>KV751410.1:130870-152478 GCA_001698575.1 Mola mola
ACCGAACTCTCTGCTTTTCCTCTATAGAAAACCGTTGGCCTTCGATGAGCTGAGGTCTGTGTGTTGAGAATTAAGACAGAATGTCGTCGGTTTTGATTTATGTTATGTTATAATAGTTATGTTTGAACAAATTTTTCATTTCTAATTTGATTGATAAAAAATGAGAGTGAAAGCTTAGTAATGAGGAAGGAAGTACGAAGCTGGCTACGTTTGTTAATCGTCAACAAAACCGAAACAAAGTCATTTCTCTTTAGTTTACTCATTTATTTATTTGTTTACCATTGAATATTTTGCGTTAGAAGGTTGTGATTGATAATTCCCGTTTTTGTTCCAGATAAAGTCGTATTGTTTGCTTTTTGGGTAAACTCTAAAACAAATGTGTAAATTGCCTTTTCTGCTAATATCCGCCCCTCCGCTCAGATTCACGTGGGTCAGGCCGGGTCGGGGGTCAATGGAGAACTCTCATCTGGGAGCAAACACTAATCCACTGGCTTTCGGCATGACAACTGGAAAACCGTGGATCGCACCATTAACGACGGGGCCAGCTGAGGCCAACTCATGAAAACAGTTCTGAGACTGACAATCGACATACAACTTTAAAGGCAACGAAGAAGAAAGAAAAACAAAGAAACATCGATGCAAATCAAGACTTCCGCACTGTGAGCGCCTGGTTCTGGCAGTTTCAGAGGACGATTGTCCTCCTGCTCCTCCACCTCAGTGACATGCAGCAAATGTCGCCCAGGATGCCATTTGGTCTCCAACTGGCGACATAAAAGAGCCCCCAGGCTGTAATATTGCTGCCCCCCCACCACCTGCAGCAGCTCTGCCTGTTTCCCTGTGAGCCCCCGCAGGGAAATCACCTTTCGAGCAGCCAGACACTCGTCTCCTGTGTAATACATATGCAGCCGGTAATGAAGAGGTGCATGTGCGCGGTGGCATTTCCAGCACGTCCGCAGACCTTCGGTATAAAGTGAAGCCCCATGTAGGAGCAGCTTTGATACAGAGAGGCGATAAAGGTGTGGACATCTCCGTCAGGCCTGCGCGTCGCCTCAAGTGCACGGTGGAGACGAGAGTACGTTTTTACACTCCGTCGCACAGGAAGTGAAGGCAGCTACACGTGTGGACACAAACATCTGGAATCCTTCAGCTTCTCTTAACACGCGCAGAACTACAGAGAAATACCAGGATTTTTATTCATCTCGTGTACATTTTCATGTCTACCAAAACTATGTTTTACTTCTGTTTCCGTTGGACAACACTGGCTTGTAACCAGCATCTGATGCTCAAAGAACCTTATGTAGATATTTACTGTATCAAATCAAAAAACGGCCCAAATATCTGGTCAGACGTGAAGGAATCCTGCTGTGTGGAAATACGACCTGACAGCCAGTATTTCCTCCTCTAACTTTGACTCTGGTGCAGAAAGGGCTGTTTTGGCCAGAGCAGGTCAGCAGGTTTAAGGCACCCCCAAACCGCCCTGTTGGATGCCCCCGGGTTGCCCGATAAGCGATCAATTATCCCACAAACACACGGGTGTTGCAGTGATGGAAAGGGGCAGCAAACTGGTTCAGATATAACCGACTGAACGCAGCAAACGTAAAAATTAGTTTATCACGTTATAAAACTTATAAAACTTTTCCTCACTGAGTTTCAGCCTTGTTCTGCGCTCCTGAAGCTTCAGCGTACGGGACCTGGCAACCCAGGTGCGCTTCGAGTCTAAGGTGGAGGGGGGCGGGGCCGGACGGGGAGTCATCCCTCTCCCGTGTTTTGAAGTTGGACTGCAGTACCTGTTTTAAGCGTTACATATTGCTCCTTTAACACTGTTTCTGTTTGTCTCAAATTTGACTTCTTCTGCACTTTAAATGTTTGAACTTAAATACTGAGATAAGAAACGCTAACAGGAGAGGCTGCTAACGTTTCTGGACGCACACAAAAGGACTTCATGGTGCATTTAGGTGCACCTAAATCTGCATCACATTTAATGGCTCCAACTGGGATGTTGTGGTGAAGTTCGATCAACACTCCAATAGCTACTAGAGCAACTCCCGGATACGTAGAGTGAAATAAATATCTCCAAGTGGTAAGAAATCCACCTGGTGCTGTCCCTGTGATCAAACTGGCCTCTGTCAATTGTCAGATTGCTCCCGATGGGGGCATGTTTTAACATTTGATTGGTCGTGTACACTGGACACTCCCAGTTGGGTGGAGTCAGTCGGATATCTCGGTGCACATTCAGTGCTAAGGCTAGTAGCTTCTTTAAAACGTCCCCCCTGCCTGAGTGTTTGTACAGTAAACAAGTAAACGTGAGCAGAGGAAACCTGGGCTTTGATGTCGTCGGTTAGACACTTCCTCCTGCCACGAAGAAGAGAGCTGAGCTAACGTTTGCTTGGTGTTCTGTGTTTCAGGTCTGGTGAAGCTCGGCGTCCACTGTGTCACGTGTCAGAAAGTGGCCATCAAGATCGTCAACAGGGAGAAGCTCAGCGAGTCCGTTCTGATGAAGGTGAGACGCGCCAGCGGTGGAGCTCAGTCATTGTCAACATCTTCATTCCTCTGAAGAAGATAAACAGAAGGTTTAAGTGGAGGTTTTATCCTGTGAAAGCGTGTGCTCCCACACGTGTTTGGGGGGAACACGTTTGGCGTGTGGACCCTGCAGCCGAGCGCCGAGCGGCCGGTGTGACGGTCGTGTTTGTGGCTTTCGTCCGTCTGCCGTCACCTTGAACCAACAGCTGGACGCAGCTGAATCGGTTCTCCTTCGTATCTACGCGTTTAGCTTAGAGGCTACAGTGGAGCTATGAAAGGAGGTAAATGACGTCACATCACTTTGTCATCTTGGAGCATGTCATCTGTTTGTTTTTCAGTTAATTTTCACATTTTAAAGACGTCTCCAGCTGTTTCAGCTGTTTAATGCTGCCA
The DNA here is from genome assembly GCA_001698575.1 of Mola mola. NCBI lineage: Eukaryota > Metazoa > Chordata > Actinopteri > Tetraodontiformes > Molidae > Mola > Mola mola. The sequence goes on from KV751410.1 coordinate 133,784, forward strand.
CCCTGTTTAGCTGTGAAGTTCCCGAAACGTCAACTAACTTTCTGTCCGTGGGTGAGAGGGGATAACAGTGATTGAGTTTTCATTGCTGGATTAACTTTCTGACTTCAGTTAAGTGGAAATCAGTCATTTGCCTCCAGGCAGGTCTCCTGTCAGTGCAGAAGCTGCAGGATTTGTCCTGGAGAGGACAGAAAGTGGGAGTTTTTCCAGCAGAATACACACAGCTGTAGTGTGATGATGATTCTGTGGTTTGACCTGATACAGTTTCTGCGTTTCCTCGTCTGCCGTCAGATTTACGAGCAGCGGTTTCAGGATCATTTTGAGGTTTCCAGCGTTGTGAGGATCCAGAAATCTCTCAGGTTGATGTCTGTAAACCTGGATGAACAGAAAAAAACGAGGGACTGAGTGAAGTTGTGAGGAGCGGCAGATTTAAACTTTCACATAAACAGTGTGCAGAGGAGCCTTCCTCCTGTTGTGCTCCTCAGTCTTGTTTCAAGCAAAGTTATCAAACATTTGTTGGTTCCAGCTTCTTAAAAGTCAGGATTCGCTGCTTTTCTTTGGGTTTTCTGAAAGTAGAAATGTGATGAACATTTTTAGGGTTTAATTTCGATTAATTGTGAAAAAAAACAGCAGATTAATCAATGATGGAAACGATTGTTAGCTGCAGCTGTGGGAGAGAGAAAGTTAGTGTGTGTGTGGCTCTAATTATTCATCAATGGACAACATTCTCACAAGTGGATCAGTTGTAGCTTACTTGTAGTTTTAGGGGTAATTTTAATGATTATTGTTGCTTTTTTTTGTCTGATAAAGTCAGACGGTCCATCCACTTTCTGTGGCTCTCAAAAAGCAAAAACTTTCAAGCTGGTGAAAATCAGCAAAATTTCCATTTAATTGCTCTGAAATGCCAGACAAACTAGCAGTCCCCAAACTGCTGCCAGGTTAACAGGTTAACTCTGACCAAAGCCGTACGTGGGAGACAGCCAACAAATCAAACGTTGGACACATTTTCTCCAAAATTAGCTAATTATCATCATGCTGATGTGTGTTCAAGTTTTCATTTTTCTCCTCAGTTTGGTTTAGTTATTTGATGCCATAAAAGTGGTTGAAACCTCATGATTGACAACTGATGGGTGGGCGGGAATTTGATGTCATCAATCACTCAATGAATCAGATTTTATTTGTAAAGCCCAAAGTTGTAATGTGAGGAAAAACTTTAAAATCCCTGAACAGGGAAGAGTAAGAAACCTGAGGAAGAACCACAGAGGAGGATCCTTCTTCCTGGTACAGACAGACTTGCAATAGATGTCACATGTACAGAACACAACAACGTGACAATAGCATATTATTTACTAACACATGTTAAAATATGTGAAATCTGTGAGTCCAAGAACAGGTAAAATCCATAAATCCAGAGTTATGTGTTGTCTGTTGTTCCAGATAGCTGAAGGCTCTGCCTCCCAGACTAATTTTGGACATCATAAGAACCACATGTAATCGTAATGTTTTGGGAGCGTAGTGATGTAATCATCGGCACAAGATGGCAGCGCTCAAATCAGGATATTTTGACTTCTGTTTTTGGGCAGTGGGAGGAAGTGGGGACTCGGCGGCCCTCTTTGTTTCGCTCGATGGTTCTCCTCTATCTGCTGCTGCTGCTGCTGACTCTTTGCGTCCATCTGCCCTCCCAGCAGCTCCCTCTAATCTTTCCCTCCTCAGCCTCATTTTAGAGGATCCTCAGGCCCCGTCGTCATAGTAACGGGCAGCGATTAGATTTACGGCCTTGTTGTTCTCACACAATAAAGTCCAACCAGCCGCCCAAAATATATAAATAATAATCAGCACAGAAAAATGTTTAAAACATGGCCCCTCTGCGCCCCCCTCGCCCGAGCTGGCATTTTGAAGAGACCCCATTTTGTTTCCATTTTGTTTCCATTTTGTTTGACATTTTGGGAGTGTTGCAGGTTTACTTTCTTCTCTCTCCTCCGCTGCTTTTATCCCCGAACTCACTGCAGTGTCGGATGTCGTCTTTCTTTGGAGGTTTGCATATAAATGAATACAGGACACATTTACATTCCCTTTGTTCAATGTTGCACATGGGACCTTTTAAAGGAACCACCCAAATCATTTCCATGTAAATACACATTTTTAGCTCTGAATCATACACTTTATAAAAAAACTTCTCCTTCTCGGCCGAACCGAACTCTCCCCGTCTCCTAACCGCTATTATGGATGCAGCTTAGCACATGACAACGTTTACTTTCTGTTTCACACGGGACAAAACAGCCTCTTGTCTCTGTCTTTGTACTACATCGCCTGATCCTTATTCTATGACATTTGTGTCTAGAAAATTAAAAAGCTTCCCATTAAATACCAAGAGAAGGCACCAACTTGAGTAGATTCCTAAATTAAAAAAAGCATCCCAGTCTGCACAGAGCCTGACACATGCTAACACCCATCAAGCCACAGCGTTTTCAGCCCTCTGATGAGAGATACATGAGTATCTGCCGCCGTCACACCAGACAGGGCAGTGCAATCTGATGCTAATGCTTTTCTTAATGTAAGTTTTCACCTGATTGTTAGGAAATAAACAGAGAAACAGGCAGTTTGTCGGGATCGAACACACAATTTCATCAGCAGACAGAGAAGAACTTCCACATAAACCAAGATGGCCGCCTCATTCCCCGAGTTTACAAAAATGAAGCCAAAATATCCTGACACGAGCTCAGCTGTGTATTATGACTTTTCACCAGCACACATCCGCGTGAACTACCTGAAATGACAGAAACCATCCTTAGAAAAACATTTACTTGGCGTGTGTTTGAGTTTTTCGTTTTGCTCATCTCCTAGCATACAGGGGTTTAGGAGCAATACTGCAGCCGGCCACCAGGTGGCTTTACCTCTGGGGAGCTCTCACGTCGTCCATTTTTACGTGCAGAGGAGGATGTTTTCACAGGGTGAACATAAACCCTGCAGACTTTCATTTGGCACCTGAGCAGTCGGCGTGCTGCTGCCGCGTCCCCGCACACGCTGACATCATTAGCACGTTCCCGTCTCCACCACACGCCCCTCTGCCGCCGCTGCCTTTGTCATGTGATAATGTGTGGATTATTATGGGAGCCAACGGTTGTGTGTGTGGGATGAACAGTACGTCTCATTACAGGAAACACAGACGGAGGGTCCTGAGCTGTTGGCATTAGCGGCTACAGACAGAGGCTCATTCAAGGACACACACTCAGGAAGAGTGTTGTTTCAAACAGTGTTCGAGACTGTCACAAAATCAAAAATACACCATCCCGTCATGTTCAATCACATCTTTTAAAAAAATAATAGTGAAGCTAGTTCTTAACTTTTATGCCTAAAATGCAGATCACACGACTCTACATGATCCTGCAGGAGACACGCAGAAACAATACGAGCTTGAGAAAAACAACATTCCACAAAATGAACTATAATCATTAACACTTTTAGTCACGTTAAAGAGAGAATAAAATTTTGTTTTTAAATGTCCTTGAATACTCAGTTGTCTGTTATTTGTCTTAATTAGACACATTATGTAGACATTAATAGATTATTTGTGGATTTTTGTGCCATTTTAAAGTTCAGTAAATAAAGATATAAATAGCATATTAGCTGTTACTCTGTTTGTGTTCATGTAAAGAATTCAGATCCACATAAGTCATTCCCAGAAAGTCAAGTAAATTATCTTTCAGATTCTGTAGCGGACACAAGAGCTCGTGGAAATGATTTAAAAATGGCAGTAAAAACAATGAAAACCTTTTAATTCGAACAAATTTTCTCGTGTTGTGATTTATAAATAAGTCCATTTGTAGATTGGGTTTTATTGTTTTTTAATTGTGTCCCCAAATTAAAAGGTTTAGGAAACACTATAAACCCCCTGTTAGCTCTGTTATTGGTCTCCAGCCCTGCTGAGGGAATAATCCGGGATCTGATTAATGTTCCACGCTCCCCACCAGCTGCTGAGCAGGTAGAGAACCGCGAGTTTGTGTGAGGAAAACAGCCCGTGGAACCGGAACGGAAACCTGCCGAGTCTACGAGCTAAACGGGGCTAAAAAAACACCAGACAGACAGAAAGAGCAAAGACAAACAGGTTCACGGTAACATCACACAGCAACAAAAAATAAGAAATCTGGTGATTTGAGGTTTTTAACTTCACTCTTCTTTCAAGTTAATCGCATCTGAAGATGTTTAAAGGTTGAAGATTTTGGTACGTTGGAGCACCAGAACTAAAAATGTCTTTGAAACACTGAACCAGTAACGTCTCCTTCCTCAGGACATGACCCAGTTCCTCAGGATAATCCGCAGAGCTGTTTTCTTTCTATTAATCGTTCAAAGGAAGGAGCCGCTAACGGTGGACAAACGAGGGTTGCTAACATCTCCGCTCAGCCAAGCGGGACACCATGAATGTGTGCACGATTCTCCTGCGCAGTGGTACCGTGTCGTCTGGCGGGGAGAAAGGATGAAGATTTCTACAGGGAAGAAGAAAACTTCCACAAGCTTGAGATGAGTTTTAACTTTAGGGCTGAAGTTTCCCTGCAGAGAGTAAATCCTGAACGTGGAACAGCTAATATTTTCTCATCAACCTCTGGTAGCGGTTGTGTGGTAGCCATGAGATGCCGGAGCACCGCCTGGCAGCGACGGCTGTGTGTGTGTTCATGTGTGTCGGATTAAATCTCTCTTTCCCAGCTGAAGTGCAACCGCCTGTGTGTCTGAGCACTTCAGAGGTTGAACCCGGCGCTCTCACGCCCGACCGCACTCGTTTCATCTCCTCAACGAGTGGCTGCTCGTGTTAATGGTGTCAATACTGACTTGACTGTTCCCAGCGCCTCTGTGTGTGTGTGTGTGTGTGTGTGTGTGTGTGTGTGTGTGTGTCTGTGTGTGCGCGCGCGCTTTGTGAGGCTGTTGATCAGCGTTTATGATAACAGCATGTTTGGTTTCACACCTGCTACTTGATGCTCTCAGCAGCAGCAGCTGTCCTCCAGCTTTTGACCAACATTGTCTATTTATCACCTTTAAATCAAAATGAACATGGAAACATTCATGTATTTATCAGCATTTGGTTCAAAATTAAAACGTTTCTATCATTTCGCTAAATTTACATTAAAAAGACAAATTAAGTGTGAAATTGACCAACTCGGCCTCTTTTCTCTGGTAAATAATCAGCTGTTCAGTCAGACGAGTCGTGTTTGAATGTTTATGAGAACAGCTGTAAATAGCCTCATGTTTGTCTCCGTGCCGCTCGAGTTGACTGCCCGAACTCGCCTGCAGGATCGGCTCCAATTCAACTTTATTTTCTCCTCTAAAAAGCAGTGATTTGTTTACATCCTGTCACATGACAGCATGTTCCCAAACATCCCTGCTAATGTCCTCACTTTAATGTCAAACACAGCCTGAGGTGATTTGTTTTAAATGCAGCAGGATGGAAAATAGAAAACAGGACGTTATGAATGACAAAAACAGTGGCAGAAAGTTTAAACAAGCTGGTAATAAACACTTTTTCTCCCGTGAAACGACTACAGGCAAACAAACAAACGGAGGCACTTCCTCCCACCGTATATGTGGGATATATGAATCAATCAATCAATCAATATGAAGCCAAATCATCCGGGACACGAGCGCTGCCATCTTGTGTCGGCGACGTGGGAGGCAGGGCAGAGCTCAGGGGTGGGTCAGGATGCGTCACCCTGATTTGATAGCATCAAATAGTCATTAAAACCAAACTGATGATAGAAATGAGCACTTGAACATACGTCAGAGTGATCGGAACTACCTGAAATGGCAGAAACTGTCTCTAGGAAACGTTTATTTGTGGAGTCCTTTGATTTTGTAGTCTGGCCCGTGTCCCATCTGCTAATATAGCAAGTGGGGGTTTTTGTTGCTTGTACTGTAACCAGCCAGTAGGGGGCAATCCAGACGTTTTAGCTTAATTTTTGAGATGAACAAATCAAGGTTGAAAAGCACTGTGGGACCGCTGGTGAAAGCCAACAGCAGGTGGCGGCACAACGGTGGTTGCAACCACAGCGTGACGACTTGGAGAGGGAACACGGAGACAAACCACCCGGGAGACAAGCCTGGTGTCAGGGTGTCTCTCCTGGAGGCGAAGGACACGGTCCGTGTCCCGAGTGAGAACTCGCGTTGACGCGTCATCGGTACGTTCGTTAGTTGCTCACGTTAACGTCTTTATCGTCACCTGACCTGTGATCCTTCACCAGTCCCACCAAGTCGCTTCTGTGCCCCAGTCGGCTAACTGCCGGCATTTAACGCAGCCCGGCCGAACTACCTCAGGAGAACCTGAAAGTTCAGAAGTGACCCCGGAGGGACCGTGTCAGTTTGAATCCTGGACTGCAACATACAGACGGATGATGAGAAGAATCCCCTGACAGGCTCCCCAAACGCTGCGGGGCCTCGGGGTTTCCCTCATTCCAGCCACTTCTTAGCAGGGCTGCGACTTGCTCAGAGAGCAGATCAGCTGTGGCTCGTCCCTGACGTACGCCCACGTCGGCAGTCCTCGTCTCCTCACGCCGACCGCGCGCCTCGGTTGCGTTGACCCTCACAGTCTTGCAGTTTACCACATTGTCACTGCTTGTTTTTTGTCTGATACGTCACAAACACGCCGTGACCAGTGTTTGAACGGCAGTGTCGGCGGCGAAGGCACGAGACGAGACGCGCGGTGACACTCCGGCCGAGGGACTGTAAGAGTCGTACCTGAGCAGAGACGGACGGACGGCGTTGCGCTCACATCGGAGCCCAGAACCACCTGAGTTCACCGCCGGGTTAACTGACCCGGGACTCATTTCCTGCTACCGACACTCTCGCGGTAACACGTGTGGAAGGGACAGCTGGTCATTTCTTCCTCTTCTCTCTTTACCTCTCCTCTCTTCTTTCTCATCCTTTCTTTGCCTCCTTTCCTCTCCTCTCTTCTCTCCTTGTTTCCTTTCCTTTCACTCGTTTCACGACACTTCCTGTCGTTCCTCTGAATGGATTCACGATTTCCAGTCAGACGCCTGCGAGTTCTGTCTTGTCGGCCGCCAGTTGGCCGCTGCCGTCTGACCTGTGATCGGATGCCGTTCCTCATCTTGTCCCGCAGGATCGACGTCGTGGCAACAGATGGCGTGTTGATTAGCTAGCGGATGTTCCAATTTATCACCCTTCGTGCCCCTCGGCTGCGTATCGTGTTTCAATTAAATTGGGATTTGGAGGCGGCGTTCTGTAACCGGAGTCAGTCCTCGTTGTTGAAGGAGGAATTGTTCCCTCTCCTTCTGCCCAGGATCGTTATATCTTAGTGGAAAGGTTGATAAAGCACTCTTCAACTTTTCGAATCCAATAGCCTTTGTTTATTTCACGCAGAGAGTAAATACAGAGTCAGCGCTGAGCCATCTGTCCCACCACCTTAAGGGTGGAGTAGAAGAAAAGGGCCGATATCCAGGTTACGCATCCATTTATACCTTCTAGGCTCCTCCTACGCAGAGGAGGAGCTCTTCCCTGATTGTTATCAGTACTCTTCAACTATGTGTAGCCAGACCGGCTCTAACTGGTTTGTGGCAGATGAGCAGCGGGTGTAGTGCAAACTATCTAAGTGTGCGTGCAACATCGTAAATCATTAGGACGAGCTGTGAGACGTGGAGGCGTCGAGTGGAGGAGGACGCCGGACCGAGGGACCCGTCCGCCGCTGAAATACAGACTGTACTTAAAGAACGATGGGCGAGAAATGATTTTATAATCTGCATCTGATTGTAAAATATTTGCTTTTGTCCCTGCTGGTCTTTGTAGAAATGACACCTAAAAGTTCACTGCACAAGATACAAACTACATTTCGGCCAAATCGGAGCTGTTTTTTTTTTGTTTTTTTCTTTTGGCCAGTAGAATAATTCTGCGAAAAAATAGTTGTTCATAATTAGAGCTGCACCTGACGATTTTGTTCTTCATTGATTAATTAGTTTTGCTATAAATGGATTGATGATTTACACTATAAATCGTCAAAAAATAAGTGAAAAATGCTTTTTGTGGAGCCTGAAGTAACGTCTACAAATTTCTTCAAATTGTCATTACTTTCAATCGACTAATTGATTAATCGTTGGGGATCTACTCATAATAGCAGTAACATTTATTGGTAATTGTGTTTTTGATTAATACTGCAAAGTAACAAAATACAGCAGGACAAACCAGTTTGTGCAGTAATGTTAATGTGAGCCCAAACTGTGAGAATAGTTGTGATGTTGCCTTTTTGTCGCTGGAGCACCAAGAACAGGAACTGGACATGGGACCAGACTTACTTGCACAAGCTGCGTAGTCCGTTGTGAAGTGACCTCCATGTTTGAAACTGACCTGGATCCAGATCCGGGTCTGTATTGAACCCAGAACGTAAACATTTGTTCTTTGAGGTAAAACCCGGAGTTGTGAGTTGACTCATGGTGGCAACAGACGTGTGTATGTTTGTGTGTATATTTTTATCACAGGTGAAATAAAAAGGCAGGGAGACCCGGCAGCACGGACCCCTCCCCCCGTCTTCCCCTGGGTTCACACAGGATGAAAGGGAGCGGGTCAGGAAGGAAGCTCGTGTGTTTACCTCGTGCATGTCTTTAACGAGATGAGAACGAGCGTAATTAGACCTGATGGCAGACGCTCACCTGCTGGAGGGGTGTCGGTGAGACACCATTAGCTGATGATCGCAGTTATGATGTGGAAATTAATCCATCCATCCATCCATTTTCTACCGCTTATCCCGTTAGGGGTCGCGGGGGGGGTCTGGAGCCTATCTCAGCATCTTGGGGCGAAGGCGGGGTCACCCTGGACGAGTCGCCAGTTCATCGCAGGGCTGACATATAGAGACAAACAACCATCCACACTCACATTCACATTTACACCTACGGACAATTTAGAGTGACCAATTCACCTACCGGTGGTGATAAATAGAGTTTAATAGAGTTTCCAGGGTTGCCTGTAGGAAAACACCCAGAACCTCCATGAGACGCATCATCTGGATGATGTTTCCTCTGGATAGAAACAGTCAGCACACCATCATTCACAACATTAAAGCCACTGACTTACGGAGCCGGACCCTCTGGTCCATCCTCTGCTCTGCCGTATATCGTCAATGATCAGTTGGCAGTTTCGAACAAGATGTGAACTCTGGTCTCCTGGTCGAAGTCATCAGAAACTGACATGGACGGCGTCGCATCACAAGTGTTGGGTGGATGGAGGTTACAGCTCCAGTGTCTGTGGGAGGCGTGTGGAGGTGGTGACAAATATCTGCCGGGCCGCGGGTGACGACGGGAGGCTGGTGGAGTCCGGGAGGAAGAAGCAACGTGATGAGTTTTCATCTGCCAGCATCCTGTCTGCAGTTATTGAGTCAAAATGTGTTTGCAGGTCTCAGTGGAAAGGTTCAGAAAGCCGAGGAACATGAGTCCGTTTGGTTTGGATTTGTTCAATGGAGGTTTTCCTACGACTTTTTCCATTTCTTGACAAGGTGTTTCTGAAATAACTTCATAACTATGTTAAAGTTAGCGTAAAGGGTAAATTAACTTCGTATATTTATAAAGCGAATTTCAAGTCTATTTGACTTAAAGAGCTCTTCCCATGTTTGTCACGTTCCCACACCAGTGGCTGAGCTCTGGGAGCAACATGGGGTTTACTGTCGTGCTGATGGACACTTTGGTCGCTCTGGCTGCACAGGCAGGGAATCAAGTCGCCTGTCCTTCAATCGGAGGACGCCCCACTCTATCTACCTATGCTATATTCATTAGCAGCAGAAACAGCGACAGGGCGTACGCCAACGCCGTTAAAGAAGAGAAACAAGCTCAGGACAGGCGATGTGGTCGTAGGTATTTTGACCGCTGTAGTCCTGCGTGTTCTGGGAGGGATGGCAGCGCTGTTTTTATCATTGCACTCTACTACCTCACCAGTAGATGGTGCTAATTTTCACTCATTGGCCCCTTAAGCCAGCTGCGACCTAAGTAGCTAGAGGCAGTTGCGGGATGCTGATCCACAGGTGAGCAGGTTTGATCGCACCTTTCTAACACTATCCCAACCTGTGTGGGATTAAGACTAATTAGAGAGTAGATTTATGATAATATTCAGACATTAATGCTAATATACGCTTAATAAAGCTTTCGATTGATTGTGACTGACTTCTTGAGCTTATTGTAATGTCTCTGATGAGCTTCGGGGCTCAGGATGAGATGAGAGATGGAGGGAGACAGTCGGGGATCAAAGAGAATTCTTTTATGACCGACCTGCTGCCAGGACAAACCTCTGACGAATTTCATGGAAATTAGATTTTCTTCTCTGGATGTTGAATTGTCGGATGCCCCTGAAATGCGGCCGCGCAGGATGACTCCGACTCTGGGTCGGTTTGTGGACGCGGGGTCGGGAAAGCACCCTGAAAGGCCGGCGGGGCTGAGGATCAATAGGTTGGATGAGTGAGAGATCGGTGCGATTACCTGATCTATCGATCGGCTCTGAGCAGAGAACTGATGTGGCCCTTTCAGCAGGCTGATATTGATAAAGAGACGTTTGTGGCGAAACACTGGGAGCTCTGAGTCCTCCACATTTAATTTACAGTGTCGACCAGAGCTCAGTGTCGATATGTTAACAGAGTTTCCTACGTTCGTGCATCACTGGCTGACAGTCCGACTCGGCTACACTTCATCACCTCCTCCTTCATGCCGCTCTAACACTTTCTAAAGTGCAACCATTAAACACCAGTCCTGCTTTAGTCACCAGATCCACCTTTGGAATGAGCCAATGAGAAGCTGCTGCTGCTCGGCGTCTGCACGCTCATACAGGATCATAATGGACTTATCTCGCCTCACTTTACACCCCTGAAGATGGTGTGAGACCTTAAACCCTGAGGAGTGAGGAGACTCCCGCAGCAAATTCAGCTGTACGTTCTGATAGACAGACAGATTTCATACTGTACGTGGTTTTAATTTTCATGCTTCATCGTCATGAATCTCCCATGAATGTGCAGGGAGGCGCCTGCGGAGGTGAAGGCTGGCTGAAGATCCAGAGAGCAGACAGCTGCAGGCAGCCTCCACACACATGATTCTGCCCTGCGACCATGAGGAGTTACCGCATCTGCTAGTTTCATGATGGCTGTGTATGAGGATGAATTCCTGACTGCTGGAACTGTCTCTTCCCTGTGTGTGTGTGTGTGCGCGTGTGTGTGTGTGTGTGTGTGTGTGTGTGTGTGTGCGTGCATGCAGGTGGAGCGGGAAATAGCCATTCTGAAGCTCATAGAACATCCCCATGTCTTAAAGCTGCACGACGTCTATGAAAACAAGAAATACCTGTAAGTACAATTGTCCAACACTGTCACCTCACTGTGGTCATCGTCATCCCACTGGTAGGTTTCAGCATGCAGCTTTAATTCACAACCTCACTTCTCAACCTTTCACTCGTTTATTCTTTCATTCTTTCTTCTTCATTTATGTATCTGTCTTATTATCTCCTTGTTACCCTCCATCTTCTGCTCTTTTTGGCTTTCTATCATATCGTCTCTGTGTCTGTTTTTGCCTGTCAAAGCGGTTTATGGACGCATATTCTTAAAGGCACAAAATAAAGTTATTAGTTTATGTCGGTGATATGTTGTGAAAACATGACCAGTGTTCAATAAAAGACTCTCGATGTGTTCAACAGTTTCTATGTCACGTCGGTCCCACCCAGGAAGACGGATCCGTCCTCTGTGGTTCTTACATTTTGTAAAAGCCCACTGAGACAGATTGACGTTTGTGATTTTGGGGATGTGGAGTCTGCAGATCCAGAAGCAGGTGTTTTGTTTCATAAGTAACTGTTGTCCATGGATCCACATTTGTGCTGGGCCATCCAGAATAGGATCCAATTCACATGATCTCCCATCCTCCATAGAAAAACAGTTCCAGGTGGTCCTGGTTTAAAATACAGAGTCGCGTGATCACAGACGAACCACGTCCAGGTTTCACAGGAACCTGCAGGATGAGGAAGCACAGGGGCTCCGTGTGAAGTTAGTAACAAGCATTACTGGGACAGGAGCTCAGCGCATCATGGGAATTCCCTCGGCAGTCTTAGCCTATAGCAGCATAGCTATGTGCAGGTCTGTGCCAGCACAAACTACAAGGTCTCTCACGAAGGAAGGTTTTAAGCTACTCTTAAAGGAAGAGAAGGTGTCTGCCTCCAGGCCTGAACTGGGAGCTGGTTCCAGAGAAGAGGGGCCAGATAGCCGAAGGCTCCGCCTCCCAGAGTAATGTTGGACATCCTAGGAACCATAACTCTTTAAGATATGAAGGTGCAAGACTTTATAGGTTAGGAGAAGGATTTTCAACACATTTCACAGGAAGTGTAGAGAAGCTAAGCCAGTTAGGCCCTCTGCTTAAACATGTTGCCGCCTCTGGTCTAACTGATTAATCATTAAAACAATTAATCAAAAAGACGAATTAACCCGACATTCATCGTGGCGGTGTTGTAAGAAAGGTCCGAGGTGGTTTTGAGGTACTTTCGACAAATAAGTCCCAAACAGCAACAATTTCGATGGTTTTATTCATTCAAAATGAGAATAGTTTATATATTCACTATATTCAGAAAAACAAGAGAAGACTTCAGAGACGAACATCAATTATCAGACGTAGAACTGAGACCGGAATCTTAAATCACACTCGACGCTGCAGGTTGAGCTCAGGGATTTTATGACAGCAATAAATGTTTTATTGCCCCCCCTCCCCACCTGTCTCTGCCGCCGTGCGTCTTTAATCTATGTTATCTATGTGGCGCCTACATTAATCTGCTGCGTGGGCTCCGGCGACACAGTTTAACGCGCTCCTCAATAATTGATTAAGGCTCCGGCGTCACACGGAGCAGGAATTAGTTTTCCTGATGCCGGGTGGACGGGGAAGGAGGGTCAGCGTGGGCGCCAAATCCCACAGTGGAGAAGTTCACACTCGCACACGTTTCCAATTTAAAATAGCAGTGAACGCCCGAGCGGATCCCTTCATCTGCTAATAAATCAGCACCGAGGAAGACGAGGATCAGCGACGTCTCTGAGAAAAATGAAGGCAGCAGAAAGATCAAACATGGCACGAGTCTGGGATTTCCTCCAGGATTCACTCTGTCGGCACCAAACCCTGCGTTAGTTTATGACTCAATTATTCCGTTTTCACCTCTAATGCCTCTAATGCTCGCGCATGTACAGTGTGCAGAGGCTCCGTTGTTTCCATTTTAAGACGTCCTCTATATTTCAGACTGGAATGTTTTGTGTTTGGGTCGTTCATTGGGTCATTCTCGTGATGTGAGACGTTTTTTTGGGACAAAAATAGAGGTTTCAAACGAAGAAAAAGCCAAATGTGCACATTAAAAAAGGGAAGTTTAATAATGCAGCAAAGCACAAAGACCCAAAGGGAGCAAAATGGGCGGGGTTACGGTCGGCCGCAAACACAGACCAACTGCTGAAAATAAAACGGGGACCTAAACTTAAAGCCTAAAACTTTCCTTTCACGCGGTTCTGCTCTTTTACAATGTTAAACATTTCTTTAAGTGAAGCTCATATTAGGGATTTACCACTCAGCTTTTTTGGCAATCGTATATTTTTTAATATTGAGTATCGGTCGATTCCGAGTCTTGATCTAATGCTTGTATTTGCCTAAATGTGTTCCATTGGTGTAATGATTTAACTTTGATATGCAGTCCCAAACATAAACCACAAACCCACTTAGTGCTGTGCAAGTATTAAAAAAGAATTACAAGGATTCTTAAATCTTGGATCCAATGAAAGTGGTTCAACCACTGACATGGTGCGATCATCAGATCTCCAAACGTCTGTTGTAAATCCACTAGCAGCCACATCGTGTTTTAAATCACTTTGTGTCCCAAACCTGCTGTTCAGCTCCAGTCAGGCAGTGTGCAGATGCAGGACCTCCCGCAGATCCAAAAGACTGAAAAACCTGCATTCTGGACCACGGAGATGGTGTTCCAAAGTGATGAATTCAGCCAACTTCTCCGTAATCTTTTGCTCTCTTTAGCATATTTATCCTCCCTCTCAAAATCTTTGTCCACATTTTGCTGCTTTGGCGCTGCAGCCCTCTCCCGTGTTGCCGTGGCGACCGAGCTGTATTCCAATGCATGTTTAGATTTAGACCGTGTCAGATTCAAAGTATCGAACGCAGCGAATGATTGTGTTGTACACGGCAGATGGGACTGTTTTCACTTTCTGGTAGAAAGTGAAAGTTCCCACACAGTTGACATTTTAGCCGGGCTGCTAATGCTAAATTACTGGCATGTTTGCATCCTGCTGATGTAAATGTTTGGGATGATCCCCGTCAGTTACAAAAATGCCCATATAAGGACATCCCTTAGTCAGATTAGAGGGCTGTTGAAAAGCTAAAACGGTGTTGATGAATTCATGTCGAGTGACGGTTTTCAGGGTTGAATCATTTTTCCACGTCATCTTCGTTTGTCTTTGTCTCTGCTTACGTAAGTCCGGAGAGGAGCGGCAGGATTTTAGGATTTTGAAAAAGACTCTTAACTTCAGATGTGTCCCGGAATAAAGTTGTGAGTCTTGTGTTCTTGACTTTAATCCGACTTCTGGTAGCCGCTGACGGCCGTGTGTCCCCTCCTGCAGGTACCTGGTGCTGGAACACGTGTCCGGGGGGGAGCTCTTCGACTACCTGGTGAAGAAGGGTCGCTTAACCCCCAAAGAGGCCCGAAAGTTCTTCAGACAGATCATTTCGGCGCTGGACTTCTGCCACAGCCACTCCATATGGTTTGTCCTTCGTCCTGTCCGTCACCGGATCGGGTTTGATTTGTTTCAGGTGGTTCAGACTTTTGGGCCCCTCATTGGTCAATCATCGGATCATCACGCCGTTTTTCTCCCAGTTCACATCTTAATGAAATATGCAGCAGTTGTAAGTAAGAGATTTTCTCAGTTTTAGGGAGCTCTCATGTCTTTACATACATTCAGAACCAAGAGAACTGTGAAAAACTCTCCTTTTCAGTCCACATTAAGTTTTGAAAGACTTTTTTGGTCTTTTCGTCGCGACAGATTCACCGAGTTTCCTGAAACGACTCCAGCATGATAAATGATTAACGGTGGATGAATAAATAATTTGATGTTTATGAAAGAAATGCCAGCTTCTCATTGGCTCCAGTTCAGCGCCTCCCGTTACTGTGATGACGTCAGCTGAGCTGGAGGAAACGTGGCGGTTTTATATGTGGATCATTGGATGTGAAAACATGACGGTGGTCCGAGCGCGCAGCCTGGGGGGATGTTTTTCTGCCTTTGGGTGCGGAGCTGCCGTTTCATCGACTCGTCCGCGTCTTTGTGTTTCCTGTGCAGCCACAGAGATCTGAAGCCTGAGAACTTGTTGTTGGACGAGAAGAACAACATCAGGATAGCAGACTTCGGCATGGCGTCTCTGCAGGTCGGGGACAGTCTGCTGGAGACCAGCTGCGGGTCAGTCACCGTCTCTTCCTCCTCCCTCCTCCCTCCTCCTCCATCAGCTGCACGACACTTCTTTCATAACCGACGTTTCCTTCGTATCGTCTGTCATAAAACCACCGATTCCCAGAAACAAATAATGCTGAATGAATCGCGTCTTTCTCACACATGAGCCAGAAGTCATGGAATTATTGTCAGACCAGCACACTGACGCTCGTAATACCTCAGAGACGCAGCAAAGCTTCACTCCTCCCCCAAATATACAAAGATACTGATTTACAACAACATAAAAAGATTCCGTCAGATTACTTCAGTTTTCACGAGGAACACGGCGTTAATGTGAACTGTCGCTCCGTGTCGGGCGGAAGCGGTTAGCCGGCGGTGTGTTCGAGGAGCTCTCGAAGAGGAACGGCGGCGGTGATGGAGTGTGTGTTTGCTCAGCGAGCGGAGACGCTCCGGTCGCTGCCTCTTCTGCTGTGATTAATCCACACGGCCGACGACCCGACGAGCGGCATCACTGCAAACATCACGGGCTCTCCCGTGTAAAGAGCCTCCGTGTTCTTCCTCCTCCTCTACTTCTGTTCCTCTTCACACAGCTGTGCCCCCCCGGGTTTTGTTCTGGACGAGCTGTCATCAGGCGAGTCCGGATTGAGGCCATTTGGTGTTGTGTAAGCATCACTTAGCGGATGACCAGAGTTTGACGTGAAGCGCCTCCTGTTTGTTTGTTTGTTTGTTTGTGCCGCGGTTCGGCCGGTGCCGGAGGCCTCCGGCTCACCGTGTGACGATTCCTCTCTCCTCTCTCACAGGTCCCCGCACTACGCCTGCCCAGAGGTGATCAGGGTAAGTGCTCGCTCCGTCTTTCAGGCGCTGATGGCGGCTCCACAATGGCTCTTCCATCAGCGCTCCGTCCTCGCGGCGCTCGCTCTCCACCTCCGGCCCGCTCGGACACGCTTTCATTCCCTCACATCTGCAGAAACACAGCTCGAATAAGTTCATGTTTGGCACGGAACGTTTACGCTTGTTGTGTGAACGAGAGAGTGAAACGAATATTTAAAAATGAAATGAGTGAATTAAGACACGACAAGGTGTTGGAATTCAGCAGCACCTTGTTGTAAAGTTTCTGTACACAGATTTACACCTGAAAATGAAAATCCAACACATCATCACGACCTGACTGATGCGATGCAGCCGGATGAGTCAGTAACTGAGTCAATCACTCCTGCTGGACTTCAGGATGTCTCTCCTCCGTCTGTCCGTCTGTCGGTGTGTGTGTGTGTGTGTGTGTGTGTGTGTGTGCGCGCGCGCAGGGGGAGAAGTACGACGGCAGGAAAGCAGACGCGTGGAGCTGCGGCGTCATCCTGTTTGCACTTTTAGTGGTGAGTGAGCAGCCGATCGGCCGACCCGAACCTGAAACAGGTTTTTGTGCAGGAAGCCAGAATTTGTACTCGTAGTAAATAAGTTTCTAACAGCAGGTGTGAAAACTATTACAAGCAAAGTGACGTCCCGGTTGGATGCGGGGCTGCAGAGGTTTCGTCTGCTCCTGAGACGAACTCTTTATTCAGAACACCCAGGGCGAAGTGTGAGGTCGCCGAAACGTTTCGGCACAAACCAACCTGCCTGACAGCAGCGCTCGTGTGGGAATTAAAGGTCAACTGAGCTTTGATTCCCACTGCAGCTCCTCCGCTGCACGTTCACACCCGCCTGCATTCGAGGAAACGTGCTGCGGACACATCGTGTACCAATCAAACATTTATACCACATTAAAAATGGAATGAAATGTCCACAAATGAAACTGCATGAAAACACGTAACCTGACCAACCTTTGGCACCGCCGATCTGAGCCAAAATGGCCTCCACTTCCTCCCAATGTGCCGCACGCTCACGCCCCATCTGCCAACACGTTCAAACAGGCCAGTTTACACTGATTATAAGTGTAATGACGCACAGACCAAAATACAGCAGCAACAACATGAATATTTGTATGATGTTGAATTCTTACTTCATTTTATTTTTTAAGGATTATTTTATGATAATCTTGTTTTTTCGATAATGAAGATTTAATAAAATTAATTTTGATGATAGTATTTTTTAATGATTATTTATGGTGACTAAAACCTACATTTAAAACATGTATAGATTTTTTTTTTTTTTTTTTAATTATTATTTTTGATGATGGTGTTTGTTCATGACATTTCAGTCAGGCGGGGGCGACCGCGTCACTGGGGGGTCCTTGGTCTGGTCTTTGGGGGTGATACGTATGAAGGTTTCCCAGCAGATCATTGCAGTGAGGCGAGCCGGTCCCTGTCGTTCACCAGCTGTCAGTGGCTTTAATGTTACGGCTGATTGTACGTTTCAGTTTTAAAAAGTGAAAGAAAAGCATCATCCGTATAGAAGAAGTCTGGTTGTCTGGTTGTCTGCTTGACTGACGGGAACCGGAGCAAACATTCACTGATGAAATCTGTGCCAACTGGATCAGAGACCTTGAGCTGTGTGGTTTGCGTGTCGTCCTCCCGCAGGGCGCTCTGCCTTTCGACGACGACAACCTGAGGAATCTCCTGGAGAAGGTCAAGCTGGGGGTCTTCCACATGCCTCACTTCATCCCCCCCGACTGTCAGAACCTGCTGCGCGGCATGATCGAGGTGGACGCCGCCAAGAGGCTCACGGTACGCTCACGCGGCCCTTTACGGTCCGGGCCGTCGCCCGCAGCGTCTCAGCTCTGTTTGATTTTCATCTCCGGCTGAATGTTTGAATGTTTTACTGAAACAGCGACGCCAGCTGGTGTGTATCACACCTCCTTCGCTCTCATCAAAGGTTTCAGGTGTAATCGATCAGAGATTAAAAAGTTACTTTCTGAAACACGTCCTGCAGTTTTCAGCGCCGCGTCAGCGTCAGTCAGACTAAAACCCGTAACCACCTGCTGACTGACGTGTGCTGTCATCTGATCAGCGCCGGTGGACCAAGTATTCAGTGTGTGAGCTGCAAAAACGCTCCAGCTGAACGCAAAGAGCTGCTTTCAACATCTTGGAATTAGAAGAAAGATGGAATATTAAAGAATTGGACCAGTTTCTCACAGAGAACCAGGTGAGGTCAAAGTCCCATCAGGGTCCGGACAGGATTTTCTCTGCAGGGAGCAGTTTCCATCGCCCCCCAAAGAGGTTTTAGTCAAAGCAAAATCACCAATTCAAACGTGTTTAAGAACAATTTGTCAAACATTTATTTCATGGTACATTTTTCACTGGCAGTTTAACCCCCTAAAGGTCCGATCGGAGCCAGGACACAC
>KV751410.1:152494-177385 GCA_001698575.1 Mola mola
GACTGAGCGCTGATAAATGACACCAGTTAACCGTGGTAGAGCTGCATGTCTGATAGAGTGGTTACTGTGCATTGTGGGTAATACTGACGACAGGATTAGAGGGTGTGTGGAGCGGAGACGGACTGATCAGCTGTCCGTGTGTGTGTTCGGCCGCTGATGTTTGTCTCCTCTGTTGTGTTGCAGTTGGAGCAGATCCAGAAGCATTCGTGGTACCTGTAAGTAGATCCGACCTCTTCTTCCGTCCTCTGTTCAGTGTCTGCATGGTCACATCATACTCAAATATAGACGATGTCGAATCTTTACCTGCCCGAACCCTCTGCCACGACTCCGTTTTGTCGTCATAACAATAACTTCGCACTATTGACCTAAACAAAGATGGCCGCCGTGTCCCTCCTTCCTCCCACTGTACAAAAATGAGGACAAATACGCTGATACGAGCGCTGTCTTCTTGTCCTGCTGACGTCATTTGGAGTCTTTGCAGTAGCGATCAGGGGGTGGAGCTTCAGTATTTAAGTCCGGCCCATCACCCGCCCGCCCAATCGTGAGCTCGGCTCATTCACGACATTTCGTGACTGTATAGCATCAAATATCTCAAAAATGGTCCAAAAAATGACTGCCGGACTTTGTTTCACCCGAACCCTGTTGAGCAATTCGTTTTGTCCGAACATGGGAAGATGTGTTCTGAAGCTGCGTTTGTGTGCGTCGCAGGGCCGGAAAGAACGAGCCGGAGCCCGAGCAGCCCGTCCCCAGGAAGGTGGCCGTCAGGACGCTGGCCTCGGCCGAGGAGATCGACCCCGACGTCCTGGAGAGCATGCACTCGCTGGGCTGCTTCAGGGACAAGGAGAAGCTGGCCAAAGACCTGCTGTCTGAGGAGTGAGTGAGCAGGAGGAGGCGGAGCCAGATTAATGTGTGGGGGGTCGTCAGCGTGATGATAGAGCGCTGCTCCTCTCTCTCCAGGGACAACCAGGAAAAGATGATCTACTTCCTGCTGCTGGACCGGAAGGAGAGGTATCCGAGCCACGAGGACCAGAACCTGCCGCCGCGCAACGAGATCGGTAGGCCAGCCCAGCTGAGGCAGAACATCGCCGAACGAGCTGCTCCACAGCTGCTAGTTGTCCCTTTTAATTTCCTTATCAATAAATCAGCGAACCTTCAAACTGAACCTTTATCAGCTTGATTGGGAACATTTTAACTCATAAAACCACCAAAATCCGGCCGATCAGGACAAAAACGAGAGGTAGAATTTGTGTGACTGCTTTCTGTCCTCGTGTCGTCCCGTCATCGACCTGTGACCTCTGACCCCGCTCAGCAGACCCTCCCAGGAAGCGCGTGGACTCGCCCATGCTGAGCCGACACGGCAAGCGGAGGCCGGAGAGGAAGTCCATGGAGGTGCTGAGCGTGACGGAGGGAGGGTCCCCGGTGCCGGTGCGGCGAGCCATCGACATGGCGACCCACGGTCAGAGGTGAGAGGGGCCGGCGTTTGGTGGCGATGGTTGTGGTCCGTTAATGTTTGTAATGACATCACCCTGAGTTTAATTCTTCACCGTCGGGGTCACGTGACATCCGTAGCTCCTCCCCTCCGTCAGCTGAGTTGAGCTGAGTTGAAGACTCGCCGTCAACCTGAGCGACGCTCCCGTCTGAGGGGTGCCAGGCCACCGTGTGCATGCGTGGAGCGTGCAGTCCAGGACCCGTTTGTGTTGTTGGCAGGTTGTAAACGTGGACGCTGACAGTACGTCAGAATGAATTTAATCATTTTAATTCCAGCCGATAAGAAGGTGATCGGTGAGTCTGGAAACCGACCAAATGTACCTCGCTACATTTGCATTTGCACATGTGATAAGTTTAGTGGCAATTTGTATTAAAACTTAGAACAAAATCATTGAATGGAAAACTAAACCTGCGACACATCAGAAGGCCGCAGAAAAGAAGATCTGACACAGGGAACAAAACTCACAAAAACGTCCATTTTGTTGGATTCGTTTCCATTTGCTCGCGCTGCCTCTCTTGGTAAACAACCCTCCGCCGGCCTCCCGGTGCCCAAACTAATAAAAGATTAGCCAAATTAGAGTTTTATGTAAGCGTATTACTAAAGATAAACTAGCAAATGAGAAGAAAACAATGTAAGGTTTAACCAGTAAACAGGAAATAACTCCAACATCACATAATGTATTTTAAACCAGATAAAGAGGAAACTGAAATCTTTGGGTTGCAGTAACAAACGTTTTGTTTTCCTCGTTAACTTATTTTTCCTATACGACGATAGGAAAAATAAGTACCCATAAGTACCCATAAATAAAAACCCACCCACCCTGCTTTGGTTGGTTTATTGGTCTAATGTGGGCGGGGCTAAGTATTGACTGTGAATGGATGGTTGCTGTTACTGCCGACACGTAGAATAAATCATCGTCGAATGTTCTCAGCCCTGGCCAAAGGTCACTCGTCTTGATCGCACCTTTTAGGCTAGCAGCGCCGCAGCTAGCTAACGTGTAAGAAAGTAAGCTAACAGCCGGCATTAGGGGCGTGTTTCATTTGATACACCAATAAGAGACGTCGCCAGGAACGCCCTGTGAAGTCGGAAACTCAGAGGAACTTCGGTAACCCCAAGTTGGGGTTATTGACTGAGTCTTGTTTTTGTGTTTATATTTGAATGAGTCTTGTTTTCGCGTTTATTGTTGACTAAGTCTTGTTTTTGCGTTTATTGTTGAATGAGTCTTTTTTTTCGCATTTATTGTTGAATGAGTCTTGTTTTCGTGTTTATTTAAAAAAAATCATAATTCTGCAGATGAATAAAACCAGGTTTTATTCAAAAAGTCAAATTGGCCTGACTTGTTGGGATGATTAGAGCTAAAGGCTAAAGTGGTTTCGGTGATTCGGGTTCGGACAGGATTTCTGCGTGTAAATCACCAGGCAGGCGAGCTAACAGCTGCTGAAGTCGAGAACGCGCTCGCTTCCTTCATGCTGATGTTCTGATGATCAGTTGGAGACGGAGTCACCTGGTTCCTGGTGGGACAAAGAGCCTACAGAATTCAGTGCGTGTCGGCCGTGCGACAGGGTGGCCAACATGGCTAATATGTTGAGTTCTGTTCCCTCCCAGGTCGGCACCGTGGACACGAGCTCCTCCTCCACAGCAGAACAAACCGGCGTCTCCAATAGATTTTATACTCGTTGGATTTTTATACCTCTGAATTCTAGGCCTTTTTGAACTTTAGGCCCATTTCTGATCAACAAGGTGCAACTAAATCTCCTAAACAACCAAGTGACGAGTCACAGGATTTCACAATAATTTACAGGAAATCGTTTCAAAAACCGTTTTGTGTCACTGCATCAAAACATCGTGAGCTTCCTCTGATGTTTGCTTGCTGTGGACGCAGAACGCGTTTGTTGGCCGATTTTCTAATATAATGTGGAATTTACACATTTAATGTTATTTATTCTGGTCTACAGCTGACTATATGCCCACTAGGTGGCGCTCCGAGGCCATCTGTGCAAGTTACAGTTGAGATCTCGAGCAGGACCCATGAGAAAAGTGCTCCAGGTTTCTGCCGGCTGCAGGAGTCTTCAGTGGTTTCATGTTAAACATGTTGTGTTTGTGCTGCTGCTGTACATTCAGATTCCCCTGATGTGACTCTTTCTGTCTGCCCCCTTTTAGCAAATCAGTTTTCAGTAAAAGCTTGGATATCACAAACGCTAACTGCAGCAAGGAAGAAAGGTATTGGTCGGCTCCGCCCGCCGAGTCTGCTCGGTGTGTTTGTCGTGTTGTTCCGTCCATCAACCATCCGTCACTTCCCTCGTCTTTGTCAGCAGTTGTTCCTCCTGAACGTCAGTCACGTCTTGTCCTGTCTTCCATTTTCACAGCAGCATTTCTTTCTGCTAATGTGATTTATTGTGGAAATCTTTTGCATTTTAATTTGATAACAGAAATTTAGCTGCAGTCCAGCGCAACAAAAATACATTGAAATGAGCGTCAGTGTCCCAAAATAACACAAAGATCGCTGCAGGAGTGAAATGGAAATCAGCCTTTGATTCGGGGAAATTGCTGTCAGGTTGATTTGCTGAAATGACGTTGCTTCTCTTCTCCTGAGAAAACCACAGAAGTGGCAAATATCTTTAAAAACTAAATCAATTGATGGTGTTCAGTGTAGACCTGCTCTTCATTTTAACTGTCGTGACGTGACGTTTGTGAAATTGGTGCTTTAGAAATAAAATCGACATAAACTGACCTAAACAAAGTGGCACTTTTAAGGTTTTTTTCAACTTCAGAATGTTTAAAATCCAAGAGTAACGTGTTTTTTTAATCAATATATTAATCAACTCTTCTTTGTATGGCAATAAAGCACAAAGAATTTAGACTTTAAAATATTGTCGGCGTTAAAAACTGCAGATTTGGCATTAGACATTAGAACCTGGAAACCGAACAGGGAAAAACTGGATCCTCCTCTCCCCACAGAGGAGGAGCCTTCTGAGCAGGACAAACCAAAAAGAAGCTTATCAACAAGGACAGAGAGGTTGTCTGTCCCCCGCTGGGAGAATTCTGGGAGCTGTTTCCAGAGACCGGGGGCCTGATAGCCGAAGGCTCCGCCTCCCAGACTAACGTTGGACATCCTAGGAACTAAAAGTAAACCTGCGTTTTGAGATTGTGGCGATCTAGTGGAGTAATAAGTCACTATGAGCTCTTTAAGATGTGAAGGAGAAAAACCATTTAGTGATTTGTAGTTGAAGAGAAGGACTTTAAAACTGTTCTAGTTTTCACAGGAAGCCAATGTAGAGAAGCTAAAATAGCTTGTTAACGTCAGCAGCTTATACTCAGATATATTTTACTCAGTCAGCAAAGTTTTAGACGATATAAAACATTAATTACATATTAGCAACAAACAGTAGAGGGCACCAATTCGTCATGAAAGATACTAAAACAATATTTCATACACAGTCTGAGATTTTGGTGGTTGTTCAACAACACTAATTATTAAATAAAACATTGCTTAGAGTCCTCTCATCTACATAAAAAATGTTGTTTAGGTGCTAAGTTAAGCTCAAGAAAAACTTCTATCACAACAAAAACAACTCATCGAACTATTTCATGGATGAAAATAAGACGTTGATAAAGTCATCACGGAGCGTTCAAATTGCAGCGCAGACTTCCTAATTTTAGTCGACTGAGGGGGACTGATGTAACATGAAAATGCCCCCAGTGGCGCAGCGAATTGCCTCTGATCTCCAAAACCAATTGGATTAGCTAGCAGTTGTGCTAGCTACTTTAGCCTGGAGACGAGCAATGGCTGCTCTCACTCAGTGTCACATGTTCTGTTCTTGCTCCGCCCCCTGTAACGATAGTGCTACATTTAATAAATGTTGTTTGTCTGTTACCACGTGGGAAGAAAGGCCTAGCGAATTGAAATCATCACGGCTAATCATTAGCTTCTGCAGTGGGTGAGGGGCTCAGATTAGCATTAAATTAATTGCAGAAACACAAACAGGAGATGGAAATCAGCCTCTCGCTCATCATCTAATCAACAAGATCGGGAAACACTGGGTCCGACGCCCGAGTGAATTCACTTTCAGGTCTCTAAAGACGGTCCGGCACAGCGACCCGGCGGCGGACTGGGTGGCTTCCTCTTATTTATACGTTTCCTGTACAAAGAGGGAGGGAGGGATTTTGTAAAATAGCTGAATGCGCGTCACATCCCATCATGCATTTCAGTGTCTCCCAGGAAGTGATGTGACCACGACCGTCCGGTTCCTTGGTTGATGAAGGCAAAAACCAAACAGACAGAAACGCTCTCCAACCGTTGGTCAGAGCGTTAAGCGGCTCTGAAGTGCATCTCGCCACGCGTGAAGCGACCAGATGCGTTTCATGACAACTGTTGTGCAGTCAGACGATGAAGGGTACAAAGTTTATGATCGACAGGAAGTGTTGTGGGATAAAGATGAGTTTTTGTTAAAAACGGGCCACGTTCTCCGACGTGCCGCTCAGTCGTTGGGTGAAGTCTCAGAGCGAAAGTGATGAGCCTCGTGCGGCGGCGGCACAACGCTCGCAGGGATGTCATGTGTGTGTTTCTTTAAGCATATTTAAGTGTGATTTACTGTTTCCATTTTTCACTTCTAACAAACAACAAACCAAATTATCTCTGCACAATTAAATCTCCAAGTCCTCCGAGGCCTCAGCAGGCCGTCGTGTGTGTGTGTGTGTGTGAGAGAGAGAGAGATATGAAAAGTTAATGGTTTGTAAATGAAAAATGGAAAAGCTCTCGAGTCGAGGAGAAGAAGGGAGAAACAATGCTAATGAATATTTTGTGTGTGAACTATTTTTAGATCCTGGGTGGAACTCAGGACGTTGCTGTTAAACAGGCGTCTCTCCTGCTGTTTTCCTCACCAGTCAACCTGTGTGTGTGTGTGTGTGTTGGCGCAGGTCGCGGTCCATCAGCGGAGCATCCTCCGGTCTGTCCACCAGCCCGCTCAGCAGCCCCAGGGTGAGTCTGTCCCTCCCCTTTGGTTTCCCACAATGCACCTCACTGGCTGGCCTCCACTGTGACGCTCACACACACACGCCATCCACTCGGCCTCCCATCAGCAGCTCACTCACACCGCTGCAGGCGTCACTGCCGGCCCGTCGGCCAACATTTCCTGCCGAGTGGCACATCCTGGCGGCCGCAAGAAAAGCAGGAAATGCAGAATTTCTCTGAAAAATCTAAACTCAGTCACTAACCTAAGCCAGGTTGATGGAAGGTCGGCTCAAGTTGCCTTGTTTCAGCATTATTGACAAACGTAAATAAAACAGCACAACAGACCCAAAATCGCTCCGGGAAGCTCACACGTCACACGCGTCCCTCAGCCAGTTAGCTAACAGTGTTAGCATGGACCTGACATGAGAGCTCCCCAAAAGTGAAACCAAAGTATCTCCATCGCCCCCTGCTGGCTGGCTCCAATATAAGCCCCGCCTCCTCCATTATTCTAGGTAGGACTTGGGCCAAACTGAAATCTGAAAGTACCTGTCAAGCTAAGATGGTTTGTGTCATTTTTTGATCAGTCTGGTTTTAATTATATTCTACAGTCTCATAATAAAATAAAATTCCATCATGTTTAATTTTTCCAACACTTGAACCAAAAAAGTGATGACAGAAGAAAGAGTAAAAGATGCATATTTTTATTTCTGAATGATGTCACGGAGACTTTGGCAGCGAAAGCCTTCGTCATCGTGACTCGTCAGGCGCCGCCGTTCACCCTCTCATCGAGTCGGGCTGTGCTGTCCGTCACAGCGATTTAACGTCCATCCAGAACTCACTGATGCATCGCTGGCTGAGGGAAAAGGCTGCAGCGGCAATGAAGCACCAACAGGGGGAGCGTTTCTGAAGTTGAGCAGATATTTCACGCTAAAAGTTATTGATTCATTTCACTCAGTACTTTTATCTGCAGAGTTAATGTTACTGATCGTAAAGTCACAATTCACATACTTCAGCGCTGTCGTAACATGAGACAATATTTTCATTTCATTCTAAGCACAACATGTTGCATTAAATTAAATGACTCTTCATCCCATAACTCATTAAACCCAAACTGATGAGAAAATGAGCACTCGAACTATCAGCTGATAGGAACGAGATGACAGAATGACAGAAACCAGCGTTCCCTTTTCGTTTGTTCCCGTCTCTGACCTGTCAGGTGTAGATTCTGGGTGGAGGAAATACACCACACATGTTTGCAGTGTTGCAGAAAATCGTTTTCCTCTTTCACGACCTGCACCGGTCCCACGTCATTCCCTCCTGCTTCACTTTTTGAATGATCTTGGTAGCGCTCCGGCACGTGATTGGTTCTTTTTCACGCAGAAGAAGAGACCAATGAGGCACAAAACTCCCTTTTTATGGTACCAGAACCAGAGCAGCCCAAGTTGACTTGTGACCCTCTAACGAGACCTGTTAGGTTTTGTGGTTCCAGCTCTCACAAAGAGCCTAGTGGCCCTCTGGTGTCGGCCACGTTTACTTCCAGTCAGTGGAACGATGGCCTGGATGTTGACCAACAGACGCAAAAACTCTGTTTGACGAAAAACACAAAAAACTACAGTTGTGTTTTGATTAACAGACAATAGTTGACTGCACCAACATGACAACTAAACAGGAAACAGGCCAGTTTAGAGCCACTGACTCACCCACACGTCTCGTCACCGGTCGGTGTGACGCGGATCATCACGCTCAGCGACCGGCTCATTCATTCCATAGCATCGTGCATCAGCAGCGCTGTGCATGCACGCCCACCACTCCCCCCGCTGCAGGGTGAAGCTAAGTCCGCTAGCTTCCAGCTAAGGTTCACTCGCTAGTAAATTAAGGATGCACCGACGTATCAGACACGTTCTGTCAACCAAAAACATCAATTTAGGGCTGATTTTACCTGTCAGACACAGAAATTATTTTTCTCAAATTTCAGAGAAAACTTGCGGAAAAGACTGTAAATATGTTTGCTGTTCATGGACTCTCAGTTAAGTCATTCAGGATAATAGGGAACAATTTTATTTTAAAGCAACTGACTGAAGAATACAGAAAACTGACCCGTCCTCCTGGTGTAATTACCACATTTGGCCAGAGGGGCCGCTGTTTATTGAAAAAAATTAGGAGTATCGTGATTTTAACTTATTCTAAATTCATTACATGTAAACAAAAATGTTTCATTTTACTGTTTTCATTTTGATAAATGTGGGCTAAGATTTAAAAAAAAAAAAAAAAAAAAATTTCACTGTACGTGTATAAGCCATAATTGCAGAAATTTAAAAAAATAAGGCTTGAAATATTTAATGCTGTGAGACACAGAAACTGAAACCCGGAACGCATGAATGATTTCGGGCTATACAAATACAATTTGATTTGACTTTACGACAAGTTGGCGTCAGAACTATAATCGTGGTGGCAACAGTTAGATTTGGGTTGATGAAAAATTTTTTAAAAATTGACACATTGATTTTGATTTGTGATCACATGTGAAATATGGTGTGAATGTTAACTGCTGTCCAGTTAGAAGTGTCTTTTTTTTAGTGGCACCTCGTGGCGGCAGGGCGCTGTCACGGTTTTGATCGCGGTGCATCCCTTCACGAATGCTCCACTGCTGCCTCCTGATTGGCTGATCGCTGTGCTAATCGCATGTTCTGTTTTTCTTTCTTTCTCGTACTCTCACCACTTCCTGCCTGCTCCACCCCTCCACCCGTCCGACGCGCTCCTCCTTTATTTCCTGCTTTATTTCCTCTTTCTTTTGGAATGAACCTTTCTTGGGGGCGTGGTTATCCTCTGGCCTCTCATTGGCTGACGGTGCATGGCCGATCGCAGCCCAACCGGCGGTTTTTCATCCCCCCCCAGTCCCCAGACCTGTGTCAGTCCCCCAACTGTAGCCCCACCCACTCCCCCGAGACCCGCCTTAACGGGGTTGGTCCTCGCACGCCCAACTCCTACCAGCCAAAGATGGGGTCTCCCCTCATGCACCCGCGCACGCAGACCCTCCCCGCCAAGCCCAAAGTGTCAGAGAAACCCTTGCAGACCACCAGGTCCAACCCCCTCCCCAGCACACCCAGCATCCCCAGCAGCCCACGGGTGAGACGCCACCCGCCGCTCACCATCGCCCCCAGGCTCTCCATCCCCCTCTCCCCCGTGCCTCCTATGTCTCCCCGCCGCCGCCGCCACCTCCACCCTGACCACAACGCCAAATCTGTCCCCGCCATGCAGGTGACCCCCCACCCCTCCCCTAGAGGGAGCCCTCTCCCCACCCCTAAAGGCACCCCAGTGCACACGCCCAAGGACAGCCCGACCGGCACGCCCAGCCCCACGCCGCCCCCCAGCCCCTCTATCGGTGGCGTGGCCTGGAGGACGCGCCTCAACTCCATCAAGAACAGCTTCCTGGGCTCGCCGCGCTTCCATCGCAGGAAAATGCAAGGTGTGTGTGTGCGAGCGCATGTGTAGGTGTAGGAGTAGGAGTGTGTATTATTAGACTGTCTGACTGTTGTCAGTGTGGGAATCCATCCTTAGTGTGTCTGTCGGTTTTGAAGCTCGGCAGAACAAACGCAAACCATCTTGTTGCTGTTAATAAACATATTTAACGGTTCACCTGCTGCCAGCCTCAGCGCACACACACGCACGCAGTGGGAGGAGTTTCACTGTTAGTTCCGGTCGTCTCATTAAGCTGCTTTAAAAACACGAAAAAAAACAGGACTCTCCTGATGAAGCCCCTCCCCTTCCTGCACCCAACACCTGACCATATTTGGGAGATATATAGTGTAGTTACTGTTAATGTAAGTAGAGTTGATTTGATTAATTCCTGTTTGAATTGTTGTTTGTTTTTAGAATGAAACCAGGATATAAAATAAGCGGAGGAGATTTTGTCTTCTCCTCAGAGGGGGGAGTTCCGTTAAAGCGCTCAGGGATTAAACACAGTTTTTACTGACTGACTTTGGAAACATCTGGTGTTTGTTGGACTTGGTTGGACCGTCCTTGCCGTTGTCTCGGACAGGACACGTCTCAGCAGGCGTTTGCAGAACAGAACACGGTGGACCGTTTTTGACTTCATTGGAAACCAAAATCTAAATTAAACTGCAGAGCGTTAGTGTGATTAAAGTGTAGGCGAGTTGGTGTTAATCAGAGAAAAGTCACATGACTCCGTCTGACCTCTGTGACCTTGGTTCTCGCAGTTCCCACCCAGGAGGACATGTCCAGTCTGACCCCAGACTCGTCTCCAGAGTGAGTAACACGGATTTACACACACACAGCGACTGATTAATCAGCTCAAAATCAGTTTTCATGCTTAGTTTGTTGTTCACACTTTTTTTACTTCGAATATGTCAATAAAAACACTTAATCAAGTACTTCTCTCCTTTACTAACTGTTTTAACCAATTATACATTTTACTCCACCACATTTATTTCATAACTTTAGTCATCAAATTAAATGAAATTTATGCTCCAAAAAAAAATGATTGACAATCTGGAAAATTTAGAATACAGAGTTTAACGATTGGCCCATCTTGTGTACAGTAAACATAAACACATGTAAATATCACATGTAGAAGTTACTGTCAGTTGTACTTTGTTCTTAAACGATACGTTAAGACTTGCAGAGGTTCACTTTTTGATTTCCACGTTCACGTCAACAGCGAATGATTTCCTGATAAAGTCATTGTTCAGCTGATATCAGCCAGTCAAACCGTATGTGATGAGAACTAATGTCGATTATCTTGATTCCAGTCATTTTAAAAAAGTCATCAGCTGGAGTCTAAAGGAAACTGTAAATGTCCTGTTGACACGTAGAGGTTTTAGCCACGTGAACAGAGAGGCCTCAGCTCCCGTCCTGAACCGTGATGCCATTTCTTCTCGCAGGCTGGCCAAGAAGTCGTGGTTCGGAAACTTCATCAACCTGGAGAAGGAGGAGCAGATCTTCATCGTGATCCGAGACAAACCGCTCAGCTCCATCAAGGCCGACATCGTGCACGCCTTCCTCTCCGTAAGCTCCTTCCTCACATCCGTCCATCCATGCTTCACCGCTTGTGAAGGGTCGCTGCTATTTTGACAGAAAAGTGTGATCGGTGCGATAACAAACGACCACAGACGACAGAAACTGTCCTCTGCAAACACATTTGTCAAGTTTTAAGTTCGGCTCATGTCCCATCTGCTAACATGGAGAGGGAGGGGTTTAGGAACTACGCTGCAGTCAACCACCAGGGGGCAGCCAAGATGTTTTGGCTTCACTCTTGTCTTGTCAGTTACCGATCTGCTGCTTCAGTATTCACTCACGACCTGAGAGCTAAGTGTAGCCCCGCCTCCCTGGCAGATCCCCAGCCTGAGCCACAGCGTCATGTCTCAGACCAGCTTCCGGGCCGAGTACAAGTCCTCCGCCGGTCCGACTGTGTTCCAGAAGCCAGTCAAGTTCCAGGTGGACATCACCTACAGCGAGAGCACCGGCGCCACCAAGGACAACGGCATCTACTCGGTCACCTTCACGCTGCTCTCAGGTAAAGTGCTGCTCCGCTGTTTGTGATGGACGGAACCAGTTTGTCACTGTGTCCGTGTGGCGTTTATGTGTCCTACAACACACATCACGTTGGCTGATGATTTCTGCTCTCAGTCCACCAGCGGGTCTTCTACGTAGACAACCTAATGAACCGATCCTGACCGCCTGGGGGGGGGGCTTAAGGTCGCCGTTGTGCCGCATCAGCGTGTAGACGGCCTGCGAATCTGTGTCTGGTTCAGACACGTGTGGCTGTTAGAACTGCTCCGCCTCGCTCCGGCTGCAGGCGAGGGGCGGAGCGTCGAGTGGCGATGGGGCGATGCTAAAGTAGAACATTCATAGGTTCTCACGACCTACATTAGGCAAAGGTGTAGAACTACATGCAAGAGGTTTTACTGCCGCAATTTTCCCAAACAGAAATGAGTTTTTATGGGTTTAATTGGCAGCTGGAGCAGGACTTTAAAGGTGCAGCGTGTAAAACGTAAGAAGTAGGTTTCAGAGTGGCCAGTTTGAACAAGAAAGGAAATATTCTTACAGCAACTTTCATTCTAAACAGAAATTCAGCTTTACGCCCTCTGAATTCAGGTTTTCCTCTCTAAACACGAGCAGAGGCCACTCGTCCTTCGTTAGTGAAACTTAACGACGCTCCGTTGCCTCGCCGTCAGGTCCCAGCCGGCGTTTCAAGCGTGTGGTGGAGACCATCCAGGCCCAG
Source organism: Mola mola (assembly GCA_001698575.1). Classification (NCBI taxonomy): domain Eukaryota; kingdom Metazoa; phylum Chordata; class Actinopteri; order Tetraodontiformes; family Molidae; genus Mola; species Mola mola. Next base: position 165,176 of record KV751410.1, read on the forward strand.
CTGCTCAGCTCCAACGACCAGCCCGGCATCCAGCCCCAGATATCCGGTAAGTGGACTCCCAACCTTCCTCCTGTTGCTGCTCCTCTTTCTCCGCGTCCTCGCAGCCTTCCTCCCGGCTTCCTGGCACTCCTCACGGCACAGCCCCGCCCCGCGGCCCACTGCAGCTCGGACCCGCTCGGCTCGGCACACTGCTTTCAGCACACGGCATCTCCACGTGCATGTCCCTGCCACGTACTATCTCTCTCTCACACACACACACACACACACACACACACACACACACACAGAGAGAGAGACAGAGATTTAGTGTAAACTGATTGATCCTCTGCTTTCACCTGACGTCTGACTCAGCAGAAACAGTCCAGGGCTTCAACACGATCAAACCACATATTTCAGCGTAGAGCCACATAAACACTGATCTTCTGGCACGTGATTGGATGCTGTGGGCTGCCTATAGAGAGATGGACAGATTACATGACAAGATATGGAAGAAAAGAAAGAGTGACCGTACTCTCCAGTTGTCTCGTTGGTGTTCGTCAGTGTCCCCGTCCTGTCTGTGGTCATTTCCTTGATAGTGTCCCCCTCTGCTGGTGACGCTGGGTCACTGCAGCCCAGATAGTTTGGATTTCTAACACAAAGTTCTGACGGCTGATCTCCAAACGGTGGCTGCCAAAACCACAAACAGCAGCAACTCGTCAGTAATTGTCTTTAACGGGTCATTTTAGAGTCAGAATTAACAGTGACAACCCTGCCCTTGCTTTCCAACTCTGGTCTCAGGTTGGATCGATAAGTGGGCGGGGTTTGTCACTGCCTGATCCGGGAGAAACGAGTCCTGCTGGGAAGAGGAAATAATGTCACTTCCTGTTCTGGTTCTTGTTTTTCAGTGAAAATTCCGACCAGGAAAGCAGGGAACAGTATCAACACGAATGTCATTTTCCTTTTTACACAGTCTAGTCTATTATTGCATACATGGATCGGCCATAACATTAACACCACGTGTACCGATGACCCCGGTCATCGGGGTGTGACAGCGGGTGGTTTGAATCCCGCGAGCGAGGGCTTCGCGGCAGAACTTAGCACTGCAGCCAGGTGATCGATGGTATTCGCTTCAGCTGTCAGTGGTCGTAATGTTATGGCTGATAGATGCATTTCGCCGATTCAAAAGTCAGACAAAACATTTAACCAAACTCTTTTATGAACAGTTAGAAGTTATGACAGAAGTGTTAATTCCGTTCAGTTTTGTCACTGAGATCACAGTCAGTGTTGAGTTCAGAGGTGTTTCTAATATTCTCACCCTCTCGTACGCAGTAAATAACTGAGCAACTTGAACAAATTAAAAACAGTACAGCTGTTTGTGAGCCACTGATGAGCTGGCAGGTCCCCAAAATCCAAACTATGACACAGTGAAGCAGGAGGACACGGCAACACGGCCACAGATGGGAACAGGTATCAGTCACCCACATCCATCTGTTCTATCTGCTCCCGCTTCCTGCCATCAGCTTCACTCGCATGCCGAACACTGACCAAGAACCACGCGCACGCACCGGAACCGGGTGAAACCGGTTACGCCGAGCCGGACCCAAAGTGTGCCGATAGTTCTGGGCGAGGACGCATGCTGTATGAGGCTCAAACAGTTTGTGGTTTGTGTTGGCTGATGTCTTTGAACCAGATAATCTGCATGAGTTTGGTGGAACTTGTAAAGCCGACTTATGAAGCAGACGTGTGAGTGTTTGTTTGTTTACTCCTGTGTGGATGCAGCAACAGATGGATTTTCTGCCACAGTCAATGTTCAGCTTCACGCTCTCCTGTCTGAATATGTGAACTCGGTAGCAAAATGCTTTAGGTATGGTTGACTACTGCCTCCTCTTTGATAAACTTCACTCTGTTGGCTTGTCACAACACGTTTCTCTGGTTTAACTCTGAGAGGAGATGGTGGACCTCAGGGCTCCTGCCCTCCGTTATTGGTTTCCATTATAGCCAACGTTGCCTTTTATATATATATCCAACTGTCTTTTTGTGAGAACGGCTGTGATCTCCGAAACTTTCATGTGGAACATCCTCCAGAGTGACAAAAAATTCTGTCATTTTGGATAAATTGTCACACTGTACCACACAAAGTTATCGCTTAAAGTAGTTGGCTCATTGATTACTAATTGATTGATTAATGTCACAAACTTTTAATTACAAGTTAAAGTTCAACTTATTTAACCAAGCATTTGATGCGTGCTAAGTTGCTGATGCACTTAAACTTCACCTAAAATTAAAAACTTGTCATTTTAACCCATTTAGAGCACATCCTCGATCAAACTGTCACCTAGTGAACAATATATGACAAAAAACATTTCGTTGTATTTTTATATTAAAATCCGATAAAACCACGTCATGTGAAATTACATCACCACGTACGAGCCAGTTTCAACCAATAATGTCATGACAACCAGCTGTCAATCTTCAGCGTTGAGCAGAGCTCAGTAGAGCTACAACCGTTGCTGTAGTTACCAGCTGTCAAGATGTTATTTCCGGCCTTCTGTCTTGTGATTGGTTCTTTCTAGTTTCAGTAGGAAATACGTCACCATACAGCAGTTAGAGACTCTCCGAAGTCCGTTTTAGGTGGATTTTAACAAAACATTTAACAACTGGTTGCACACGTGCATCTAAAAGCAACAGGACGTTAGCTTGTTATTTCCTCCATCCATCCGTAAAGTGATGCATTCTGTTGTATTTAACCTTCGGATGTACGTCTGCAGGTACAGATAAAGAAGAAACTGTTGACACGAGATGTTATGTCTTATAACAGTTTCAGAAACGTAAAGAATCTGAGAAATTATGAGTTCACTGCTTTCCAATCAACTGAACAGACAGCAGATAGTGACGAATATGAGCACATTCACAACAGCTAACGTTAGCATTCACCTTCCTAGCTAAAATTAACATTGGTGTTAAATGATGCTTAAGTTTTAATTCAATTCTGAAGTATCTCCACCATCTTGGACATGTTTATATAATAAAGTTAATCATGACATTATTGTCTGAATTAACTTAAGCCTTTCCTTTTGAATCATTAACGTTAGCTAGGAAGTGCTCCAATGCTAACATTTTCTAAGAGTAGATAAAGTTCTAAAATATGTCTCACCTCCAAATTTGGTCCGATGTCCCTCCACACTGATCTGTTGTCGTTTCAGACCGTTGATAACAGATTCCCCATGTTTGTACGACTTCCAACCTGGAACTCAGCAGGTCGACGTTATTCCAACAACCCGAGTCATCGCTAATCTCACGCCAAACCTGTCGGGTCCAAACACTTTGCCAGGAACACATCATTAAATCTCCATTAAATCATTCAAAAGGGATGTCAACAATACACAGTAACAGTAATTAGTTTATATTTGTAACACCACCTGTGCTGGAGAGAAAACTTTAACCTTCCTGCAACCAAGGAGACCTACAGAATATTAGAATTCCCTCCTGCTGTAAAGTAGCACAGAACAGGAAGGTGATTTGGGAGGAGAAATGAGCTGAACATTGTCGGCATCTGGTTTAATCCTTCACGCTGTCGCCGTTTCTGACGCTGTCCTCTGCTCTCAGATGGCTCGCAGCGCTCGGCCTCGTTGCCCAGTAAATCGTCCAAGCGTGGTAAGAACCAGAGCCTCCGGGACCCCCCGGCCTAACGCACCTTAACTCTGGCTTTTAACACTCACACTGGCAACGTCCAGGAGGCCGTCACCAACACGCCATGTTTGCACTAACACTAACACGCACGTGTGTGTGTGTGTGTGTGTGTGTGTGAGCGTGTGAACTTTTAATCTGCTGTTTGCTTTCAACGCTACTTTAAGCAATTTTCTAAACAATTTTCTCTTAAAAATCTTAAGGGAACAGTTCACTTAAAATTGAAAATCCAGTCATTACCTGCTCATCTGCTGCTGATGGAAAGTCTGATGAAGTTTCTTTATCCACAAAACACAGAAATAAGTACTGTAAATAAAATAAATAATAAATAAATAAATAAAGCTTTCGCCTGATCGTCTGAAAAGGCTGGAGAACAGTTTTAAAACATGAAATGTTTGTGTATACAGCACATCCAGCATAATCCAAGCAGCAGCAGCTCCACCGCGACCTAGAAAGACCTGCAGGATGATAAAGCACAAAGACACAAAAGTAACTATAAAGTTAGTGTAAGGATATGGACATTTAGAGGAGCAGAGAAGGAGTCTGAGTCAGAGGGGGGAGAAAATAGAGCTCAGTGCATCGTGGGATGTTCCACCAGCAAGCTAAGCCTATAGCAGCATAACTAAGGGTTAGATAGGCCAGCCTTAACTATAAGCTTTATCAAAAAGGAAGGTTTTAAGCCTACTCTTAAAATCAGAGAGTGTGTCTGCCTCCCGTACCAAGACTGGAAGATAGTTCCACAGGAGAGGAGCTTGATAGCTGAAAGCTCTGCCTCCCATTCTACTTTTGGAAATTCTTGGGATCACCAATAACCCTGCATCCTGGGAGCGTAAGGTTCTGGATGGGCGATAGGGTACTATGAGCTGTTCAAGATAAGATGGTGCCTGACCATGAATAGCTTTGTAGGTGAGGACAAGGATTTTAAATTCTATTCTGGATTTAACTGGGAGCCAGTGCAGAGAAGCCACTATGGGGGAAATATGGTCTCTGATCTTAGTTCTAGTCAGTACACGCGCTGCTGCATTTTGGATTAAATGAAGAGACTTTAACATCTTATCTGGGCAGCCTGATAATAGAGAATTACAGCAAATAATAATCACAATTTCTTAAATCCGTAAATAAATCAGAATTGCAACACAAGTCGTCGAGACAAAAGCATATCGTACCAGCCAAATACATTTTGCCCAATTTATGTGTTGCCCCTTTATGATGGAAAACACAAACATGATGTTTCTTATTTTAGATAAAATCATATCTATCACTGAGCTAATGTTTGGTCTGGAAAAAATTGTAAATAATGCTTCGGTAACACCAAAATTATTTTCTATCCAAAAAAAGACAGCAATATGCACATTCTCAGAAAAGTAAACAAGCAAATATCAAACAAAATTATTCAATTACTTCAGGGATCTAACTGATCAATTTATTGAGCTTCGATTCACATTATACAGGACAACAAACAGGCTGAGATCTTTTTTATATCCTGGTTAATAAAAAGATAATTCATCTCTCTGGGTTTCAGGAAAGATTTGTTCTTTCACAGCGTGTGTGTGTGTGTGTTTACTGACCTGCATGGTAAAGCTGACACTGGGATGTCGCCCCCCTATAACTTTCCATATTAGAAATCTGGAAGAAATCTCAGAGGGCAGAACCATGTGACTGTGGTAAGTTATGACCTCAACAAACAAGGCTAACCTCGGCGGTGACGTGTGTTTACGTGTTCTGTCGCATGTTTCCTCCTCTCATGATGTCCTTCAGGCACTCAGGAACAAACTGTCCTCACAGACGTTGTTGTGATGAGAGTTTACGGGAGCTTTGGAAGACGTTCGTACAGAAACTGAGCCGTCACGCTTAGCTAAACTGGACAAACTGAACATCGGCAGCTAAAAACAACGTAGCTACGCTAATATAGCACCTGCAGACTGATCGGTAAATTCACCAAATGAATGAAACAGTTAAGACAACTCAACACACATTCTTGGATTAGCGTAATTAAGTCTGTCGAAAGGTTACGTCCGAAGTATTGATCTGTGTTGACGTGTTGGAATATTACTAAGCTAACGTCACAATCGAAAAGGAGACACGATTGGTTATTTCCTTAATTAGCTCATCCTGACTTCTATTGGCCAACGTACAGTTCCTGCTCACGCATCACCAACAATTTCTCTATTCAGAATTTAGTCGCACAGATTCTTGAAGACATTTTGATTTGCTTTTAACCTGAAAAGTTTCCACAATTGACAGTTATTAAATTGATTTAAAAATCAGTTATGTGCAAGTGCATCAAAAAATAAAAGGATTGCTTGATTCCTCCGCAGCTGACCATTTTTAATTTTTCTGCTGATAGTGGTCACATAATGATCTTTAAAAGAACGTAAAAGTTAAAAGGAGAATATTTCCAAAAATACATGTTTTAAACAAGTCCGATATGGAGTCCAGGTGTTAGGAGGAACCTACACAATCAAACAGCCGTTTCTGCTTCCTGTCGCTGATGAAGCTCCTCAGACACCACCGGCCTATAACTGAAGGGGGCGCTGTTTCCTGAAGTTTAGGGCATATTTGTGTAGTTTGCGGCGACTTCTGAGTATCAGGTTACCACAGCGTGAAATAAACGGTTTGGAATAAATCCACACCAGCGTGTTTGTCTGTCACATCAGACAACAGGAAGCAGAAGCGTGTTTTCTTATCACAGCCACACGTCTGATTGACTGCAGGAACATCCTGACTTAGTTAGTGGAGAAAAATGCGACTTATTTTCCAATGATTTGACTCGCCCAACACTAATCTGCCGGAAAGAAAGAAAATACTTGTAATTTTTGAGGCGAAGGGAGGAGCAGCAGGGCTTCATTGTCCTTCACCTCAGAGCTGAACGCTCGCCGAGCTGTCTTCCACACCTCCGTCACCTCTTGATGACACTCCTTCCCTCTGGCTCCACTCATCCTCCTATCTCTCCATCGCCTCCTCCTCTCCTCTCGTTGACCTCATGCTCATCTGTTTGCTCTCTCTGTTTCTTTTCTTCCCATCTGTGTAGGCAGCCCCTTGAGTAACTTCTTTGACGTAATTAAACAGCTTTTTTCAGACGAGAAGAACATCCAAGCGTCGCACTCCCCCGGTGCCCCCACCACGCCTAGCTCCCCAGCCAAGCCCCCGCCCACCGACTCCAAATGCCCCCCCGGCAAAGACAAAACAAGGACGCAGGAGCAGCCGTGAGGAGCACTAGAGTAGACCAGATCTCAGCTGCTATCGTTCCCTTTAGCTCCTGTACGTTCCGCTGAGAACGGCCGTCTCAGGCCAAAGGTCGGTCACAAGTAGCCAATGTAGCTTTGTCGCCCCTCCCCCAACCCGTGTCCCTCTGTCCTCGGGGGTCTGTCGGTGGGCGTGTCCTCCTCATGACTCTTCTCTGCCACCAGGGATCATCCACAATAACTATTAACTTCGCCGCCAGAACTGAAGAACGAGGACCCGCCCCTCCCTCTCACCTGACCAAACAGAGACATCTCAGAAGAGTTTGTAAAATGAAAAAAGAAAAAAAAAAAGCCTTAAGACAGTGATGTTTGTCAGTCACACCCTTCCTCCTCCTCTTCTGCTCCCACATGTACATAAAGTCACGCTGTATGTAGACGACACACTCTTCTCGGCGGGATGTAACGACTTGCATATGCTGACTAACAGGAAGTGGGAGAGCTGGACCATCACGAGCTGGATTGTAGTTCTTTTTGACGTCTTTCTTTGTGAACGGCAGGATTTTTTTCTCCCTGTAACGGGTTCCTGCGGGTAGAGAGGCCGACCATAAACAATAAAAGGGGGAGGTGAGATTAGATAAATGAATGATCTATTCTGTTGTACAGATCAAATAATGTTTCGTATGTACAAAACGTGTAGTTGTGACATGACGTTTTAGATTTCAGTTGCCATGTTTGGGTTTGTGTTCCTGTGTGGGCCCGGTCACACCAGCACGGTAAAATCGATGCGACAGGTTCGTTTGGTAACCGTGCTAATGCTAAGTTAGCCTGCAGTAACAATCCATCTGAACAGAGCTGAATCTTTAAAGGAACGCAGAGCTGAAGATGCCAAAATGGAGAACGCCATCCTAGCGTGTTAGCAGTTTGACACATTAAACTACTCCGCAGAACACAAACAGGTCATAGACGGTTTAATACATGTTTTAACTAAACTGAAAACTAAGTTTCGTCAGGATGCTAACAGCCAGTAATCATGCTGCTAACTGACATGTAGCAACATAAACTTACTATCGATTGCTTGTTGCTAACTGTCAGTAACTAATGTGACCGAATTGTCAAGACACTAAGAGCCAGACGCAACACAAACTTAATGTAAGGGTGCTAACTATCAGCTAGCATCATTAACAGATTGTCATAGCAAATGTGCCATGATGCTAACAGCCAGTATGTAGCATGAACGTACTGTTGGGTTGCTGTTAGCTAGCATCAGGAACATAATGTCCTGTTGCTAACTTTCAGTGAGCAACATGAACACGTGTCTGTGATGGCTGCCCTTAGAGAGAAAATCTAAAGTGACTAATAATGCTAGCATGTGCTAACCCGCTGGCACCTAGTCGAGCTTCGTGGTGTGACCGACCCTTTTATGAAACGTCTCCTTCCTTTTGCACTTTTGAACGATGGCTCAGATTTGGGTTCAGTTACGACATGTCAGCGCATTTGTTTTTAATTTTCATTATAATTTTTTATAATATCAAACTGCTGTGTATATTTTTGTACTTTGTTGTATTTTGTCATTCCGTTATTTATATGAAAGCTGTAGAGAATGTTTCTTAATGTCAAATTATTTAAGGATATTTTTGTCACATTTAAGTTATTGAAGTGAGCGTTTTCTTCCGTTCGCCGGCTCTTTTTGGTCGAGAGAAACCTTGTAATATATACGTTTGGAAATGATTTCCCGTAATTTAAGAATGTAGACGTAGCCTCTGTGAGAGGATCAGACCCTTTGTCGATGACTGTCTGCTTCTTCCTGTCCGTGTGTGTGATGACTCGGATCTCGCCAAACACTGTAAATAAGCCAAGTTTACCGACACGCTTATTTAAAACACCAAGAGGACTCCTACTCTTAGCTTTGACCTTTGACCTCGTACGCTTGTTTGCATGTTCGGCTTTCGTCTTTTCTTTGCATGTTGTCGTTGGAATTGTTCTCTGCCACACTTATTTATCTATTTATGTTCTCTGTGTGCTTTACTGTTCCTTTGCTTCCTCATTTGGTTTTGTTTTATTTGTAATATTTGGTTTGTTTCACTATCTTCTTGCCCCCCCACTCTGATTACTGTGTTCACACAGTAAGCGTGAAATCTTTCTCCTCACTCATTCTCTCAAAGAGGGACCTCTCCGGCGACCGGGAGGGAAAATTAAAGCAATACCTTTCATGTTCCGCTTTCCTCTTTTTCTACTGGGGGGAATGTGGAGCACACGGAGCGTGACGGCCGAGCAGGAAAACCACTGGCAATGTATCCCCTTGTGATGTTACTGTGAACAACTTCAGTGCTAAAGGAAATAAATCTGTTGACTTTGGAGCTGTTTCACAAACTTTGTTCATGTTTTACACTTTCAGACGGTTTCAGTAATTATTACTGAACCCAAACAGTCTGGTCGTTAGCAACATTAACGAGCAAAGATGGCCGGCATGAGCACACCCAGCATCTGAAGCCAAAATATCTGGATGGCCCCCTGGTGGCTGGTTGCAGCTCAGTTTGTGTCCTAAGTTTTCATTTTTCACGTCAGTTTGGTTTTAATTATTTACTTGACGCTATAAAAAGGATAAAAAATTAGAATCAGGATTCTTCATCAGTTATTGAAGTGAACATTAAATAAATTTGAGTCATTACAATATTTCAACCATTTTACTATTAATTTTGTTAATTATGCTAAAAAAAAACTAAACATACATTTCTGAAAATATTAGGATATTTCACTGTGACTGTATAACCCGTAATCATCAAAACAAAAATGGCCTATTTAGATAAAAAAAATAAAAACTTTTCCACAAGATAAAAAATGTAGTTTGTTTTAGATGTACTAGTTTGTGGTTTTATTTTCCCGCTGGTTCAGTTTGTGTTCACAAACACAGAATACCGTTCAATTATTGGCCAGACCGTCAGGTCTCCACCGAACATCGTCAGAGTATTTTCACGTTGCTCACTCAACGGTGCGTATGAACAGATGCCATCTATTAAATCATTTAATACGTAAAATTAACAGGAGGCAACGATGCTTCATTGCTGTGATTGGTGCAGATGGACATCCTCTTGCTGGGATGACCCTCCCAGCCAATCATGTTAAACTGTCTGGTGCCCATCAAAAAATAAACACATTATATTTAAGTCTGTTATGTCCAACTATGTTTTATATAGTTGAATTCAAAATGACAATAAAACAATAATTCCATTTTGATGTCATTTTCCAAAAATGCCACGGCTAATGAGCTCAGACAAATCACAGATATTTTTGTTCCTATGAGAGCTGAAGAATGAGTTAATTTTTGAAAATATTCTGAAGATCCAAACATTTACAGACACGTTTAATCCAACGTGAATGTGAGAGGTCGTCATGGTAATTTAGCTCCAAACGGCTCACTGCGTGAGTCCATATTAGCTCGCTAAAGCTAAAAAAAGTCAGCTGTAATTTATCAAATCACAGACATTCTTTATGAATTTTGATAGTGTTTAATAAATTGTTCCGACTGCTGTTGGAAACATTTCCTGTATCACCCAGGAACTGAAATGTGCTGAATGATCCACAATATGAACTATTAACAGTCTGGACAGTTGAATAGAAATCTAAAATATGAGAGGATTCATAAAATATCTGCCTGTTGACGTGTCATGTTGGTATCAGACAGTAATTAATCACATCATATAACACAGTGAGGATGATATTAAAAGTGATCGGAGAGAATTAAGTGTTTATGATCAGAACCTGCAAGAAAAGTTGTTGCTGCAGGAATTTTCCCATCTGTCGGATAAATAAAGATAAACCATTTGAAGAAATTGTCCATTTTATCTGGCGAAGTAAGAAACAGTTCACCGCTGTTTTTCCCAAAATCACACACGTACCGGTGTGGCCGAGCAGTCCGACGCCGGTTCTACTCCAGACATGCAGCGTGGAGGCCGGACAGTCTCTGAATCAGTGTGGCCTCCAGAACCTTCAGCAGGGCCAGAGGGTCCCGGTCCCGGTCCTGGTCCTGTGGGCTCCTGCTGGGGCGGAGCAGCTCCTGATCTACGCCCCCCAGCAGCAGTCGGTGGAAGTCCTCCCGGCCCAGGAGCAGGTCCATGTTCTGGAGGAAAAAGCCTTCACAGAACCTGCAAAGCTCGTCCGCTCCGAAACGCTGCGGTCGAAACAGGAAGTGGAGACAGTTTAGATGAGTTCAGCTGATTAGAGATCAGTTGTCAGGAACAAGCAAAGTCGAGTTTAGAAGGATTTAATGTTGCCCGTCCTACAGCGGAGAGGTTACACAGGACAGTTTGTTTGGGTAAATACTGAATTCTGACCATATTTAGTCTTCCTGTGGGTCTTTTGTGGATTTTAAAGGTCTCGGAGAAACGTGGGCAGCTCAGCGACATTCATACAATTTAGATTTTATCTGGGAAAAAAACAGTCAGTTTGTTCTTTGATTGTGTTCCAACGTGGAGCCGACACATGTTGCCGCTGGGTCGGCCTGTGAGCTGAGGCCACCTGCTGGACGTCGGCTTGAGCTGCGTCCTGCCTCGCAATAAATAGTTACACCTGAGTATCTCTACGCCTGGACGACGCTCCACGCCATCCAGGCTACTATGGTTACAGCCTCACTTTTACTGCGCTGAGAACTGACCAACAATGAATGAGGCCAAAAAACAAAAGTTAAATTAATCCGAGAGTCAAACGAGAAATTATTGATCATCGAATCACATTAACAGTTTTATTTCCACCGTGAAATCTAGTCGGGACTTTTCACTAGCTGATCAGGCTGTTTTGGTCTCGGAGGACGTACGAGCGGCCCGAGAGGTTTGCGTGTGTCGTGTCGGAGTACCTTGGCGCTCTGGTAGAGGTCCGTGGCCGTGGCCGGTGTCAGCTTCTGCGATAGCGTCGCCTCGCAGCTCCTCTGCAAAACTCTGAGCTGGAAGAACGAGGCCGCTGGCAACAGCTGCAGCCACAAAACACAGTAGAAGAAATCAGGTGATTCAGTTCAAGGGTTGAGAGATGTCACACAGTTTGTTTCTGTCTCAGAACTTCCTGTTGAGACAGGAAGTCGGGGGTGCGTGTGTTTGTACCTTGATGGCGTCGGCGTGCGAGATGCTCAGTCCTGGTGTTCCTCCGCAGTACAGAGACTCCATCATGATCTGCAAAGACCCACACATACTGACCTCAGACCTGCTGACAGAGCACCACAGTCACCCCAACAGACAGGGGGCGTGTCCTACCTGGAACGTGTGGTAGGTCATGTGACTGATGCAGATGACATCATAGGAATCGGAGAGCATCCGTCGAAACCTGACATTCAGAAGACCAACAGGTGAATAAACACAATACGAAGCACTTT
>KV751410.1:209586-220474 GCA_001698575.1 Mola mola
TGTGGCAAAGTGTTCCGACAGACTGATCCCAACACAGGTGCTCCCTTCCTGTTACTGTTTCTATCCCAACGAAAATAGCTGGAAAACACCGAGACCCGTGAAGGAAGAAGAAGGAGAGGAGTTTTATTTATTTCCTGCTCCTTCAGGTGCTAAAATGTCACAAACCTGGAAAATTACTCCAATTTGGTCGCAGGGACCGATTAGCATAGCGAGGCTATACGATATAGCGGCACCCGGCAGGTCTGTTTCATTAAGCTGGTTGAGCTGTTTTGTACCTGCGAGGAAACATGCAGGTTACTGAGGCACACGTAGGCACAGGAAACTATCTCATGTCCTCTCGGCCCTCACATACCGTCCCAGTCTGATGGGCCGATACGGGCCGATAATATTGGCCAGCTGATGAATTGGTCTCACTGTGCGTATCGACCACGTTACCCGACGCCCAGCGTGATCTGCGAACGGTCCCTTTAAGCGACCCCCCCCACACACACACACAGTCAAGATGACGTAACGTCACGGCGTAACTTTCCTGACTGCTGATTGGCTGCAGCGTGGACTCACCCTATCGCTGCTCCTGTACTTGTCCCACTTCTTCACCATCTTCAGCCACTTCTGGGCTCTGTCTACCTCCAGCTGCTTCAGCTGCCGGGGACACAACACCAGTGAAACGCTGCCACCCCCAGCAGCCCCCCATCACAACCCGGTCTTTACCTTGTCCTCGTGCGCGGTCGGCGCCGGCAGCTCGTCCTCACTGCAGAGGAGAGAAAAATGAAACCAGCTCAATCCGGATCCAGGATCAACAGGACGGACGCAAAGAGAGACGACTTACTGCATGAAGCCGAAGCGGTCGATGACTTTGTAGATGCTGTAGTCAGAATCTTCCCAGGGGTCGATCTCCACCACCCCCTGCCGGCCCTGCACACGCACACACACACACACACACGTACACACGCACGTACAAACGCACGTACAAACGCACACACACACACACACACGTACACACGCACGTACAAACGCACGCACGCACACACACACGTACACACGCACGCATACACACACGTACACACGCACACACACACGTACACACGCACGCACGCACACACACACGTGTACACACACACACGTACACACGCACGTACAAACGCACGCATACACACACGTACACACGCACGCATACACACACGTACACACGTACGCATACACACACGTACACACGTACGCACGCACGCATACACACACGTACACACGCACGCACACACACACGTACACACGTACGCACGCACGCATACACACACGTACACACGTACGCACGCACGCATACACACACGTACACACGTACGCACGCACGCATACACACACGTACACACGTACGCACGCACGCATACACACACGTACACACGTACGCACGCACGCATACACACACGTACACACGTACGCACGCACGCATACACACACGTACACACGTACGCACGCACGCATACACACACGTACACACGTACGCACGCACGCATACACACACGTACACACGTACGCACGCACGCATACACACACGTACACACGTACGCACGCACGCACACACACACGTGTACACACACACACGTACACACACACGTACACGCATACGTACACACACGCACGTACGCACACGTACACGCACGCACACACACAAAAATACGCAAATATTCAACTGCACTTCCGCCAAAATAACCAAAAGAAAGCAGCTAAATCATCAGTTATGTTTGTTACTCCCAGCGAGCAGTCGGGGTTATAGGAAGTTGTGAGTTCACGACCACGTTGTTCAAAAATTAAAACGCACTTAAACACAGGAAGATAAACACTTCCTGCCTCCAGAGTGGGCGTGTCCACCTTGCTCCGCTTGCACACGTTGCCTTGTCTGTGTCATTACATACAACAGTTGTTGGACTTTATGATGCATCTGAAGTCCGGAAGAGTCCTTAAACTCAGCACTGACAGTCGGCGTCTGCAGTTTGACAAAGGAAGTGCGCGGCGGTGAAATAACTGCTCTGTCACATCGCTGTGGAGTGGAGGGTTTTCCAGCATGAACAACCTGTTTAAGGTCCCGCCGGCAGCGGATCGAAGTTTGACTGGGCCACTCCAAAACCTTCATTTCCTGTCTTTTAAGCCATCCAGAGGTGGACTGGCTGCTGTGTTCCAGTTCGTTGTCCCGCCGTAACAACCCAAGTGCGCTCGAGCTTGAGGTCACAAACTGATGGCCGGACGTCCTCCTTCAGGGTTTCCAGGTAAAGAGCAGAATTCATGGTTCCGTCAGTCGCGTCAATTCGTCCGGGACCATCACATTACCACCACGTTTGACTGTTGCTACGATGTTCTGTTTTTATGACACGCTCTGTTAGTTTTACACCAGATGAAACGGGACGCACGCCTTCTGCCAAGTTCAGCTTTTGTCTGGTCAGTCCACAGAATATCTTGGAGATCATCAGGATGTATTTTAACCGATTTGAGCTTTTTTAACGAGCTTTGTGTTGTTTTTGCTCAGCAGTGCTTTTCACCCTGAGACTCTCTCACGGACGCCATTACTGCCTCGTCTCTTCTTACTGTTGAACCATGAACACTGACAGTAACTGAGGCAGGTGAGGCCTGCAGCTCTTTACATGTTGTTCTGGGTTCTTTGTGACCTCTTGGATGAGTCCTCGATGTGCTCTTGGAGTAAGTTTGGTAGGCCGGCGGCTCCTGGGAAGGTTCACCACTGGTTCAAGTTGTCTCCGTCTGAGGATAATGGCTGTAACTGTGGTTCGCTGGAGTCCCAGAGCTTTAAAAATGGCTTCGTAACCCTTTCCTGCCTGATAGATGTCAGCGCCTTTGTTTCTCATGTGCTGTGGAGTTTCTTTAGATGGCGACATGATGCGTTGCTCGTTGAGATCTTTCAGCCTGCTTCACCTTGTCAGACAGCTTCTCTTTAAGAGTTCTTGATCTAGCAGGTCTGCCAGTGATCTGGCCGCGGTGTGGCTGGTGAAACTGAACTCAGCTTTCCAAAAGATGTGGTAAATCACAGTTAATTCATGGTTTAACAAATGGGGGCGATTACTTTCTTCACATAGGTCCATGTAGGTCCAGGTAGGTTTGGGTAGGTTTTTTCACTTAATCAATGAAATCATCATTTAGAAACTACATTTTGTATTAACTCGTGTTGTTTTTGTCTAATATGAAATTTGTTTGATGATCTTTAAACATTTAAGTGTGACAGATACACAGAGAAATTAGAAATCAGGAAGGGGGCTAATACTTGTTCAGTGTGCTGTAAAACGTCCGCTCAGTGGAGCTGCAGCCACTGAATCGGGGAAAATCCATTTGGGCAACAATCCGGTGCCCGTGTCGACATAACAGCGAGGGAACTAATCCCGCTGCCGGGGAGGCTTCTCGCTGCGCCGTGAACCGCAACACTGCTGCGTGTCTGGGACGCAGCCAATCAGCCTCCTGCTGTCAGCGAGGGGGAGGAGCCTGAACGGCTTCATCGCCGTGAACGTGAGAGGTCTAAAAATGCGCACTGACCGGCGGAGCGGCCGCGATAGGGATCACAGCCACAACTTTAAATCTGCAAGGCTGGTGTTGTCCAGCTGGATCCAAAAATACAGCTGACAACATTTTTACTTCGGAATATATCAGTGAGACACGAAGAGGAGCTGAATCCTTCATCACAAACATAGAAAACTGGAGGTTGATGTCAAACTGGCTGTACGTAACGAACTTCATCTGGATGTCCTAACATGGTTCTTCACACGTGTTCCAGCCGGCCGCACAGAGCTGCACAATCAGCACAGTTTCTCAAATATGGTCACAAATAACTACAAGCATGAATTTCTGAGTGAAACTAAAAATGTCATAGTGACTTTTGATAAATGCAAAAAACCTTTTGGATCCTGTTTCGTCACGTTACACTGCAGTTACAGAGTTTGGCCACTATGTCAAACTGGCATCACAGCCCAGGGCCTTCCAGGGGGCGTGGCCTTTGCATCGCAGATGAGAGCTAATACTACTAATGTCACGGAACAGGGAGCTGCTGCTGTACTCCGGCCTCGGTCGGCCAGCTCAGCTGTTGAACCGAATCCTGGAGCGTTGGGTTGGTTCTAACGCAGTCCGAGACCTCCGATGCGAACCAAACAACCGGACTCTGGTCTGCTTGAAAGAGGTGGTCTGGGACCCCTCTGAGCAGATCATCACAGGTGGGAACCCCCTTGGTATCCGATCACTGCAAGCTTAATGTCGATGTGTCATTTCCTTTTTGGGTGGCTGAAGGGAAATTAGCAAGTTGTGGCTAACAAACGTGGAGCTACGGAGAACCAAAATGCCTTCAGGAAAATGTGCAGAGGAGAACATTTCTCATCCGTTGGATTCAATAGAAGCAGAGTGGATTTAACCGTGTTGAGCAGTGCTGCATTAAAGTGAAGATGCTGCATCAACAACATATAAAATACGCGACGCACTGCAGAAAAGAGGCAGTTCTTCGGATATTTATTTATGAACGGAGTCGTGATTAGCAGCCGCGATTGTGCTACGTTCTCATTGCTGAACGTCTTTTGTGAAAGGCACCAATTATTAAATCATTCAGTGCACGTTGTTCAAATCTGCTGATGTGCATCCAGATCAAGACGAGCAGGAACAGAACCTGTCGATGCTCCAACATGAAGGCTGCAGGGAGAAATGAGAGGGTTCTTTTACTGTTTGCTCACCAAACCGTCTGACCAATTACTGGAGGGAATTCTGCGCACGTGATTTTTGTTTGCACTTTTATTAGTTTGAGATTCGCTCAGAGAACGTGAACCAGCGCCAGCAGAAAAATGAAACAATGCGTCTAACTCACATCTGGTGGACACCAAGGAAGCAAACGGTGTGAACAGTGTAAGTAAAAAACGCCCTCTGATGGTTTGGTTCTTCTTAGACCAGTCTGAACGCGGGCTGGCTCGCTAGAAAGCACCAAGGGTCTCAGACCCGAGAGCGGAGAACCAGTGCCTGAACGAGAACCGTGTGGGTGAGGAAGCGCTAAAAGAGGAGGGTGAGTCAGGGTGAGGGAGGTGGAGCTGGGTTCCCCTCTTCTCTCTGAGACCTGCCTACAGGACCTACATGTGTCTGTGGTGGACCTTCACCCTCCGCGGGTGAGCGGCTGATCTGCACTGAGCTGCATATGTGGTCTAAAACCAGCAACCCCAGCCAGCCCCCAGAGGTCCCCGTCAACCGAATCACTACGCAGTGTGTCACAACTGTTACCGTGGCAGGACACACACACACACACACTCTGCTGAGCAAAATTTACCCAGCGTCACCTCTCCAGCTGCTGGGAAAGTCACATGACAGCTTGAAGAAAAAGTCCCACTCATGTCTTTATGACCTCCACCAAGGAGCTCGAGTTGGTCAGTTAGCAGCCCACCGGCCACAGTTTTGGACAAACCAACCTGATTTTCTTTCCATGCACTCCCATTGGTGGGAGCAGGAAAGTCAGGGAAATTTCCCAAACCTCCAAAAAAATCCCCATTCGCTAACATTGGGCAAAATGTCAAACAATAGTATCGCAACCAAAACTTGGCCAATTTGTTTCGAACTGACCCCACGTATGTACAGTGTCAGGTTTTAATCCCAGAATAAGTTTGACTTTGAAAGCTTGCAGGTCAAAGTCACAACATACATTTTGTTCTGGGCAGAATTCAAATATCTTTTACACTGAATCTAACGGCAGTTATTCTTTTAAAAATAGTTACTTGAATACGCAGATACTTGGGAAATTTAAATTTAATGGATGTAAAAAAAGGTCAATGTTAAACTAAAAAGATTACTGCCTGGAGGTTACATTCCTCCTTCTCTTGCTTTTTGTGGCGGTACGATAGAATTAGAAATCTTATTATTTTCAAAGGTTTAGCTGCATGTTTTGTAATAAGCTCTTACAATACTTGTCATTAGGATATATTTAGTTTTTCTTTTTTCTGTCAGTGATTGTTGGGCCTTAATGACATCGTAGGCACGTGTCACAGAGCGAACACGGATTGTTGGGTCTCAGTGGCGGTATGAACTCTCTGAGTGCTCTTGTTTTAAAATGTAGCTGTATTTATTTCAAAATAACCCGATGCTGCCCCGCAGATTCCTACACCTGACACCGACGTCAACACAAAGAAATCTGCACTGATCTCTCTTCATCATCTCCATTTTGTGCTGCCAGTTTAGTAAATATGCACCTAATGATTATTTTTATCATTCATTAATCTGCCAGTCGTTGTTATAAATCATTGATTAATCGTCTACTCTATCAATTGCCCAAGAAAAAGGAGAAAAAGCCCATGGCATTTTTCGCTGCTCTACTCCAACAGTTGTTGGTTGCTTTCAGCACTTCTACGCGTTCCTCCGGTTGCCAGCAGTCCTGTCACACGCCAACGCCAACGCCCCCAACAAGCCGTTTTCAGATCACCAGCAGCACGTTCAGCCCTCCTTTCACCAGGGTGGAAACATACCGTCGCATATTTCAAGATGATGTCAGCACGTTCCTCAGCGACAAGAGTCTCGATGTCTTTCTTCATGTCAACACCTGCAGAGAGGAAAACAACAACGACAACAGGACTCAGAGAGGTGAGCACAGCTGCTGGATGAGCTGCTCTAACACTGAAGCACCGTCTGCAATTCTTCTCCAAACAACATTTTTAACCTTTTTACTTGATGTGCAGAAATTCAAACAATGGGTTCATCCAGACTTTCTCACACTGAGACGCAAACGACGTAAAGTGGTCGGACACAGGGACTCAAAAACACCAGATCCCGGTTTTTTGACATTTCTCTAAAGAAACCTATTGAAAAACAATAATAATAATTTGGATCGAAAGGACAAAAAGACGTGGCCACCGTGCTATTTAACATATGCTAATCAGACGATGTGGACGAGCAAGAATAAAAAAAAATCTTAAAATCAGGTGACTTGTCAAGCTGGTTCAGATGTTACATGAGTTGGGATGTGCATTTTAAACTGCAGATGGTGCTGACACCGTACACTGAGACTTCGCTTCAAGGTTCAAGGGCGTAGCTACAGAGTAGACACAGCGAGGGGAGGGGGAGCAGAGTTGCTTCCGCACGAGTCTCATGCTTGATTCCCAGAAGTTACAAACACGGACACTTTTTCATTTGCAAGTCATCTTAAATCTCATTTGAAAAAAAAAAATCATTGGAAAATCGTGAAACAAGCATTGTGAATCGTACTGCATCACGTTTAGTCAATCGTTACATCCAAAAATACAAACATCAACAAAGCTATGCTGCAACGCCCTGCCTGCAATAATCATTAGGATCAATAGGTGATAATCGTAACGATAATACTGGGGCTGGGCGATATATCGAAGATACTCGATGCTCCACGTAAGTACACAACAGCATCGCGACCTTCGAGAACCAACTGTGACGTGAATGTTTCATGCCGTCGAAGTTTGGCTACTTTTGTTGTCTCCTGATGCTACTCACAGCAGACAGCTCCTGGGCGCATGCGTGTTTTTGTCCCAGCCGGAGAGCCTGAGGGCCCGGACAGTTTTCAGTGTTCAGAAACGTGTCCTGCGCCGTGTTATGTGTGAGAATAACATCATCAGTGGCTTCGCAGCTTCGAAAACAGTCTCGCAAAGTGTTAGCATTTGATAGCGACAGGATCGGGTCGTCGTCCCTGAGGAAACACGTCGAAAACTTAAATCTACAGCACCCAAAAGCTGCAGGTTTGATAGATAATTGCAGGGCATGGGTCGGTTCTGGTACTGAGCGTTTTCATTACTGGACCCGTGCAGGACTCGTGTCAGTGGTTCCGATTTGAATTAGTATATGGAATTACATAATTATTCCATTTGTGTGCAATTTACTTTGCTTGAAACAAAGAGTTAAAATTAGTAATGAATGAAATTTCATTGTGTTTTCCCCCATTTTTCATGCCAATTAAAAACAAACAAATAGTAAATAATGCAGACAAACATTGAATCATCACACTGGTGATGGTGCAGATGCATAGACATCTTAAAAAAAATGTTAAATGTTAAATTGCATATTAATTCAGTGCTTTTGAGGAGATCTGGTGAGATCAAGGTCCTGCCCATACACCTGTCAGCTGTCAATCAAGACGGGAATGAGCTGTACTGCAGCCAGCCACCAGAGGGGGCGTCCAGAGGTTTTTGCTCTGGTGTCAAATCATGTGTGGATCTGAGGCATTGAAATACTTTGATCTCCTGAGTGGTTTGTTTTTTCTCGTTTCAGCAGCTTTTCTCGCCTCAGATGAGGTAACGACACAGTTCGCGGACAAACTTTTCATCCAACATCTTTTTCGTCTGAAGGCACGAATGTCTCTCTTGGAGCTGCTAATCTAGTTTTATTTTAGTCATCCCATCATGAACGCATATTCCCTATAAAATCAGGTCAGAATTTCAACAGGCCACTGAAAACATCAGATGTTTGAGTTTTTGTTTTGTTTTGTTTTCTGCCGCTTATCCGGGTCCGGGTCGCGGGGGTAACAGCCTGAGCAGGGACATCCAGACGCTCCTCTCTCCGGCCACTTCCACCAACTCCTCCGGGGGGGACACCGAGACGTTCCCAAGCCGGCCGAGAGATGTAATCTCTCCGGCGTGTCCTCGGTCTGCCCCGGGGTCTCCTCCCGGATGGGCGTGCCCCAAACACCTCCCCAGGGAGACGTCCAGGAGGCATCCTGACCAGATGCCCGAACCACCTCAACTGGCTCCTCTCAACGCGGAGGAGCAGCGGCTCTACTCTGAGCTCCTCCCGGATGTCCGTGCTCCTCACCCTATCTCTAAGGCTGAGCCCAGCCACCCTGCGAAGGAAGCTCATTTCGGCCGCTCGTATTCGCGATCTCGTTCTTTCGGTCACTACCCAGAGCTCATGACCATAGGTGAGCGTTGGGACGTAGATTGACCTGTAAATTGAAACCTTTGCCTTCTGGCTCAGCTCTCTGTTTGAGTTCTGTGGGTTACAATTTGACGCAGTTTGAGTTCAGCTGCAGAATATCAGCCATCATCTGAAGCATATGGCCGCGGCTGCCTGTGGTCAGGACTCTGAATCACACGAAGCTCTGGCAGGAAGCCCCGTTAAGAAGGGTGGAGGCCCGGACGGCGGCTCTGATCAACGCAGAGACAATTCATGGCCCCAAACCCAGACGGGATTTCGCGGAGGGACGGGTTTGGACTTGATTCAGATGTTTGTTGTACGACTGTAAATTTAAGCTATGATTGTAGAACACCGCAGATGGCCGACGTCTTCACTTCCCTTCACTGGTTTAAATTTGCAAACACATCTAAAACTAACATAACTGCGCACATCAGTGGCGAAAAACGCAGCACAGTATTAGTAAAAATACTGCGTGTTTTTAGTACTTAAAGCCTTTCTCTTAGTATTTAAAGGGGTTCATGAGCTATACTGTAGCCGGCCACCAGGGGGGCATTCAGACATTTTGGTCTCTCATGTAATCAATCTATACGTTAGTGTCGTTATCTCAAGTCATCTTCTGTTTTACTCTGGTTAGCAACTAGTAACACGAGAGCGCAGCAGGAGTTTCTTCATCATTTAATCCGTGTTGATCTGAACTCTGGTGGAAACGTGTACGTACAGAAATGACTGTGAACTTTGGTTCGGTTGGCTGATCCCACAGTGCCGCTACTCTTTGGCCGTGGGCCTCAGAGGCAGTGGCGCTGTCAAATCGTGACAATATTTTCAGAATTTATGTGTTTATAATTGACAAAAATACTACATATAATATTTGAATGCATCTCCGGCTTCCTCCCACTGTCCAAAAACATGCAAACTGGGGGTTAGTAGGTTAATTGGTTACTCTAAAATTGCCCATAGGAGTGAATGTGAGTTCGAATGGTTGTTTGTCTCTATATGTCAGCCCTGCGATGAACTGGCGACTTGTCCAGGGTGACCCCGCCCTCGCCCCAAGATGCTGAGATAGGCTCCAGCCCCCCTCCAGCTGGCTAATATCTGTTACAGTAATCTAATATCTGCCACAGCTGGCTAATATGTGCCACAGAGAGCTAATATCTGCCACAGCTGGCTATGTTCCTTCGAATATTGTGGCACCAGGTACCTGGAACAGAAAAGTGATGCCACATGAACAAATTACCGTTAAGCTTGTCCATTTTTCAGTGGCTGTTGGAACTTTGTGACAGAACGAGGAATCGGGAAATACTAAAGAATTCCTGCCGTAGTGCACATGAATCTATTTTAACACACATGCTGTATTTATGTCCGGATTTAGGATCAGCAGCTGCTGATGTAAATTCACCTCAATCACAAACGCATCACTCCAGAACGACCGCGGGCCTGAAGGCAGCTGCTGCCTTCACGGACCCTCGGACGGTCCTGACCAGCCGGCCTGTGCTGGCTGGGGGATGCAGCTGCAGCCTGGTGTTGGTCCGGCCGCGGTTCTCCCAACATCTGGACGCCCCGAGTGTCCGTTTCCTGACGGTAAACAAGCCCGCAGCCCGCCGGGGGACGAGCCGCGGACCGAGCCCCTTCACCCCGACGAGAAAACCGAGCAACAGCGGAGAAGAAAGACGACGAACCGGGGACCGGGGAGAGTGATTACCGTGTTTCTCCGGGCATTCTCCGCTCAAAGCGCCGCTCCAGCACGACTCACCGCCGGGCTGAAACAATAGGCTGCCTGCGTCACACGGCGCCGCGGCGTGGCACCCGTCACGCTAGCACGCACGCACACACAAATACGCGCTGGGTCCTCAAGACTGTGGTTTTAGAGCTGATTTTAGGGTTTCACTGTTTGTTTGCAGGCTCTCGTCCGCATTTGTGATGTTTGAGTCTGTTTTCGGTCCAGTAGGGTCCATCCAGTTGTTCCAATCACCATTTGTAACTGTTTGAGACCCCCAGCTGTGGAATT
>KV751410.1:227847-252498 GCA_001698575.1 Mola mola
CCACGCTAAATGATCAGACATAATCTGCAATTCTACTTCTTGACTTTGTCTTTTGGAAAGTCGTGGACAGACCGCAGCTTCGGTAACGGACTTGTCGTTACTGGGGTGATGTGTCATCCCAGAGAGAGGCAAGAATAAAGTACAAACGTGTACATATATTTACAGTTACTGAGTCACTAATCCACGGCTGTTTGACTGCAGGGATCTGCTCCATGTTAGCATTCTAACATCCTGTGCTGTATAGCTTCTAGGAGCCAAATGGTTCTAGTGACTGGAAAACAACAGCTGTGTTTCTGTTAAGTTCTGGACATTTGGAAACAGGGCTGAAAGATACAGCAGTTCTCCTTTAAAACCCAACAGAGTTCTGGAAAAAAGCAGAGAGAGCAAGCAGGACCAAATGTAATGTCACACCTGTTATTCCTGTTGAAACGTGACTGGTCAAAAATTACCGCTTGGCGGTTATATGCCTCCACGAGTCAACCAGAGCAGACAGTGGAAGTACAGCAGTTGGTCAAGATGATCTGAGTTTGCCACATGAGGCTGCAGTGACCTTGACCTTTGACCTGCAACCTCCAAAATCTAACCACACCATTCTCGAGTCAGAGTGGATGTTTGTGCAAAATTTGAAGAAAATCCCTCAAAGCGTTCTTGAGATGTCGCGTTGACGAGTCACCCCGAAAACACGATGGCGTAAAGACCCGCCCACAGGTCACCTGGTCCAGGGCGGCCAAAAGCAAAGCCGGGTTCTGTCGAAAGACAGCAGTTTTGCATATTTATGACAGAAGATTTAAGATTTAAATTCTTTGCACGTAAATGTCAAAATTTTGGCCCTAAATCCATCAACAACAGTATTAAATACCTAATTACTTTTGTTTACATTGGTAAACAACACCTGGTTAGGAAAGTGGAACACTGAGAAGCTAACGATGTTTGTCTCAGGGGCTGGTGGAGAACAAAAACATCGTCAAGTCCAGATATTTTCCTGATTAAAATTTTGATGTGGAGACTCACAAAGTGTTACAAAGCTAAGTGACTCCACCCGACTGGGAGCTCACAGTGAATAAAAGTGGTCCCGAGGGCAACCCAACACTCGCACTCGAGGACGGCGACTGAGTTTGCTAACGGGACTGCTGTGTGGCTAACAGACTACTGTGCTAGCAGTAACACTGACAGCAGCTACAACAAGTCATGTTATTGCCCATCGGGAAACTCTGTGAACCACCTCAATAAGTCAGCCAGAGTTCGGGCAGAGCGGCTGGACGACACCAGGGGGAGAAACAGGAAAATCGTTTTACGATTTTGTTTGACTGGAAACATGAAAACCAGTTTCCTGTCATGGTTTTGTCATTTATTTTTTAAATAATGGGACCGTGGAGGTTGAAAGGGTTACAGACGCATTTTCCAATTGATCGCCAACCTGCAGCCATCTGCTTGGACGGGTGCTAAATGAAGACTTGAGAACTGATCCCAGTCCTGATCGAGGACCGGCTGCTCCAGTTTACCAGCACGTTTCCAGCACTGGGATGAGGTTACCTGCAGCCCTGAGCGCCAGGTCGTTGTTGGGGCAGGTGACTCTGATGTCGGACACCATGGTGGTGAAGGTCCTCTCTGGACAGCGGTCTTTGGTGGGGCAGAGGGCGGAGCTTGGATACAGTTTTAACGCCTCTTCGGGGAGACTCTCGCTGAATGACCGAAGTTTATCTGAGTGGAGCAGAGAGGCGGCGGCAGGAAACGGTAACTCAGTTAATAAAACTACTCCTGATGTCAATCAATTCTATTTAAAGACTCATTCATTTCAAAGGAAAAAATGTTCCTTCGTCTAAAGGCAGCAGATCCACCAACACAGAACATTCCTCAAATCCTCATGTTAGCAGGAACAGAGGCAGTGGTGACAGTGAAAGTGAGAAACTGCTGGAGCTCAGGAATACTTCAAACTTTGTGATTGATTCATTTTACAAATATTCTTTGACATCTGGTGGGAAAAACTCAGAATCCTCGAAAAAAAAAGTTTCTTAAATTCTTAATTTTAAGGTTAAAAAAAGTTGTAAATTTAAGTTTAAGTTTAAAGATGGAATAAGAATTCTGACAAAAAAAAAAAAAAAAAATCTGAATTCTGAGATTAATCCTAAATCTGAGTTTAAGGTCATAATTCTGAATCTGCTCAGCGGCGCAGGAAGACAGAACCACTGAGCTGGGCCTCCCAGACTCCAGTTTCAGGCCACCATCGGTGTCGCCGCGAGCAGCTCTCACCTGTCACGAACCACCGGAGGTCCCCATACGTCCACTGGGAGATGTTCTGGGCCGGAGGGCTGCAGAGGACACACGGAGGCCTGAGTACGCAGTTACCGTGACGACGAAGCGGAACCAGGCGAGCTCTCACCTGAAGTCGGCCTCCTGCTCCGTCGTCCCGACGACCAGCGGGACGTCGCTGTAATCTCGTTTCTGCTCCCACACCTCGAAAGGCGGAGCTTCCAGCACGTAGCCGTCCACCACCGCCACCGGGCCAATGAAGCGCCCTCTGAAGGGGAGGTCCATCAGGTCGTCGGCCGCCCAGGACGGGTACTCCTTCCACGGGATGGCCTGGAAGAAAAACAGGAGTATTTATATCATCTTTTTATCTTCTGTTTTCCATTTAATCACTGTTCAAGATCAAACGAGAAAATGCTAAAATGAAATGTTTTGCTCTGCGAGTTAAACTGAGTGGCAGCAAGAAAATCAGTATTCTAAAAAAGTGACAGCGTGACACACTCATAAATGAATTTGATTTCAGGTTCGGGGAGCTAAATTCATGTTGGATGCAGATCTCAGCAGTGAAACATTTAAAGATGAACCTTTGCTACAGATGGGAGAACAATAACTATGGAGGAGAATGGGAGCGCTTGTGAAAAATATTTGAGTCATAATCCTGAGTTGAAAATTATAGTTCAGAGAATGAATTCAATTCTAAGAAGGAAAATCAGAATTCTTGTTTGAAGTCAGATTTTTCCTTCAGAATTCTGAGGAGAAAAAGTCGATTCTGAATTGGACTAGTAATAATTTTTTTCTAATGTCAAGTTTAAATTAAAATTAAAATTCTTAAAGATTCTAAATAACCCGAACTCAGAGACATTTTTCCAGTGGGGCCCCGAGTCGAATACATATTTCACATGTGGAACTCATCCTCCTCCATAGGAAAATGTGGCTTCGAAGTGTCTGGAAAGCATTTAGCTCCAGCAGATTCTGTCATGCATGGAGGATTATTAAACGCAATCAACAAAAGGGAGGTGGAGGAGGGTGACTCTTCCTCAGGACAGAGGACGCTCAGGAAACTGGAGGGAGTTTAGTGGAGAAGCTCAATTAGGTGTTTTTTTTAAACCTCTGTCTGCAAAGAGATCCTGTGTTCATCCTCTTTATTAAAGACCTTATTTTCAGACGCCCTGTCCCCCCCGGAGACGAGATTTGTGGACCCAGACCGCGAGAGCGGCAGACAGGAGCCTCGTTAAATGCTGCTGGAAGCTGGTAAAAAGGCTCTTACGGGGAAAACGACCATCGGGGCAGAGCCCCGCCTCCACGGAGACTACAGCAGGTCAAACTGGGAAAATTAGGTTAACTACTTAAAGACACACAAGCTCATTAACTGGACAGAGACTTTACCGTTATTTACTTTTGAAATGGGGCATTTTCGGACAATATACGTATTAATTTAATAAGGAGGTGGAGCAGAAGAGATCTTTCTGAATGAAGGTGGTTTGAACTATAAGTTAAACGGGTTCCATTCAGAAACTCTAATCACTGAAGCAGTGACAAAGGTTCAGCAAAATGTCTCCTTTAAGCATTGTGAAGCAGGAAGAAGTCGTGAGATCCGTCGTATTAACATGAACCGTGCCATCTCTGGCGACGTGTGGCGGCAGTGTCCGGTACCTGCAGGACCTGGCTGACGGACAGCTGTGTCAGGCAGCTCCGGTCTCTGCAGCCCGTCCTCCTCAGGAACGCCAGGTTGACTGACTCGGCCTGTTCCAAGGTGGCGTTGTACACGTATGAGCCGCTCATGTCCACCGCCGCGTGGAAGAGACCCTTCGCTAGTGGGGACGTCATCAGGGTCCACACTGACGTTCCACCTTCCAGGACGGAAACAGACGGTCAGAGTGCTGCTTCTATGAGCTAGTGAGGGAGCTGATCTGAGCTCCGCTGGCTCAGATTAGAGTCAGGCACATCAGGATGAATTCTGTGGTGTATTAGCCAAACAGGGCAAAAGCTGGAAACAACAAATGTTTGACATTTTTGCTGGAAACAAGACTGAGATGATTATTCGATTATCAGCATAGGTGTCGATTAATTTTCCTTCGATTGACGAGTTGATGAATCGCTCGCTAAAATAAACTGGTCCCTTTAATCCCAGTATTCCTCACAGTTGCATAAATGTAATGAAGAAATTGATAGTTTATTGCACAATGTGTAATAGCTTCAAAACAGGAGATTGTGGTTCCTACCTCAGATTGGTGGATTAAAGTCCGCAGTCTGGCTTTAGAAAAACGGACTTTGATCATATGTTAGGGATGACTTTATTAATCCCCGTAGGGAAATTAATATAAAAGGTTATCCTTCGAGCTGGAGTCGAACCAGTTACCTAAGGATCCCTGGTTCGGATATCATAAAAGGTTATGTAAGCTTTTTTGCTTTCAGTTCTCTTTTCAATTATGACAACTTATTAAAAACAATACTTTATATTATAATACATCCTTTATCTTTTTAACTCAGCCTCTGTAACTGGGGCTCTTTGTTTAAAAATGGCTGTGACTCCTAAATGGTTAACGCCACACTGTTGTGAGCTCAAAGAGCTCAAATTACAGCTGAAAGTCGACACTTGGAACACATCTTGTGTTGTTTCAGGTCCAATTCTGAGAAAAGCTGTGTCACTGCCAAATACTTATGAGCCTCCCTGTAAATATTTGCTCTTCGCTTGTCTGATGGTTATAAACTGTTGGTTCATCTCTGCTTCCTCTTTGTGTTTTTCTGTATATTTTCCAGCGAGCTAAATTTCCTGTTTTTCCTGTTTACGGGTTTTTGCATCTTGTTGTTGTGTTTTTTCAGATATTTGTGTGTTTCGGACTGATCGTTTGTTACTGTTTTAATTTTTTCATACCTGAGCTCTGTCCAAAAATGGTGACTTTCCCCGGATCTCCTCCAAACACGTGGATGTTCTTCTGGACCCACTTCAGAGCCGCGATCTGGTCCAAGAAGCCGTAGTTCCCTGTGGGGGTGGGGGAGGCAGGGGGTTAGCACTGGAGACCTGCTTTGACGCGAGTGGCCTCGTTTCCGGCGTCCTATTTTCTGTCGGAAAGAGAACCAGCTGGCTGTGGCGCTCTGGCAGCCCGGGCTAAATTTAACTCTTTTCAAGCTGAGGGAGGAGGAATTGGGCCGCACAATCAGGAGCGCTTCGAATTAGAGAACACGAGAGCGACGCTGAAAGGGACTCATCACGCGATCTCGTTACGAGAGGCTCTCGGGTCACCTCACATCAGGGCCACGGTACGTTTGGATTATGTAATAGAATTAAGTCAACACGCTGATTTGTGTTCTGACAAACACGACTCAAATTAACCATCATTAATGGAACCTTTCAGCTCCGCGGCTCAGCGTCAACGCCGTTAGAGCCGTGGGGGTAAACAGGCCCACATGTTTACAGGAGCCCAAAAAATACTTTAAATGCTTCTCAAACAGAAAGTCGGATACTCCAAAGTGAGGAACTGGTTCTTTCGACTTGACTGTGTCCACATTCTTTGAGGCTGTGAAGTGGGAACATCCTGGACGCTTCAGAGAAGATGGTTCATTTCCACGCTGAGGGCGTTTAAACAAGACGTTTCCAACCAGAGACAAAGAAAACAGATAAGGCGAAACTACTAAAATAGTGGTTTTCCGACATGAGAGGCCGAACTGTAGCGGCTCAGAAGCCTTCAGGACAAACTGAGGGTGCGCAGCACTGAGGTGGTTTATGGAGTTTCCTGAGGGGCCGATAACGTGACTTTCTTTTTCACATCTCTTTACGTTCATTTATCTACAGTTTGTTGTTTCCTTTTTCCTCCCTACGAAAAGACGTCTGCTTTTCTCTGAGACACAAAACATCAGGATGAAAGGTCCTCATTTTTTCCATCAACATCATGACAAAAATACGTACAGAGAAAAAGACGCACCCACCAGCCTGGGCTCTGTTGGGACGGCTGTCATGATGGCGGACGAGAACGTTTCTCCTGACACACATTATACTGTTGTTTTGATGAAGTCGACGGACAGAGGTAATGTTATCATGAAACCTCAGTTGACTGGTGGATAAATTATTGGCTGTCTGAATAGAGCTGGAGTGAAGCGTGCTCCATGCAGTCAGTCGCTGCTGACGTGAGACCAGCCTCAGGGATACTCACACCTGCCTGCTGCTTCTCCCACTGACCTGACGTGTTTTTTGGAGAACCCTCCCTCAGGATCTCCAGCGCCATGAAGCCGAAGGCGTTGAGTCTGTAGTTGAAGCTGACGTAGATCAATCCCGTGTCGGCCGCCAGCTTCTCCGTTGGCGAGTAATCCGGCTCTCCTCCGCTGAGCATGTGCAGGAAGCCCCCGTGGATCCAGACCATGACGGGCAGCTGGGCCTCCGGGCGTAGCGTGGGCGTCCACACGTTGATGAAGAGACAGTCTTCCTGGCCCATCACCTTCCCTGCGCTCGACAGCAAGTGCACCTGAGCGCACATGCTGCCGAAGCGGCCGGCGTCCCTCACTCCGCTTCTGCACGGCGGCTCGGCCGGAGGGGCCCAACGCAGGTCGCCGACAGGCGGAGCAGCGTAGGGCATACCCTTGAAGGAGAACGCTCCGTTCTTCTGCGACATAAAACACAAACCATGAATGTCGGATCTGTTCCAACCTGTCAGACATCAAACTTTCAATGTTTCAACAAAAAATGCCTGAGGTCACGTCCTGCTTTTCTGGACAAATTTTAACACATTTCAGCGTCTTTATTTTATTGTTGATGTTGTGATGTTTGCTGTTGTTGTGGTTGGTTAAAAGTTCCCCACAAAATCATGTTCCTCTTCGTCCCGTAGCTCTGCTCTGAAGAGACGTCTGCCGTCTGACGCGATGGAACTAGATGACATCCAGTCACACTTCGTTGTGGAGCTCATGACCTGCAGGGCTCGCTGTGAGCAGTTTCACACAGAACATTCACAACATGGAGGATGTCGTGGTTTCACCCGAGCAAAGTTACATAAAAAATACTGGATCGACTTCAATTAAATTTTCAAAGCTGCCTCTTTGCCCAACCTACAGCTGATTTTGGTGACCAAAGGTCAAATGTCAATGACACAAGGTCAAAAATCGTATTTTTTTGTCCATAACTCCAGAAAGATTTGACATTGGACACTGGTGTCATTTTGTAGCTGACATCATTGGCTGCAGATGATTATAGTTTGGGGCTTTCCAGGTCAAAGGTCAAAGTCACTGAAAGATCAAACACATTTTTTGGACATATCTCTATCAGAAGAATTGTCACAGAGAGGTCCAAATGGTGTCATTTTGTAACTAATTCGAGGTTCCATGACGGAGCCAGAAGCAACTGGCTCTGAAGTTCACATGTCACCATCATGTGGAGCCAACATGTGATATTTTTCGCACCACATGACATTGACCTAAATATCACATTCAGGGATGCCTGAAAGAAACAGTGATACCGTAATAATCTGGTAAAAGACTGAAATGTGAACTCTCAAAAAGAAAAAAGGAGGAGCGTTTGATTAATTTAGCCAAGTGCTGTCTAGTTTTCTTTCTGTAACACTGCGCAGAATGAAAATGTGCATCTACTCATAGATGAGAGGCGAGCGAACTGTGCTAGCATGACAGAACAGCTGAGGAGGACGCCTCTCGTCCATCTTTGAAACTCACACCAGAATAACCGCTGGATAAACAGGATGACAGGTAAGACATTTTGGATTGACCTACAGTATGAAGTCTAATATTATTACATCGTGATGAATCACAATGTCATACAATCTATGAGTCTGGTTTCACAGTATGATTTTCTCATTATTTTTAGTGAGACTGAAGACAAATTATGACTGATAAAGTTTCCTTTTGTAATTTCAGGTAAAAAATTAGTAAATATTTCAAAACTACTGCTGTTTTCTTATCAAATGAAAGAATTGTGTTCTATTTCTGAGGCAGACTGAAATATTATGATTCATGGATCTGCTACCATTACATTAATTAAAACATAATCAAAATACATGAAATCGGCAACAAGTTGCGCTAAAAAATTCAGTGTAAAAAAACTGAATCAGTGACATCAAGATGAAAATCATAAGATTTGCACCGAAATCAAAAAAAAAAAAAAAGTTCAAATATTTAAGTACCAATGTTTCCTTTTAGGCATAGGGCTAGTTTTTGTTGACTGTTGGAGCCCCATAAAAGGTTGGATATGGAAACGAGTTTGGAAATACAGAGTATCAGCGCCAGAGACTCTGAGAATATAAATATTAAGAAAGTGTGTTCCTTCATAGGGCAGATATCAGCGCTATCATGAGGCTGGTGGAGAACATCATTCCAGGATTCAGAAAAGGGAAATTCTTCATCAGGACTCTGAAGAAAGAAAGACACAGACTTGGAGGAAATGGCCACTTTTTGGAGGCTGTCCAAGGGACCTGCCTGTTTTATTTCTGCACAAAATTAACGGTTCACTCTTGGTTTTCTTTTCATTATTATAATTTTTTGCTGTTTATGAGGACATTTTAATTTGTCAAATAAACATTTTCACTCAGACTAAACTGACTAAATCTGTAAGTATGATAATAAAAATCTAAATTCGGAAAGCCTGTTGTGTCAGTTTGCAAAAAGCCTGTATTTATGATTTAATCCCAGGCGGCGTGCAGCCTGAACTCACGTGGCGACCTCTGAACTCCCCGCAGTGTGTCGTCACCACGGTGACGCCCGGCGGCAGCGTTTGGGCCATGTAGCCCAGGTAGGTAGCGAGAGTGAGCAGGGCAAGCACGCTGAGGCAGATGAGGACCACGCAGCGCCGGGACAACACCAGGAGGGGGTTGATGTAGTGGCGGTGACGCACGTACTGCACCTCCTCCTCGTTCTCCTCCTGCACCAGGTAGCGGTACTCCCCTCTCTCGTGGACCTCGAACGCGTCTTCGCTCATCTTCGCTCTGAGTCGGAGACAGAACTCGAAGGCTCAGGAGCAGAAAAGAGAGCTAGAACACCTCAACAGGAAGATGTGGACGCAGATAAAACACAAGGTTCTGTTAAATCGGGAAATCAAAAAAATCCAAGATTCTTTTTTTTTTTTTTTTGACCCGAGAAGGTCTCACACTGCTTCAATCTGTGTCAGATATTGTCTGGTTGTGCTGGTAAATATCTATTAAAGGGACAGACCACAAAATCAAAATATTTTCATTAGTTCTTGTGAGCACTTTCATCGGGAACTGTTTTCTCTCTATCGGACAACACAGTGTACTACTTTTTATGACCCAGCAGACTTGGAGATTTTAAAGCCCTGCCGTCGGATGGTTTTCATACGACCAAGTTTTAGAGCCACATTGAAGGACTTTATTTTTTAGATTTTGAGAATAAAGTCATAAAGTTGTAAGAAAAAGTTGTAAATCTAACAGAAAAAAGTAGTAATTTTACAAAAAAAAAAAAAAAGTAGTCATTTTATGAGAATAAAGTCGCGGCTTTAAAATAAGCAAAACTGAAGTTATGACTATAGCTATGGATCTATTTCAACCTCAGTCAAACCGTCACCACTGTCTCCACCTTGGATGACAAGTCCCATCAGAGCCACACAGAACGGAGGACACCATCTTCTCACATCCTCGCTCAGCCCAGAGTATGGGGCTCTCCACGCACTCCATGTAACCACTGCACAAAGTTCTGAGAGGGACACCTTTCAAAGCAGCCCCAGTTGTCTCCCGTTGAAAGAGACAAACAGCTGAGAGGGCAAAGACCTCACAGACTGGGTATGTGTAATTTAAGCCTTCACTGCCCTCGCCGGACACAAGGCAAGCAAGTGTGCTTCCTCCTGTGGGAAATGAGGTCAGGTGCGCCGATTTTTAGTCACCTGATTTGCTGATTGAGGTTTTATCACTTTAAGTAAAAAGGCAGGATTTGGCCATAGAGACACTCCTGTCTCATCTGCCTTCCAGCGCAGGAATTCCTCACTGAGACGCAGGGCGTGTAACTCACTGACTCTTTTGGCAGAACATATAGCCAAAAGATGAGACAGAAACTTAAGATCAGCCTGCTCCATTGGTTGCCCTACCTGGTTGTAGGTGCTATGCTCGTTTAATGAACTGAGATCCCAAAGGGTGTCCCTCGGCTGTCAAATCCAACTGCTTCATGAAAAAAAGATAGAGCAGCAGCAGCGTATAGTACCACTGGGCCCTCGCCAGTGTCCTGCAACCGGTATTGAATTGAGGCGCCCTCGCTAGGCATGTTCCATAACTTCCTGAGCATTTGAACATAGTGTGCAGTGTCAGGAACCGAGCCTGATTGCTGGGTGTGACATATGCCTGCCCCCACAACATCTACTGGAGCAGGAGCCTGTATTGGGACATTTAGCGGCCGTTGTAGCCACTGGGCATGAACTCTAAGCAGTCTCTTCGACAGCTAGGATCTGCAGCTCAGTGTCATCCCGCTGCTGGTCCTGGGCTCCACAAGCACCAGCCGGGCCATGGGAAGGCAGAATGTTCAGCCCATCAAACCCTAATAACAGGCTCCTCCCTGGGCAGTTCAACTGCTGCCACACAGGGACTGTCAACATCCTCCATTAGATGTTCCACACTGAAGCCTGTGTGATGAGGGCACAAAACCCCAGCGCTCTATATACAGGGAGTAAACAATATTTACCGCCAAACAAAGGAAACTAAAGGGGAATTGGCAGGGATAGGTTTATTTTTTCACAAAACTTTTTTTCCCCCCCAAGTATCTTACACTAAAGGAGTAAATAAGCACACCCGCTGCATACAGCGAAGGTATTAATATCAGGAAACATTAAATGCACACAGACCACTTCCACTCATTGTGCACGAGAGGGATGGAATGTTAACGGCCCCGCTCACGGCAAACAGCGACAACACGGGGAGACTAACCACCAATCTTAAGTAGCGATGCTTCGATTTGAAACACAACACGTCACAACGCTGAGCATCCTGCTGTGAACAACTAAGCTAACTGAGAGAAAAGAGCTGGTTGTCGGGCGTCGTGGAACCTTCTCACATGGTAACACCACAGTGGAAACAACCACGCACGTGTGACGGACTGCGTGAAACACAGCTCATACCTGCGGAGGGGGCGTGGCCACCTGAATACCTTTACAGACGGTGAGCCCATCCCCCCAGGTCAGTCACATGACTTTGTTGTTATTATGGTCTCGGGTAAGGTGGGTGATGGCATCGTTCAAGGTGAAGATCGTGGTGACGGTCTGAGTGAAGTGGAAATAGACCAGGCAGGTCCTCTGACAGCCTGTGCAGTTCTGTCGCAGTGATTGTGTATGTTATTCTTCTTATTATTTGAACTGATGCACTTTGGTTCTTTCTGGGGTCCATTTACATTTGTGTATATAAAATAGGAAACAAGTCGTCTTTTCCAGTCCGTCTGACTGTAATTCCATGTTAATGCCATGTTTTGGGCAGTCGGTGCCGGGGCTGGTTGGACAGAAGACAAGTGTGATTCTCCAGGAACCTGTCTGAGGAAGGATCATGGAAGTTCAGGATGAGGACGTCGTTTCCTTTCCGGCACAGCAGATTTCCTCTGATCCCTTCGAACTCCTGAAACGGGTTTTAATAATCCCTGACAGCATTTTCTAAACGTCCCCCCGCGGCTCCGTGTTTTCTGTCCTCATGATTAACCGAGTCAAACCCAATTAACGGAGCAAGATTCGGGCTTTGCAGATGAAACTTGAGGTTTTTTCCTCGTGTTTCACTCGACGGTCGTTATTCGCTTCATGGAAGTGCAAAAGAAGAGAGAAGGAGAGGAAAAAAAAAAAAAAAAGCGACTCACCGCGTCCTGTAAACACGCTGCGACTCAGAGTCAAGGCAGCCAGACTGACGCACTCGGTTCTGGACCGGGCGGAGCCGGATCCCTGCCCGCTTCGACCGTTAAAGGGACAGTTAGGGGAGCCGCTGGGATCCGCGGTCCAGGTTCACCCGCGCGGGAGAAGGTTACGGTCCCAGATGCTCCACGGCGAACATTTCTCTCCTCTCCGCTCCCTCGACTCAAATAAACACTCCACCAAGATAAACGCTTGTTATTCTTGTCTTTTATAAAGATTTTTATGAGTTCACTCGACGTGTTCGCTGGTACCAGTCGCTGTCACGAGAGTCCGCCGCCTACAACGAGCTGGATATCAAGATCTCGCGAGAGTGAAAAGCTGTGGCACAGATCAACTAAAATTAAATCAAATCAAATGTATATATATAGCGCCAAATCATAACATAGGACGGGTATAAAAGTTTATTTAGTCCACATGTTTGACTGAAAATTATATTTTAGACTAAGAAAGTTCGGGACAACTGTTGTTTGTTTAAAAAAAAAAGGCTGATTCTCATGATTTTTTACCAGTTATTTAAGAAAATGAACATTTAATAAACCGTTGTTACTCTGCGTTCTCCTCGTCTTCCTGTCCAGTAGAAACATGTGTTGGTATGATACATGTTTTTTGGATGAGCTGAAAACACATCCACACAAAGCTGAAGAGCAGGGCTGTTAAAAGGGCAGTCCAGCCAAACATTCAAAAACAGTGTTACAGCGTTCCTCTGAACGTCTGAAGAAGAGACACGGTGCATCACAGGCTCGATTTCACTTTGTGATGATGTCAGAAAAAATTGTAAACTCTTTTTTAATTTTACAGATTCGCTACAGAGTCTTAATCGGTCGTGTTTTGCAGTTTGAGGTGCTGAGTGCTAATTTATTTACAAAATGATTTTGGCCGCAGGGGAAGGTTCGTCTGCAATACCATGAGTGGCCACAAGGACGAGCGCTCTCAGCACTCACGCCATTGAGTCACGTGACCTTCACTTTGTTGACCTGCAGTTTGGGAAAAGTTGAAACCAAAAAGATTCTTTAAAATTGGATTATAATTTGATTTATTTTTTTTTTTTATCAAGGATGTACATTTTAAAAAAGACCAGAACCTTAAAGTTTCTCATTAGTCGTCACAAAGACAAATAAACTACATCATCCGTATCAGGACGGTGTTTATTCTGAAAAACAACTACACGGACTCGGAGGAAATCTAATCTTTGTGAGGACAGAATGCTGGGTGCAGAGGCCCAAGGACCTGCCTGTTTTGTTTATTTCCACATAAATTCAAGTAAAGTTCCGACTTTATTCCTGTAAGATTACAACTCTCTTTTTCATAGATTTGCTACTTTTTTCTAGTAAATGTTTTACTTTAATATAAAATTCTGTTGTATGGATACTTACTCGTGCTGAAAACTGAACATCCGGCCTCCGATAGCACTCGTTGGCAGTGGTGCTAATGACGCCATAAAATCCCATATTTTCTGCAAAGAATAATTACACGAGGAAAACGTGACGCAGACAGCACTAATGAAAATAAAAACCGCCATGTGAGACCAGGCTGTTCCTCTCACTTCCTGTCTGCAGCATCCAGCCTGAAATCCGAGGACTTTCATTAAATATTAAGTTCGATCGTTAATTTCCTCATTATCAGCCGCTCACTGTTTTCGTATAAAACAGGAGGAAACAGTGAACATGCTGGGGACTAATTTCAGCAGTGGAGGAATCCAAATGTTTCCGATGGTTTGTCTTGAATGAACTGGCTGATTGGCCAATTAATAATTTCTTCATATGAAACTTTATTCCATTAAAAAAAAAAAATCCGCTCCATCTATTTTCCAACAGCTGGACGTGTTTTCACGTCTCATTGAGGCGCAGAGACGTGCCTGCTGGCAGAACTTAAACCCTGTCAGTGACTATTTGATCGGGGGCGGGACCGGAGAGTCCCGCGGGGCTGTGATTCTGCCCCCCGTCAGCCATCTTTACTCCTGAATGTGCAGCGAATGGGAAAATAATGCCTGTAATATTTTACAGTGAGTCATCGCTTTGGTTCGACGGCTTCACTTTAACGTCAGAATGGATTAAAAAAAAAAAATCTTGGGAAACAGGAAGTGAGGTCACAGCTGGAGTCGTTGGTCAGTAGAGGGCCGTGAATAAGAGTCACTGGTAAATTCTTTAAATGAAATGTATTTTGTAAAAGAGCAACGATAGTTGTATTCAGTTAGTGAGTAAAATAGAGAAACTGCGATTAAATATAGATATAAAAGCTCTACATGTATTTTTGGCCCATTGACTCGTGTTATTGTTGACTCTTGAATAAAAAAAAAAATGAAAAGCGACGTTGACCTAAATAAAGATGGCCTCCGCATCTCCCCTTCCTGCTGCCCATCTGCGATATTGAGTTCCTGCAATACTATTCAATACGTTTCAACTCTTGTTTTATATTGTCAAATAACTCATGAAAACCCAACTGATGAGATAAACAGACACTTGAACATTAACAATAATAATAATTTAATGTGTACTTTCAGTTTTTAGTTTTGCTCATATCCCATCTGCTAACATAGAGGAGGAGGAGCTTATGAGTTGTACTGCAGCCAACCAGCAGGGGGCCATCCTGATGTTCAGCTCTAGACGATGTCCCGCAAGCGGACCCAACGTTCCTTCAGCAGAGCTGATTATTTGCTCGTATTTCACAGCCGCGTCCGGTGGTGTTTGGTAGGTGGAACAGCTGTTGCTGTTTCTGGTTCATATGAAGACAAACATGGCCGAACCGAGTCGGAGGGGGGGGGGGAGGCTCCTGCGTCCCACTGCTCCTCACCGTTTAGCAGCAGCAGAATTTCCCTTCACGGTGTCATGGTGCAGAATTGGTGTGGAAGACAGAAAAGAGAGCGATTGGTTTCAGTTTCGCCCAGCTGGAGAATATTAACACAGATTCACAATCCTGTTTCCTCTCCGGCAGGACGCATCCATCCACAGCAGCCTGCCGGGAGGCCGCAATTACACTGTGACTGATGAGTGTGTGTGTGTGTGTTTGTGTGTGTGTACGGACGTTCGGAAGTGATTCGAAGAATTCATAGAGAGAAAATATGACTTCTGGCTATCAGCAGACAGTGTAAAGCAACAATCATCCTTTAAGTAACTCTTATCTTCTGTTGACGGTGTGATATGTCCCGATGACAAGTGTGGCGTTAAAGAAAATATGGATGTTTTAAGGCTCCACGTTACCAATCGGCTGATCTGACCCCCTGAAACGCACACTGACTTTCTATGTTGTGTAATATTAGTGTGTTAATGTATTTTCCCCTTTGATTTTATAAAATAAATCTATCATATCCTATTTACGTTATCACAATATAGAATTAAAAAAAAGAATAAAGGATAAAAGTAAACAAGTGAAAGTAAAAAGAGAATAGAGGGCTCGTTCCCGAGTCGAGGGGTCCTGATGGCAAAACGCACGCTCACCTGTAGACGTAAACCTCAACTTTGGGTCGCTCAGAGAGGACCCAAATGAGGCTCGTGTGGAGGCAGCTGACATGTGCAAGATGAGATTTAAAAGCCATCAATAAAATCGTAAAATTGATTCTGAATCAAACTGGAAACTGAAGATGACTCCCCGACTCTGCAGTTCACATGACTTCATGTCTTCTGAGCCTTGTACAAGAAGTGACACAGGAAATGACTGCAGGCGAATTCCAACAAAAGCAAGCAGGAAACACATACAAAGAGGAAGAGAAAAATCCCCGATGGTCACTCAAACACGGCAGCAGGAGTCACCGTGAAACCACCTGATCTCCTGATCGATTTGCATTTCAGTTGCTGTAGATGGACTCACAGTGATGCACGGATTATTATTTGTACACAATAAACAAACAAACTAACAAACATGTCACCTGGTGGCCAATCCTGATGTCAGGAAAGGCCGAGAATCTGCTCAGCTCCAGATCTCTACTGAGGATCCAGCCTCAGATAGATTTGGTGGCCTCACCCTGACACCGATGATTGGCAGGGGCAGAGCCAATGACTCCATAATGTAACAGACAGTATTGGTTAAACAGTTAAACAGTTAGACACATTTGTCAGATATTGGCATGATATTGTATCCCTGAGTGGCAGGGAGGATCAGGGAGGAGGGTCTCCTCAGCTCCTTGGTCCCCCCCCGGCAGGATCAGGGTCAGCTGTCAGTTTTAAATGATGGCATTTCTTCTGTCAGCTGTCGAGGTGAAGCAACGTCTTCCTTTGTGTCTCCCCTCGCGAGATGCAAACTGAAGATGTTGGAGATGTGAAGTGTGAGAAGCATCAGCCAGTCTAGAAAACAACAGAAACAGAAGCGCAGGATCATTTGATTGACAGGTTGGTGTGGCGCAGACACCACAGAGACCTCAATAAAGAATCAAAAAACCAGCAACTTTCCTGAAACTTTCAAACCTCTGATGCAAACCCCTTGAAATCACCTCAAAATGGAATAAACAAACCAAAACATGAGAAGTGTTTCTATTTTCGTCCCAGCGGGAACACGACAGTCCCACTCGTCAGGTGGACGTGGGCGGTACGGCGGCTTGTTGACAGGCGACACCAGCACGAGCTCGGTGATTCACTGCCAGACACGCCCTTGTTCAGCAATGGAAAATATTTCCACAGTATCTCTTTATTATTCATACTTGAGTGTTTTTTAGACAGCTCTCTTTGCGGAACCACCTTCAGACCAGGGATTAGGGTTTAGGGTCAGACCAGCTGGACGGGAAATCTGAGGCCGTTCTGGAACCCAGAAAGAGTCTCAGGTTCCTGCAGCCAAGACATTGTACAATCAGCCATATTTATTGATTGTGCTATTGAGTGTGCTTTTGTTCACTGACGGCCGGCTCATGTTTCTGATCTTGTTTACTTGTGCATGTGGCGTTTTTATGCACTACGACACCCATCGTGACCGGGAGAAGCGTCGACATCACAGCTGAGGATTTCAGTTAAAGTGCGGGAACAAGTCCTGACAATCTGCGGGGGCGGGGCTTCACATTGCGGAGAAGAAACTCGCCATTTTGATTCATCAGCATGTAGGCGACCTTCTACGAGTAGCGCCGCCTATTCTTCATGGGAATCCGTGTCTGACTGAATTAGTCCAGTGTTAGAACTTGTCACTGTGCGGCGTACAGTAGACTAGTTTAACAGTCAGAAGATGACAGAGCAGGTCAGCTCCGCCTCGCTCTGGCTGCAGGTGAGGGGCGGAGCGTGTGCATGAAGACAGGGCGGAGCTAAAGGCACACATTCAGAGATCCCCACAACCTCGATGAGACAAAGGTGTAGAATTGATTTTAATTTAAATAGAATTTAAATGAAAAACAAAAAATGTGTAATCATACAAAACAAAAATTTGCTCTTAAGGGTTTAATTGATGGCTGCAGCAGAAGTTTAATAATGAAAAACTATTAAAAATAGTACTACGAATACAAATTATATTATTCAGCTAGTTGGTTACTGGTGAGACGTTAGGTAAATATAAGATATATGTCTGCGAGGTTGACACTTTGCATCTTATTTTTATTTATTGACTCCCTGAGCATCTTTAGAAAACAAAATAGAACTATTTTTGAATAACAATATAATTGTAACAATGATAATAACGACGATCAAACCATTTGGCTGTACTGCCTCCATGGACCACTAGAGGGCACTCTGAGACTCACTGATTGAGAACTGCTTTAATGAATCCAACTTGTTTTAATGTTTTAAAGGATTAATGTTGTGCTTGTTGCAGCATCACATTTTTACAGGAGCTACAATAGTTAGTGATGATTTATTTTCAGCACTTCGAGGGACATTTAATAGAGTTTGAATGAGGTAAAATCATGTCACAGCTGCTGCTCATGTGGGCCTAAAACAAACTGGGATAAATGTGACGGTTTAGAGCTGAATGTCCGTGAAGGTTCTCAGTCATCCAGGTCATCTTGATCTCGGAGTGTTTAGTAGGAAGCAACTGGACTTCTTGTTCAAACAAGATAAGAAGTCCAGTTGCTTCCTACTAAACACTCCGAGATTTGGAGCTGAATGTTTTTCTGGAGGCTTTGTTTAACTTTCAACACCACGATTTGGTTCCAAAACAAAGTGAGTTTTAAAAACCTGCGATCTCAGCAAACAGCGAGGGGGCCGATCAGAACACACTCAGAGGCGCTTTGTGCTGCAGGATCATGAAAACCTCTTTTTATCCGGGCCGTCTTCATACGGAGCAGAGCTGCTGACAGTGGCGTCTCTGCGTGGGAACGCAGCTGCTGCTCTGTCTGTCTGCAGCCAGCTGATTGCTAAAAGACAGAGAGGACAGAAGTGTGTGGTCAGTTGCCTGGAGGTGCACAGCGGCGCTGCAGTCGGCTCAGCGAAGACATCAGACCAGTGACTCGGCAGGACGACGACGACAACAACAACTTTAAAGGCTCAGAAATAAGAAGGTCGGTGTTTAACAGACGACTCTATCGCTTTACCTTCAATCGCACACTGTGCTATTCGTGTTGGATTTTTGGGGATTTACAGCACAGATTACTACGAAGACCCTTCTCGACTCACCTTTATTCACACAGAACACCCTGATGCCACCATAATTCTGCCCCACCGTGTGAGTTTAAACCGGATATTACAAGAGGACACAGCAGCGTCAGAGTCTAGTGCGACGTTTTACATGTGCGGTGCGCAACGTGTTGTAAACAGTGGATGACACGGTAATAAGAATCATTTCGCGTGACATGGTGACAATCTCATCCTACTTGTCCTGTTGTTGGTCTCCCTGTTTGGGTTAGCTACTGACTGCTGCGGGCTGCTCTCAAAGTCCTGGTCCATCTACAGATTAAACCCTTAAAATATCATTTCTGTTTTGTAAAATGACACATTTTTATTTTCATTAAATTATTTAGAATTTGAGTTTGAATTTATTTTCATTTCATTTCCATTCCCGTCGTGGCCCCAAAATCTCTTGGATGCGATCCTAAACCTTTGTCTCATCTAGGTTGTGTGGATCTGCTTTAGCTCCGCCCCTCAGCCACACGGGTTTGAACCAGACACGGATTCCCAGGAAGAAGAGGAGGAGCTACTGATACGAGGTCGCCTACAAGCTGATGCACCAGGATGGAAGGTTTGCTTTCTAAAAAGTTAAGCCCCGCCCCTACAATTTGTCAGCATTGGCTCTTGAGGTTTTTTGGAGACATTCATTGGTGGATTGAAAGCAGAAATCTTCAGCCATGACTCTAACTGATTATTTCAGTCCACGAGATGGACACGTTAACAAGGTGGACAACAGGATTTTCTCCGGAGGTGGTCTCTAACTTATTCAGTCGCAGAGGCTCACTCTGTCTGCGTCGCTGGTCACTTACCTCTACAGCTGATTAGATTTTGGTGGTAAAAGGTCAAAGGTCAAAGGTCAAAAAGCACGTTTTTGGTCAAAATTCCAGAAGAGAGGTCCAGCTGGTGTCATCCTGTAACTGACAGCACGGGTTACAGATGATTAAAATTCGGGCTTTCAGGGTCAAAGTTCACTGAAAGGTCAAAAATAGCTTTGGACTTATCTCCATGAGGAGCTGACATAAAGAGGTCAAACTGGTGTCATTTTGTAACTAATTTGCCTGAAACTGCTGGCTCTGCAGTTCATGTGGCGCCCATCATGTGGCGCCAATATGTAATCCTCTTTGCATCGTATGACTTTGACCTAAAATCACACTTAGGAATGCCCAAAACAAACACTGATACCGGAGAAACATGAGCTCACAGAGTCAATTAGACCTTGACTGGTCAGCATTTCCTGTCGGCTGCTCCGTTGGAGGTTTGCGCTCGGTCGACACGGTTTCAGAACAACTTTGCCTCTGTGACACAGAAGAGCAACGGAGGCGCTCGTCACCGTGGTCCCTAAACAAGAAGAGGCGTCGTTCTCCCCGGTACCAGAGGAGAAGATGAAGAACTTGCCGATGGAGAGGCCGCGAAGGAGAACGGGGAGATTGACAGAAACCCAGACGGGCGTTCACTGGATGAAAGAGCTCTGGTGTTGTCTGAAAATGTGTTTTTTTTCTTCCCACTGGGACATTTTTTCTACTGGATGAGTGGCTAACGAGCCCCGCCTCCTCAATGATAACAACCTGTGACCTCAGACCAGAGTTTCTACAGCTGGAACCGCACTACCACTTGTAAACACTAGGGGAGGACTTTCCACTTGAAAGTCGACGCAGGAACGTTCACACGTTGTTGAACAAATCGTGTTTCGTTCTTTCAAACGTAGCTTTTAAAGGTTATTTTCCACGTCTCGATTGAGTTGGTTGTCGAATGTCAGAGAGGTTTGAATGAACTTTTCTTGCTTCACACAGAATGCAGAAGTTTCCACATCTGCTCTCCCAACATGAAACGTCTCAATTTTCTGCCCAGATCATTTTTCCAGCGATGATTCTTCTTCAGCCCCTCGGCGGCTGAAGAATCAGAGAGGCGCTGCCTCTCTGATTGTGTTAGCGAAGATAAAAGATACTTCAGAGTTTCTAAAGCGGTTTAAGCCAGGAGGCAGATTCATCCCTCCGAAGAAAACAATAAAGGCCTTTCTGTCAGGCCGCCCCCACGTCAGGTCGGCTCCGATAGGCCCAGTGCGTGTCTGAAGAGGGGGGCGGCGGCGTCACGCCACCTGGGACGCATCAGTGTGGGTCGTCCAATCAGAGGGAACCTTTGCTATTACAGGTCAAAAGGGCATTTGAGAAGACGGTCGGGGGTGGGCTGTCATCTCCAGGGTAACTGCGAAGAGAAGCTGTTTAGGGGGAAACAACGTCAATCTTAACCTTTCCAAATCTCTTTAAACTACAGTGGGATTAACTGCTCAACGTGTCTGCCATCCCGCCCCCTGTAGGCGTCCCCACTCTGTTTCTTCTTCGGCTGCTATTATTTTCAATCCTTCTGATGTTTCTCGCTATGTGCAGCTGTGGCGCGATATCAGTTTTCACCAGTAGATGGCAGTAGTAGCTCCGTAAACTCCAGTTTTAGCTATTGGATGCGATAGAAATGGGTGAAAACTTATGATGGGTGGGTGTGTGGACGGAAAGTCGATAGTGTAGCTCCACCCACCGATCACTTGGGCGTCACGTTTGGCTCGTGATGACGTCACCAGCGCAATACAGCTCGTAACGCTCGTATTTGTTGGTTTAATTTTTGGCAGCCATCTTTAAGTCAGCGGTTGAAGCCCAAACCAAAGTGTCTTGATTGCCCCCTGGCAGATGGCTCCAGTAATGCCCAAAAGAGCCCCTCCTCCTCCTCCTCCTCCTCCTCCATCTCCATGTTTTCTGGTAACTTTAAAGTTAAAGTACTACATACTGGCATCATTTTTCTACACTGAGAGGAAGTGGTGATGCAGCGGCCATCTTTGTTTTGTTCAGTGAGTTCCGCCCGTTGTGATAGTTTAGCTACAAAGCCTGATTTCACCATGTAAGCGAACACGACACAACGTGTTCAGACTACGAGTGATGACCCAGCAAAGCCGTTGAATTAGCTAAATCAAGCTAACGTCCTCCTTTTAATTTCTGGATATCTGGAAAACGCACCATCCCGATGGATAGCTAACATAGCCTGTAGCTAAATATGGATGGACATTACTAGCTGGACTCGCGAATCACTGGCCTGGAGCAGCTTATTATTGGCCGTTGGCTGTAAAACTGACACACGGAGCCAAATGTGTCTGAGTGGTTTCTCTGACGCTGCTC
Organism: Mola mola; assembly: GCA_001698575.1. NCBI lineage: Eukaryota > Metazoa > Chordata > Actinopteri > Tetraodontiformes > Molidae > Mola > Mola mola. Next base: position 249,591 of record KV751410.1, read on the forward strand.
CGGCAGCTCTGGATCACGTGACGGGCCCCGAGAAGCAGATAATTCTGGGTTATCGCGGCCGAGACGAACGTGACGCTCTGCGGATCGGTGCCCGGACTCCACCGACTCACACGTCCATCTACCGACCTTTTAGCCCATTTCCGGCTCGGCTCAGGGCGCCGACCGCCTCCGACCGGCTGTCTGAACATGTCACGTGCGTGTGCACATCAGACAGCAGCTCTTATCCAGTTAAAGAGGACGCGAATCAACAATTCTGCCTCAATCGTGCAGGTTGTTTCACGAGGAGACGTTATGGAATCGTCGGTGCACGACGAACGGCCGGATGGATCTCGACATCGATGACGCGTGAAGTTCGGTAGATTAGTAGAAATGATCGTGACCGCCGTGGCGCCGGCACTTCCCGGAGTAGCTCTTCGCTTTGCTGTCACTCGGGATTTCGGGCCCCTCCCAGCTGACGTGGAGCGATTGGTTGTCCTCCGAGCGCCGTGAGCCAGAAGGTCCTGTTCCTCCTCGCCTCCCCCGTCATCAGGACCTTCTCCGTGTTCCGTCTGCAGTTTCGGAGAGGCTGAAACGTGCTGCGATTCTCACGTTGTGGCAGCCGATCGGAGCTCGGGGGTCACTTCGGCCCAGACTGCGTTCCCGACGAGGGTCACCGTAGCGACCGGCGAAGCGGCCCGAGTCGCGATGACCCCCTCCGGCCCGGAAACAACGTCCGTTATTCTGAAGACACGTTGAGACGAAGCCGGAATATTATTGTGCTTGGAATCAAAAAGGCAGAATTCTCGCTGCCGACGAGGAGAAGAAGAAGAAGAAGAAGAAGAAGAAGAAGGTTACTGCGATGCTCGCGAAGCCTCCTGACATCCGGTCTCGCTTTGTAACGAGTTCACACACGGACGTCGATTATTGGCCGAGCAAAGAAAAACTTCTGACGGTTTGAGTCGGTTTCGTAGGGATCCGTTTGACGGCAGCAACGCGTGAGAACCCGTCACGGGTCAGCAGCCCGGCTCCGTGGTTCCGGCCAATAACGTCGGACCAAAAGGGATTTGAGACCCCGGCGGCCTGTCGGGGTCCCCGGTGGACTCTGAGCAGCACGACAACACGACAACAACACCCAGTTCTGTCCGCCTTCATCCTCCCGGGGACGCGGTCCCTAATTGCGACCCCCTCTCTGTGAAAAACGGATGCTCGTCTCACTGAGCGGACTGATAAAACATTAAGAGGTCTATTTTCACACACAACACGACCAGCAAACATAGAGGAGGCGGAGCTGATGACCTCAGAGCGCTGATCCCCGACCGCAGCACAGCTGAGGGCGGAGCCTCCGTCCCTCCATCAGGCGTGCGCGAGACCGGCTGCAGGTCTCAGAGCGGCTCAGGAAGGAAGTGGTGCTGAGCGCGCGGCGTGTTGGACGTAGCCGCTCGTTCGACCGTTCGTACGGACGTTTTGTCTGGAAACACTACACGTCTTTGTTCCCCGGACGGTGAACGGACTCTAAATAACAACGAATGAACTGTATTTATTTAGTCGATTCAGCTTTTCCAATTTGCAGAATCGAGCCGTCCAAAGGTTTTCGAGGTTTTGTGAGGACTAACCAAGGTGACTCCTGGGAGTTTGACCTTCACCTGTTTTAAAGCCGATGGATAGTTTGGTCCAAACTAACCAGACTCGTATAGATTCAGAAGATGAATAAAATCATGACCGAGGCTGCGCGAAATAAAATAATAACAATAAGACAAAAGCCAAAACTCTGCTGTGAAACATCCACTTTTTATGCTGTGGCCCCAAACCGACAACATAAAAGCCACATTAACATTATTTATGGCAACGCTTTATTCAGGGACGTGCACAGACAGATAATGGTGGGAGCAGAAGTTTTAATACTCTCGTCCGTTTCTCTGCTGCGCTGTGGAGGATTTATAATGACGCAGCCCTGAAGCGAGTGAGAGCGTCTAAAGTTCCTCCAGGGATTCTCTCCTGCGACAGTTAACCATCTGAAGTGGGATTATTTACCTCACCGTACACTTTATGACTGATTATTATCACTTTTCTCTCTCTAAATACACTTTGTGCCATTACAACCGATGGAATGTTAGCTGGCTGCGGCAGATGTTAGCTCACTGCGACAGACGTTAGCTGGCTGCGACAGACGTTAGCTGGCTGCAGCAGATGTTAGCTCTCTGCGACAGACGTTAGCTGGCTGCGGCAGATGTTAGCTCTCTGCGGCAGATGTTAGCTCTCTGCGACAGACGTTAGCTGACTGCGGCAGATGTTAGCTCTCTGGGACAGACGTTAGCTGGCTGCGGCAGATGTTAGCTCTCTGCGACAGACGTTAGCTGGCTGCGGCAGACGTTAGCTCTCTGCGGCAGATGTTAGCTGGCTGCGGCAGACGTTAGCTCTCTGCGACAGACGTTAGTTGGCTGCGGCAGACGTTAGCTCTCTGCGACAGACATTCTCTGAAGGAACGTGAACCGGCTGTAGTTTCTTTATGACGTTTCACCTTCCTTCCAAGGAGCTTATTCAGTTCTAGGTTTCTGGTCGGGAGTCCCCACTATTTAAGCTCGTGGAGGATCCTTCTACCTCAGGGTAACGGGCGAAGGTTCCAAAGCCCCGCCCCCAATCCGTGTGACCCAGATCCACCCACCATCAGATGGGTTGTCATGTGAGTCACTGGTTTCACATGAGTCAAGGTGTGAACGGTGGTTAAGTTTCCTGGGGAGGAATTTCAAAGTCTGTTCAGACGCTCCTCGTCCGTTCAGTGATGTCGAGCTGGAACATCCGTCAGGTTCCGGTTCTTCGGGTCAAAGAAAAGCTCGTCCTTTTGTGAGAAGATTATTAATGTAATTGCCTGACGTTCAGCCTCTGCTGCAGCGCATCAGTTGGTTTTCTTGGGGTCGACGGCGGATCCTGG
>KV751410.1:252543-278595 GCA_001698575.1 Mola mola
CACTGACACTGCTGTGGTTCATTTCCTCTTTAATTATTATCATTATTGCCACTAAGTGACCCTCTAAGGACGTTATTACGTTGTGTTTTTCTTCATCGCCCAGATTTGGTATCCTGACGTCTTTTATGTCACATTAAAAAGCCATTTAAGACTTGGTTTCTTTGGACCGATCATTTTAACGTTTCCACAACAGGTTACAACGTTTTCATTTTCATGATAGTCGGCTGGGGGCGCTGTTTAGCTGAGTGCATTGTTGCGGTGCGGATTAAATGAAACGTACAAACGGAATCAAACCGACGAAATATTGTCACTGATACGAGTCTTCGACGCTTAAATGCTAATTTACTTTTATTGGTCAATTTATTCTAAAATTGCAATACAAGTATGAGAAAATGTAAATTCAAATGGGATCGTTGCATTTTTATTGTAAATGTATCGCAGATTTCATTTTAATTTGAATAAATGAAGCAAATGAAGGAATGAAACTGTGAGCAGAAGTTTCTCTCTGCAGCCAATAAATAAATAAACCTGCTGAGGCGAACGGAAGCGTCTTCACGGGTTTTTAGGAGAGTTTGAAGTAACATTTTACATCTTTAATCGTTTCAACGGCAAACTTCAAGAGATAAAAAGCTTTGGCTTCATTAAAGTCTCCTGAGCTCCTCCGGTCACAGATCCAGGTCACGTTTCAGCCCATCGCAGACTCGCCGACTGACGTCCCTGCTGGACTCCCAGGACCTGCTCCCGGGTCGTTCCCGTCTTACGGCCTAAGAAACGCAGCGCGAGTTGTTCCGAGCTTCCCGTTAGCCGCTGTTGACGTTTAGCTCGTTTTATGAACACGTGAACGAGCAGGATTCACTCGCTCATGTGGTCTCAGTTGTTCTTACATTATGTCCAAAGGGTCATTTTGCTTCAATTCCCAAAACTTGATTTGTCTTCGAGGGGGAAACGGAGCCCTTGTTAAGCTCCTCCCTAAAATGGCCACCGTCCCTCCGCACGCGAGGTCAAGCTTTCAGCAGAAGCTAACATGCTAAAGCGCTGAGCTAACAGGACCTGCGGGTCTGACGGCTGATATCCACAAAGTTTAGAAGACGGCGTCGAGTTTTTCACCTTCGGCCGAAAACCCGAGAAGTCAGATTCGGGATTTGGACGAAACGGCGTCGACGACCGCGCAAGATGCTAACCAACGCTAGCTCTGTGCCCTAAACCAGATATCGTCAGCGTTAGCGGATTTAAACGTCCTGCTTACGAGGATTATCGGGAGGCCGAGCTTTTCCCTCCATTCTACTGTTCTCTTCATTCACAGACTCCGCCCACAAACCACATCGTGAATGTAGCACGATAGCGTGCGTGTTGTCGACCTTCCCGTCTCCTCCTCTCTCATATTTACCAACAATTTTTACACAAACTTGATGTTATTTCCTTTGGAATATGTCTCACTGATATAGTGAAATACACATGTGACTTGGCAGGTGTTCGGAGGGGCGGAGCTTAGCGGTTGTGCAGCACCTGGTGCTGGAATGGACTCGGTGAATCTGAGGGTCACGTAGGAGAAAACAAACCGCCGATCCCACCCGAGGAGCCGGTTTCTCCGTCCCTCCTGCTCACGTCAGGCTCAAACATCCTGGTGTGGAGACAGGAAGCGTCACACGGGACATAGACGAGGGGTCCCGCGCTGCCTCGCGGACCCCTTTGATAAAACCACACGGGGGCGGGACGTGAGTCGGGGTCAGGCGTCGGTGGCGTGGGCGGAGCAGAGCATCTGGATGCGGGACGGCGGATTCCCGGATCGGCCGTCAAACACAGAATTCCTCCCGAACGAGGCGACGGTGACGCCCGCGGCCTCTCAAACAGCTCATGTGTCCGCTCACATAAGGTCCAAATCCGTCCAGTGGCTGATGAATCGGCTCCACGTTTGGAAGGAATCTGGATCCAGGACCAGGATCCAGAGCTCTCCTTAAAACCCGTCCGGATCTGGATTCGGGATCCAGATCCCATTGGATCTCAGCGAATGTAACCCATGTGGGATGGCAGTTGAATAAGGAGGAGGAGTTGGTAGCGTTCTCACAAATATTTATTTCGACTCAAACCTGCGGGCGACAATTTACACACGTCAATTGTCGTCATCCGTCTCTTATTGCAAATAACCTAAACACACACAACGACACTCAGTATACAAAGAAAAGAGAACCACAGTCTCTGCACGTAGTTCTGAAACGGGGCAGCCGAGTGGCGCCAAATTCGTAACGTAATATAGTTTATAAAACTATGTTTCAAACGTTAGAAACTACCGGAAACAACTGGTAAGTATATTAGCATTCTCTGCAAACAATTTACATCACACATTCCAATGGATAAAACTCACATTTACATTGAAAACAACAGAAATACATGGCGGGATTTCCCAGCAGAACTCACCCTCAGCCACTGTGGACGTCACCGTGAGGGGAAGGAGGGCGGGGCTACAGAAGCCTGGAAAACTACAGGGGCTCAGGAGGAACGAAAACAAAGCGGAGTGCAGCAACATGCCCTCCCACAGAAAATAAAACTATTTGACTAAGATAAAATTCACAAACCAAATACAACATAAATGTAATAAATAATAAGGGTGCATTTTTAACTCCGTTACACGAACACAGATTGTTCATGAAAATCCGTCTGCGTATTTAAGCGTAATAACACACGATGAGGTGACACGTTTCTTCACCTGAAACCAAAACCACATCAGGGGATCATCTCGTCTGAGAAATTCACTTTCCCGCCCCTCAAAATCTTTTCTCTCCTTCTTTCTGCGAGATTGTAAACTTTCCCATCTATACGATTATTGTTTTTACCTCTTCTGGGTCCGGTTTGTCAACAGAATTACAGGAAACCCGCCGACCCGTTTTGATGGCCGACCGGACTCCCGGTGCGGGTCGGACCCCCTCCCCGGATGCGCCGAGGAGCCGCGGTCAAGCTAGCGAGACGTGGGCGGAGAAAAGGAGCCGCGTTAGCAAAAACGACCTCTAATTGTAGAATGACAAAGTGATTTTTGAGTTCTCTCGGAGCGGTTAAAACCCGTGACCGCATTCATAGGCTGCGGTCCGACTCACTTCCTGTTTCCGGGCTCCAGGAAAGGCTTCATCATGGCGAGTCTTCCTGGTGGGTCTCGGAGCGCTGCCCAGGGCTCAGAAATTCCAACTGAAAGTTGCTCAACTAAATTTTAAATGCCAGATTTAGAAGCACATCACCAGATGTTCTGCTGCTAGCTAACATCCGGTACCGATAGCTAACTCCTGCCATTAGCTAACATCCGCCGTACCGAATTGACGTTAGCCACAGCTAGCTTACTTCAACAACAACTTACTGACACTATTAGCTAACTAGCTCACTAACTAGCTAACTATTAGCTAGCTATCATCAGCTACTTAACGTCTGCCACTGTTTGTTAACGTCTCCCCTACAAATCAAATTCCATATCGTCTCACTGGGCTGTTACCAACTGCGTGAAACTCGTTCTTTCTCTTTTTTAAATTTTCCATTGAGATTTGTTGGTGAAGGATGATGAGTGGAAATGGAACAAAGTCACTGGTTGTATGTATTTGAGTTTATATTGAAATAAACAGACATAATAATCCTGTTTGGATGCATTAAAGGCAGTTAAGACAGATCACGTATAGTCAGCTTTTCCTTCCATTTTCCTCAGGTTACATTCAGAGATTTTTCTTTCTTTTCTGTCCCGTCTGCTTTAGATTGTGACGAAAACAGACTCTTTAATGTGCACTTTTATTTTGGAGAGCTTGATTTGAGTGACAGCCTCCAGGTGGCGCTGCTCGTTGCTGGCTTGGTGTCTCCGGACCGGAGGGGCGGAGCCTGACGTGGGTCAGCTGATTGGCTCTCTTTATTTAGAGTTCTTACCAGCGTGTGTTGGTGCAGCTGTCAGTGTCACACACGCGGTTTATTCCTGCTTCAGTCTGGGTTTCATTTGTGCTGAATTGTTACTGTTTCATGTTGTGTTTGTGCATCAACATGTGGGATTAAAGTCAACACTCGGTGTCACCACGTGTGTGTTTGTGTGGCCTGTACTTGCTGCACAGTCACAGCTCAGGATTCAACCAGCTCGGGAATATTTTTTGTCAGGAGTTTTGTTGAGAAAACTTATACAAAATGTTGTTTTTATTGAATTTTTCAATTACTGATTAAATCAAATGGTTCCTTTCAAATGTTCATTTTTAACACCAAATTTCTATTCTAGTCATGAAATGGTTCGTCGTGATGAACGTGGGTTATTAAAGGGTGGTCTCAGGCGTAACTTGACCGAGAGTCACTTCAGCAGCAATCTGGAGAGTAATCAGGCCAATTAGTTTCCCGTGTGGGTCCCGTTGGACCAGCGCCGCTCTCGGCTCAGCCGAGCGATTCGTCACGCTGGAGCTGACAACCGGTCTGGTGGTGACTAAACGAGAAACCGGCTTCTGCCGGCGTCAGAAAAGTTTCCTCGAGAAGACGACCCGTACTGCGAACGCAGTCAAACCGAGGCTTCATCGCCTTCTGACTTCCTGTTTCCCGCTGCGATTTCCTCGCCGTCGTTCCCTCCTGCGTGATTGGCTTTATGTGTGTCACCTGTGTATCGTCCAGGTTGGAGTCTGTGAGCCTCCTGTCAGACGATTCCTGGGTTTCCCAGGATGTGTGAATCTATTTTGGATTTTTTGCTCTTGCCCAGTTTGACGTGCCAACAATATGAACTGTATCAAAGCCTTTTGGAGATCATTTTTTTCTGGATTTGTGCATTAGTTTGTACATTTTTTGAAAAATAAATACAGTTGCTCTGAATCCTGCTTTGCACGTGGGTCCAAACCACGTTACCCCAACGAGTTACCTCCAACCGGGACGTCTCTCGGCCGCCGGCTGGAATTCGGACACGAGCTGGTCGGTGACCCACTGGAAACATCTATACCGAATGTATCCGCCGCAGCCAAAGCCGACGGTATCCGACGTGGCCACGTGGGTTTCGGGTCAGGACGCAACTGAACTGAACTGGGCTGAAACACCTGCAGGAACTCATCACGTGTCCTCAGAGAGCTCACTGAACAGCGTCCTCCTGCGGGTCCTCGTGGAGGATGACTAATGACTCCACAATTTAAATTCCTGTCACAGCTATCAGCAGGGAACCAAAGGAAGGAAATAGATATACAAAACGGAGCAGAAAAAAACAGAATATCGGCCAACAATTCAATCAGGCAGCAGAGGAGAAGAGAGCAGTCAGTTCACCTGAGTCTCCCGAGCGCCTCGCGGTCCGTCAATGTCACCTTCGACGTTCTGAAGTTCTCCGCTGACGGACGAGCTTCTTCATTTATCTTTCCTGTCGAGACGAGTGAAATCAGAGTCAACGCACCTGCTGGCGGGGAGCGTCTCTCCGGCCGGGTCCAGATGCCACCTCCAGACCTGCGGAGGACACAAAACATCTGCATACGGATACAGATGTAGAGCTGCCCTGTGCTGCTCTACTGTAGCTGTCAACGCTCGTTCTCCATTAAACCCTTAAATTCTGTTTCGGAAGATTCCATGTCAGGTGTTTCAGGGAAAAATACCTTTCCTCAACATCTCACGGATGTAGTCCCGCCCCTTTTCAGCCTTCAGCCGCAGGCGGGCAGAGCTTACCTGCTCTGACGTCCTCTGACTTTTAAACTAGTCTACTGTAGGCTGCTCAGTTTGGAGTGACTCAGCCACACGTTTGAACCAGACACAGATTCCCAGGAAGAAGAGGCGGAGCTACCGGTACAAGTTCAGTCAGTTTGGTCAGTTTCCTTTCTACAACGTTAAGCCCCGCCCCCACAGCTCATCAGGATTGGTTTTCTTAGGTTTTCAAGCTGTCACTTTTTTGGATACTGTGATTGTTGGATTGAAGACGGAGCTCCTCAGTCATGAGGTGTGTTTTGGTGCATAAAAACACCACACGGACACATTAACAAGGTCTCAACGGTCACAGGAGGCGGCCTTTGTTCTGTCTCTGACCTCGACATGTTCCGTGTCCGCGGTAAAGACAACTGTGATGGCGGCCGCCACCGATAATAGTCACACGTGTGATCTACGAGGCTGTTAGCGGATAAACGTGATCTCTGACAGCGACAGGCCTGTTTGTTGACACTTCCTGTGGGAGCTCCTCCCCTCCCGCTGTGTTTTATGTTGAGAGCAAACCAGCTCGTATAACGTGACGGAGCGGAGCTATTGGCGTGGAGCGAGATGAACTCGTTAAAAACGCGTCCCATCGGTCAGACACAATCGACGACGACGTGCAGTTTTGTAACGGCGGCATCCGTGGCACTCGAGCTGCGGCAGCAGGAACATCTCAGACCTGCTTACTTCTGACTTCGGTCCGCAACACACAAACCGGCTGACGCCCGGTCTGATGTCTCAACAGGAAGGGATCAACCTCGGTTTTTTAAGGATGTTCCTCAACCGTGTGGCTGATCAGGAGAAATGCAAAGGTCATCAACATGACCAAACATCCAAAATGAATCACTTTTAAGTTGTGTGTAACGTGCGTGCTGACATGAGCGGATCCCTGCGGTCTGACAGACGAGTGTTTGTGACTCGGTAACTGGAAAGATCCTGCAGGAAACAACTGTTTCTGCTTCCTGTGGCTGACGGAGCTCCAGAGATAAAACCAGTCGGATGTTTTCTGCTCTGTGCCGTGTTTATGACGGACGAGACACTGAACGCATCATCTCCATGTGACAGGACAGCTGTGATAAAATTTCAGGTATTGTGACGGGTGAAAAATACGATTTATTTGTGGCACGTTAATGCATCAATTACAATCCAGTAAGAGAGGCCATTGGTGTTCTCACGCAACATTAATGCTGATTGAATCGACGATCCGAGCACCTCCGTCCAGTTTGCCATCGACTCATGACGAGTGAGTCGATAATTTGGCGCTCGGTGTTTGGTTTTAGATGGTTGAGAGGTTTCGTGAGTTCACAGGTCTGTTTGGACGGTACGAACGCAGGTGAGTCGGTAGCTCCGAAACCACGTTTACATCACAGATATGCAAGAAGAAAGAATGAGAGCAGAGTGCTGCACCAACCTGCCACCGCTGATTAGCTGCGATTCTGCTCAGCGCAGTTGTTTACATGCTGGACAAATGGACCCAGCGGAGTGTGAGGCATTATGGGAAAATCGAGGTGTGTGTGTGAGAGAGACGGAGTGTCGATCAGAATCAATGCCAACTAAGTGAGAGTTAATGATCTCTAATTGTGGGGAGAGTAACTCGTTAAAATGGGATGTGAAATAGATCTCGCACACACAGGAGGAGCACAGGCCCCGCCCCCTCTTACAGATAAGTGGGATGCGTCCTAGCAGAGATTATTAGCACCTTGTTCATAGCAATGGCGCCGTGGACATGTTGTTATGCTGCTTTACGACCGTCACGTAGCGTGTTGTTAGCAAACAACGCTAACAACAGTAGCTGCTCCTCTGACTGTCAGGGAACGTTAGCCAGGTAAACGGAACACGCTGTGAACATCCGTGTGGATGAGGTGAGACGTCTCTTTGGCTCAAAGAGAACAAAAGCCAAACCAGTATTCAGTTTGGCAACTCCTTTACTAAATCTAAAATCGCTAAATTGCTTCTTACTACGACTGGGCAATATGGCCTACAAATAAAATCTCAAAATTAATTTACTTTTTTTTGCTATAAAACAAAACACCAATGAAATTGAGAAATGACATTTTCTCTCTGTAAACTAATTCAGCAGCGTATGAAAGTTTATCAACGTTTATATTATTATGGTCAAACTGTTTTCATCATAGTTTTATAGTAAATGAAGCACAAACGTCATCAAATATTCATCAGCTGACTTGTGCTTATAAAGGTCAAATGTACACGGTAAATGTCAAACACGTAAACTTGAGACGGATCAAATGTATGTTTGGCGTTTATATGGGGAAACTAGTCACCTGACAACACGTAGCCACCAGCGTTTACATTTTTCATCAAAAAAGCCCCCTGGTGGCCAATCTTGATATCAGAAAATGCTGAAAATCTAATCGGCTTCAGATCTCATGGATCTGCTATTGTATAAAAACACGAAGAGCCTCCAAAAGCTCAAGTGCTATCGCTCAGATTAAAAAAAGATCCGATGATTTTATATTCTCAAAAATCAGTGATGCTGTCTTCATTCTGACCAGAAAGTTTTGTCGCCTTTGGCCTTCCATACATGATTAAAGACACCAAACAACCGAGTTGGCCAGCGGAGCTCAAACGGCCTCATGCGGTGTGAGCGCAGCTCTAATTCGGCCGCTCTTCATAATGCGCCTCGATCACGAAGGCCGAGGAAGACGAGGGAGCGTGCCGAGACGGCGCAAAGGTCATCGCACTCGTTAGACGTCTTCGCTCGGTTTCTCTCTGCGCCGGAACATCATTCGGAACTCTGACGCTGCTGTACCGTCAGTCAACCAGAGGCTGACTCGGGATCAGCAGCAGGAAACTTTAGTTCTTTTCTTATACAAATGAACACATTGGAAGATCACGTTTCTTTCTTTTATTCAATTTTAATTGGTCTCCTTTTATTCATTTACCTCTCATGTATGTGCTGAACTGAGGCTTCACGACCACTTTTTGCATGTTATATATGAGCGTCGGGGAAATCAGTCTGTAAGAATCACAATTTTTCTCCCCAGAATCGATTTTCTGTTTTTCTATATATATTTTTTTATGGTAGAACTGATGGAAACGATGCAACATTTCCAGAAAAATAGCCAAGAAAGGTCAAAAGTGGACCTGCACCACCTTTAAAACACTTCAATCAGCTGTTCTGCAGAGACATCCTGATGGAAAATCAGCGGTTTCAAATCTTGGTTTACAGTTTAGAGGCGACTGTTTCTCAAATCTGCACTGAGGTGACATCAGAAGTCAAAGAAAAGCTGAGCAGAGCTGAAAGAGTCGCTCTAATTTGATGTTTTTTTGATTTCACATTTATTTTCTTGTCCCAGCTCTCAAACCATTTGTGATCACCGAGATTTAACCTCCGTTCTACCATTAGTCCTGTGTTTTGTCCTCACAGAGGTGGCTGTTTTTAACAATAATTCTGTCCAGACAAGTTAAGTTCTTCAAAACATTTTCCACACGTCCTCATGAAAACTCAGAAACACACGGTTGGGTCAGCAGGGGGCGACGCAAGAAAAACTTGTCAGGACCTGCTAGTATTTATTGTCTGTCTGTTAGGGTCATCCGGTGTTTCCTGTTTTACTTTGAAGTTCTGTCCGTGTCTCACTTCCCACGTCCTGTCAAGTGTTGTCCCTCAGGCGTGTCTGATTATTCCCTCTCCCTAATGTGTCCCACCTGTGTACAGTTGTCTACCTCTCCCTCGAGTATTTAACCCCCGTGTTCCCTTCCTCCGGTGCCAGATTGTCTAACCTGACCTTATTTTCTCCGTGAGCGGTCCAGCGTTTCTCCCTCGTGAGTTCTTTGTGTTTTGATCCCGTTTGTTTCTGGATTACCAAGTTTGCCTGATCCTTAGCTGTACCTTCGCTTAGATTGAATTCCTGGTTTTGACCCTTATAAATAAAACGACTATCGAAGTAGAACGCTCCCTGTGGACTCTGCATTTTTGGATCCTCCAGACCTGGTTCGTGACAAAACTTTACAATTCTATCCTTTCTCTCTTCATGTTTTTATTCGTTAGCAATAAAAGGGTAAGTTCTTGGTCTACCCGACCATTAAAGTGTCAGGTTTTGTTCTTGTTGTGTCGCCGTTTGCAGCTTTAAGAGCTGAAGCTCCGTCCCCGAGTGAGCGACTGCCGCTCCGGAGATAAAGGATAAGATAAAGAGCTCGTTCATGCGAAGAGACAGAGCAGGAAAACACAAACCCGCTGGAACTTCCTCCTCCGGACTCACACGGGGCGCCACGTTCTGGCGTTATTGTGGCGTTCATCCGTTCCTGCCGTTCGTACGCAGACTGGAGTGTTGGTGGAGACGGACGCCACGCTGTCAGAGTTTACCACACGTAAAGGGATTTTTACTACAGTGAGAGGAGAAATTGTGGCCTTTGGTTAAAAAAAAAAAATCCTATTTCACAATTCATTGCACTTCTCCTGTCTGTCCACAGGGGGACGCTGTCCTTACACTGTCCCACACAGTGGATGCACGGAGGAGCCACTGGTGGAAAATGTTTCTGGCTAAATTTCAAGAGAAAACTGGGAAACCAGCACGTTGTGACTAAACGGGTCCAAGTTCTCTTATTTTTTACAAGTCAGGCCTTCTTCATTCATTCATCGTAAACATTTCCAGGATGTATTTTTACGTAAAATACACTAAAAGACAAGGAGTTAGTCTGAGCTCGCAGATTTGAAACTAGTGAAGTTTGTCCAGTGTTTGTGTGAACGCTGGTCCAGGTAGCGCTGGAGATACAAGAGGGGAAACGGCAGGTAGAGACAGAATATTGACAAATTTCACTCTCTGAATCCAAACTGCGGAAAAAATTAGTTAACCAACTTCAGTTAAGTCAAAATATCACGTTAAAAAATGAATTTGGTAAAAGTCAAAGTCACTGGTCACTGCAGCCAAAATCTCAAAGTAAGTGATATTAAATGTACTACAAGTAATTTTAGGGGAATAAATGTACGTAAAACTGAAGTTGGGAACTTCTGGGAATCGGACATGAGGCTCCTATGGAAGCAACTTTGCTTCCATAGCTTTGCTCCATAGCGCAGCCCTTTCAAACAGTCATTTGGACACGTCGGTCAACTTTTCCTGCTGGGATGTCCGTCGTTGTATCGGTGCATCACCGTCTACAGGGATGCGCACGTGCATCTGCCTTTGTAGAGCAGCCAGTTGGAACAGCTTCTCTCCTGTAGGTGGAGCCTCATCCTACCATCAGTTACCAATAATCAACACGTTGCCTGATTATCAGAGTTTGGTGCATTTCGTAGAATTGAATTTAAAAAGTTCCGCTTTGTCTCCGATGCAGCAGGCGATCTGGGAATTAAATGAACGTGGGTAGAAATACCACTTTTCTGTGATGTGACGGATTGTCACTTTAAACGGGTCGAGGTTCTGACCAGGTCCTGACACACCATCGCAGCTGAGCACGTGCACGCCGGTTAGGGCCACACACAAAGCCTGGACGCTGGTGTTTCCAGGGCGACCGATTACCGGCCACGAATAGCTGTCGTCGATTTCTGATACCCGTCGTTAGCTTAGCCTTCGCGACTGCGTATTGTCGGCCCGTGTGCTCAAATATTAACACAAAAACGTAATGTTTTACATGTTGTAGTTTATTTTTACACTACCGCCGATGAATCACACTGACATAGATGTGATGGAGCTGAAAGATGACAGTCGGTCAGCAAAGGCGATAAACACAAACGTCACCACAATCCAACAAGGACAAGATGGCTGAAACGTCCTGATCCTGAGGGAGCGGCGGGATTCTTTTATAAAAAACGAAGCTCCACTTCACTCAACATTTACTTACTAATGACAGCCAGGGTAGACTCACACCGGGATGGTCCCAGGGGGTCCCCCACGAGCCCCCCCGAGCCCCCCAGGGTCCAGCCGGGTCCCCACTGGCCCGCACTCACGCTTCACTGAGCGCCACCATTCTTTGTCCTGACAGAAACGTAACGGAGGGGGAGCCGAACTCATCCCTTCTTCCCCACTATTTCAGTAGCGGCGGCTCGTAGCGCAGCGTCCGCAGGCTCCCGTTTCACTTCTACCAGATGACAACCAGAATCAGAAGGGTGGACAAATCTTTGTTTGTCAGTCACAACTGTTCCTTCACGCTGCGACGTGTCAAAGAACGGCTCGCGGTTACACAACCCGACCTGCGTGGATACAAACCAACACCAATGTGGAGCAGATTAGTTAAAAGGGTGAAAACGGGGTTAAAATAAAACATGTTAACGTAACTGTTAGCTGCTACCGGAAAGATTTAATTTTTAGAAAAGGGGGTAAATAACATCTTTCCAAACCAGGTTTAGATTAGCTGCGGAAGCTAACGATTAGCTTTCCTCCTCCAGCTCAGCAAATAAGCCTGAATTTATTCCGCGTAGCCTGTATCACATGACACACGGCGAGCGAGCGCGAGAGGCCGTCGCTCGTCGCTAAGCTACATTAGCCTATAGAACTGGACCAAGAGCTTTAAGAGCTTCAGGAGAACAAACTTCAGTTTTTCTCGCTGTATGTGTGTGAGTGAGATCTCGCTGTTGGTAGAAATTACATTAGGTTTAGAGAGTGAAAATAACAGGAATTGAGGCGAAGCATTCACGCCATCGTGCCAGATGCTGACAGATGTGCAGATTTGTATCAGATTATTTAACTCCTCAGAGAGCAGCGTCGTCGTTTGGTTTCCGGACGACAACACGGGTCAGATCAGAGGTGCTGTTTAATGACGGTGGCGTGCAGGTCAGCGGGGATCACCTGAAGGCTTCACACAGGATTCCTGCCGACAGCCGCCACACACACACGCGCACACACACATATACACGTTCGCTGACTCACTAACACACTCTCACACACAATCAGTCACACAAACACGGTGTGTTTGTTTACAGTTGTTGTGTCACCTCGTGAGCTCGTAGACGCCGCTGGAAGCTGATTTTTTGGGACGGACAGTCAGAGAATCAAAACACTGACGACATCCTGGGTGACCTCTGCTGAGGTCACCTTGTGTTGGAGTTGTGTTGTATTTGTGTCGTAATTGTGTCGTATTTGTGTTGTAATTGTGTTGTATTTGGCAAACTGTGAAAACAAACCTACACAATCTACTCAATAGATCTGAGGTAACAATTTGCACTCAGTTTGTTTACCTAAATGTGGCAGTTAAGTTAAAGTCGACTTAAAACTCCTCGGTATAAAAGTGAGTCCAGTCAGCAACTGTTTATCTACTTAATAATCAATATTAGCTATTAGTTATGAAAGGAGGTTAGTTCAATGAGAGGAGACAGTATTGATTATTACTGATAAAGTGACATGTGAACAGGATATTCACGCACATGTCTGATCAGAGTGTTCGGGGAGAGCTGAGCTTCCCGTTTCTGACCACAAAATGAATCCGACCCCTCGTCGCCTCCCATTAAGAAGCTCATATCTTATGGTACAATTTATTTTTTGTGTTGGAGTTCTTACTCAAATTTAAATTTAAATCTATTTTTATATGCAAAGCCCAAAATCACAAATTACAAATTGTCTCGTTGGGCCGTTACAAAGTTTCGAGACGTGACACAATCTGCCCTCAGACCCTGGAACTCCCATGACACAGGTATCGTCACTAGAATTGACCCTTTTGGCCGTTTGAAAGGGTCGTTTTTAAAACCTCACAAAATCCTTTTTTGCAGCGTAGGAGGACGACTCAACCTATCGGAGGGATAAAAAGCTTAGGAGACCAACAGTTTGGTCCATTCTTAAAAAGACAGGATGCACTGGTGAGCTCAACACCATCGGAGCAACAGGAAGGACAGAAATCTGCTAAAAAAAGCTTCCCAAGTTCTGCGATCAGAGCGTGAGATGAAACCAAGATCAACTTGTATCAGGATGACGGGAAGAGAAAAGTGTGGAGAAGGAAAGAAACGGCTGATGATCCAAAGCACCATCGTGTGTCCAACACGGTGGAGGCGGTATTATGGGATGGACACGTATGGCTACCGATGGCTGCCGTTTGCTGATCGTGTGACTGGTGATAGAAGGATCAGGGTGAATTCTGAGGTGTATAGGTCTATACTCTCTGCTCACATTCAGCCAGATGCTACAAAACTGACAGGACGGCGTGTTGCGGCCAAGTAACCACCCGCGATGGCTTCAGGGGCCGCTGGAACTGTAAAAACCCGGGTGCAAAGAAAGACAGAGGACGTGTGAGCTCGATGAGACTGAAGCCAAAACATCTGTTTGTTTCCCTGCACGTTGTCCGTCAAATGCATTTTTCCCCGCTGTGTTTTCTTTCATCTGGGGCAGCTCTTATCACGCCGATGTACGTCCAACTTGAAGAGCATTCAGGGGATAAAGGGACCCAATGATTGAAAGTTTATTTGGCTGGTTGAGAGAAACGTCTCCCAGCGAAAACTCGATATCACCGCCGCTCGGTCGGCTCACAGCGACTCCTGGATCCATCACACATCATAAACGGGGCTGCAGTTTATGGCGCGTGCGTCATCTGGAGAGCAGACGGCGATGGCTGCGTCCCTGCCGGGAACGCCTCGCCGCGCTTGGAGTTCAGCCACCGTTCCAGAAATCTTTCCAGCTCTCGGCCACACAGAGAGATTATACTCTTTCATGGGGATCATCACTCCAATTAAAAATGAATGGCGCTCCAGTGTTGGCTGTCAGTGCACTGAATATAGATGAATACAAAGAAGCTCTGCCTGAGCCAGAGGCCAGATGAGACTGAGAGGAGCCAAAAACCGTCTTTAATCCCGAGGAAAAACCTTCAGGGTGAGAGGATGAATATCAGTATTACTGCTGGTATCAACTGTCACACAAAGCTTTGACCCATTGTTTTACACGGGTCGTAGCTGGAAAATTCATTTTTATTTGTTTCCCATCCAATGAAAACCACGTATCTGCACTCCTGACGACTCTGCCTCCGTACGGTGTCGGAGTAATGATTCCCATGATTCCCTGAACCGAGTCAGACTGATCACCTGATCATCTATTGATTATCCCGATTTCAACATGAAACAGAGCAGCTGCTATCAATAGGTTACATTGGGACATAAACAGGAGAGCCGTAAATAACCGGACATCGGTCATCAGTGTCACACTTAAAATAGTTTCACGCTCCTGAAAAATAAAAATGTAGATGCCTGTTTTCATGGGAAGGTCACGATAGGTGATAACTTTTCTAAAAGCTTCAACACTGAAAAGCTCAACAGCAACATCTCTTTCCTGAAAAGTGTTTTCATGTAGCGAAAGAATCTACTCTGTATCCGCTCAGGGATGCTAACTAAGCTAGCTGATGTTAGCTCAGCCGAGGAGCTCTGACACGTTTCCTTCAGCTCAGTGACATGTCGTAGTTTAAAAGCGCCGTATAAATATAGTACGTTTACCTTACATTTAGTGTGACGGTAACATCTTTTCTCTCCGCAGATATAAAAGTTAGAAGTTTGATAGCTTGCTCAGTTAACATGTTTTAGCTTCAGGTGTCATTGACTTATTTTCCTGAAAGCTACAGAATCAGTGAGTTTGTCATTTGATGATGTCACTGATAGCTTCATTTGCTAGTTTATTTTAAACATGCATTTTCCTCATTGCGCAAGCTAGCTTACGCTGCTAACATTAGGTTAGCTCATAGCTTTGTATGTTCTATTTTGAACCTTATTCGAGCCATCGTTTTCTTTTCACCAGCATCATTATCAGATGATTAAACCTACGCTAGCTAACATTATGCTACTTTTGGATATAGTCTGTGCTATGGTGATGATTGCTTTCTGTTAGCATTGAATCCCTGTTGGCCTCACTGAAGCTTCGCAAAAATTAGATTCCAGCCTGCTGTTTGGTTGCTCTACAAAACCACCACAGTGCAGCTGAACTAGTGTCATTCCTGGAAAAACTGAACAGGTTGATAAATCTCCATGCAACCTGCGTTGGTTGTCGTCTCTGGCGCAGCCTTTAGCCTCGTTCGATGGTACCGTGAGATTTTCTGCTCGCCTTCATGCGGCTGCTGATTATGTGGCATCGACATGCTGACAAACGAAGACGAGTTGACACCTTCGTCCTTGTAACTACTTCCTGGTTAATCATTGAGTCCATGATTCATACTGATGTTAATAAAGTGCATTTATTCTTCTGACATGTTGATGAAACACCTTCACTGAACACCGTAAAAACTAAAACATGAGGAAATGAAAATCTCAATGAATATTTGTCATGACAGACAGCAGATTTCTAATCATTCAAACACACGTAACTCAATTACACTACATTACAACAGTTACCTTTAAATTACATTACTTTCTCTTGTTACACAACTTAAATAGATACAATATAAGTCCTGTAACCTTTATGTAACTTTTACTCTTTTCAAATTACACCATTCAATACAAAAGTCATAGTAAGAATTCAAATTTTAAACATAAACACTGTAAACACTGTTATTTTACTGAATCAATTGTGGTGCATTGTAGTGCAAACAAAAACGAAACTTATCAAGTAGTGCACAACTAGCATTTAAACTGGAACGTGCTAATGTGTCAATAGCCTAGTCAAGCTAGCCTGGCTCATACACAGTAAGGTGGTGAAACGAACTATTGTTATGCAAATTAGCGTTTCACACTACAAACCACTCGGTTGGTTTCATCAAACAAAGGAAAGCTATTTACCGTGTGCGCCATTAACCAGTTGTAGAATGACTGTAAACTTCTGTCCTGCTCTGTTCTCTCTCGCTCGCTCGCGTCTCTACTTTATGTCCGTGTTTGGCGCGCTCTGAACTGTATCCGCCTAGCGGACAACAACATCCGGTTTAAAAGGGGGGATGGGGATTACTAATAAACAGAAATCATCTCAAATTATATCTATGGCGTCATTTACAGTAGTCGTTTTATTAATAATGGTCAAAACCAGGAATTCAATTTATGCGAAAGTACAGGTAAGGATGAGGCAAACTCGCTAATGCAAACACGGAAACACAAAAATACACATGTCAACCATCCGGCCAGCAAATCTGCTGTTTCACACTTTCTCTATTAGTTGTCTTGGATGCCGGAAATCAGCTGTTTTTTGGAACAAGTGGAAACATTTGACTGAGTTTTGTTCCAGCAAACTGTGTGTATCTGTGTGTGTCTTTGTGGTATTTAGAGATGACTCACAGTGACCTGGACGAGGAGTTGTGCCGTGTTCGTGTTTGAACATGTTATTTTCCTTTCTTTTCTTGGTTTTTTTTCAGGAACTTTGTGCAATAAATCATCTTGTGTCCATATTTTATCTGGTACCTTTAATCTTGATGCTGTGGTGCTTGTTTGCAGTCAGTGGGAGGCTGATTAACTGTTGGAGAACACTGTGACCGTCCGGACGCTCCTCATTTATTGATCGGCAGCTGAAATATTATAGATGGTTTTATTTTTGTATGTTTTGAGCAGGAGCAGAAAAGTTAGGAGACGGGTGTTTTCGCTCTCTTGAGACCAAATTTGCCGCGAGGCATTATTAAACACTCCGGCCAGATTTTTTTAAAATATCCTAAACTGAGCAGCAAAATGCTGGATGTAGGAAAAATAGGGCAAATTGTCATTGATTGAAGCTACAGTGTTTATTAAAAATAATGGAAAATATGATGAATTGCAGAATTTTCTCTTTAAAAGCGTGTTTTGGGTTATCTCCCCCTCGGTTGTGATTTGCAGTCAACGTGACTGTAATGGAAGCGTGTTTGAACACATATGGGGCAATAAATGCTTCTCTTACGCGTTCAACCATGTTGGTTGGCTGCGATCACGGGGTCATTTCATGCTCATTAGATATTTCTGACCTCTGGGAGTGGGAGCGATTAAAAGATGGGCGTCAGAACGCACAGTCGCTGTAAGCTCAGCGCGTTGGTGTGTTTGACTTGATCCCCCTCCAGGTTCTGCCTGGTTACCTCCCGTTAGGTTTCAACGTTGAGTAATACAACGAGACGGGAAGTTCTCAGTGATCATGGAATGACAGTAATGAGGAGGCTGCGTTTCATCATGCAGAGCTAATCTCAGTCAAGCAACGCTCACTGAGTCTGATTCCAGTGAAGAATCACACAGACCTCACAGAGTCTGGTGCCTTTTTTGACTTTTTTACAGCCAGGAAGGCTCGTTTGTGGTCCTGCGAGCAGCCGGCGGGAGACTCGCGCCAGCAGCACCGGGACGGGCGAACTGAGCTTTCAAACCTCTGTAACGTCCACACGGTTTATTTACAGCCTGGAACCTGCTCGTCCCCCTGTCGTAACGACAAACAGCAGCTGGAATATGACCAGAATTCGAGCGTAGCTCCAAAAATACAGGTGCCGGCGGATAAGCAGATCATCCTGCTGGCTAAACTCCTGGTTTTAACAGTGTGAGAGAATCAGAGAATCGACCCAAAACAGGACCGAACGTTTTCACATTTAATTAGACCAAACCTGAGGTGATTGTGGGAAAACAAACCAAGATGGTTTTGAATGATGTTACGATGATGAAGCTCATCTTTTGGCTTTTTCACACCCAGCGCAGACTTTTCACTGAAAAATTCAGATGGATATTAATAAAAAAATCACTTCTCGGCTTTAAACATATTTGGACGGACTTTGATCTCGGTGGATTTTTACCTGCAGAAATAAACGTTGGACCAATAAAATCCTTTATTTCTGGGGAAAATCTCATCAGTTTGGTGTCACAACATCCAGTTTTGTCTGATTAACACCATAACGAGGACCTGAGCACAACATGTGGCTCCAGATCTCCTGCAAGCTGGACCACGATCAAGATGTAGCTGACGCTTGCTAATGCCAGCTGTTGGGGCATTAGCATTAGCTCTGTCACAGGGAACATCATTTATGAAACGTGAACGAGCTCAGGACCAGATTTAACACCAGATTTGTCGTTGTGTTCTGTTGACTTTTTAGTCTAAAAGTTAAGAATGTCGTGAAACTTGCACAATCTCACCGCTCATTTTCACCTCCCAGCTGGAACTACAGGGGGGGCTGTTGGACTATCACTTTTAGTCGTACAAAGTGGTATTACATGAGAGGATGGGCGGGGCTAGCTGGCTAGCATGCTGCTGATGATCTTAGCTCATATTTAACTTTGTAGGCTGAGACAGAAACAGATCAGCAGCTCCAACTCTTCCATCACTGCTGTTGGAGCTCTCTGTTCATTGTTTGGGTGGGGGGGGGTCACGCAGTTGCCCATTAGCGGGACATGTCAGGGTCCCAGCTTGGAATCAGAGCTCATTCTCCCTGACTGAGCTGCTCTGAAGGGGGGCAACGGCAGGCTAATTGGAGCAGAGCTATTTTCAGCTGAGACGGTACAGTGCGAGTTTTGGCCTTTCATCACACGCAGGATCTAATGTCAGCTGATGAGAGAGTGTCCGCGGGGCCCAGACTCTGTTTTTAGACGACCTGGATCCTGGGCTGGATCAGGACCTGCCGCTCTGCCGCAGCTCAACCACAGCAGCTACGATGCTGTAATAATGTTCTCTGATCATTTATATTCCTTTTTATAAATAACCGCAAAAATTTAGTCATTAATCAAAAGTATCAGAATAATTACATGACATACTGAAATACTGTGGAAAAGTTCTTTATTTTAGAGGATTCAATTCTAAAGTTTTATATATTCCATATTTATTACACATAATATGAAAAATTTCAAGCTCTTTTCTTTCTGCTAATGTTTTGAGGTGCGCTAACATATTTGGTTTAATTAGTCAGTCTAGATCAGAACAGAAATCATTATATGCGAAATGTTTGAAAGATCCTCCATAAAATATTCATACACTAATATAAGATCTTTGTTCACTTTTTGTTTGTGAATTTGTCGATTATGCAGCGCGGTGGTCGATTTTTGCAGAGGCAGCCGGAGACTAGGAAGCGTTCAGTTATCTTGTCGTGTCTTGGCTCGTACACGAGGAACCGTACCGAGCCAAAGTCCTGCAGCCATACCAGGACCAAGGAAACGTGCCCTATTTAAGCCGGTACGGAGGGTTTAGTGTGAGTGAACCATGAATGAACAGAAAGTTGCTTTGTGCCACAGACACCAGCACAATTTAACATGTTGTCATTCTGATTATTCTTCCACTGTGGTTGGTGAAAGTCATGTTGCGCTGATTGGATTTAAAGATGGGCAACATGAGAGCTCCCTAAAGATAAGGCCAAAACATCATGATCGTCCACTGGTGGCTGGTTGCTGTATAACTCATAAACCCCGCCCCCTACATGTTGGCCTGTTCCTTAAAGATGGTGGTATCTCCTCATGCTGATGCATGTTCACATGTTCATTCTTCTCACCAGTTTGAATCTAGTTATTTGATGACATTAAAAGGGGATGAAATGTCTTGATTGCCAGCTGAGCTCTGACCCAACAATCCAATCATGAACAGAACACTGTGAGAGTGACCAGTCAGAAACCTTGGAGCGGCTCAAGGTGGGCGGCCATCGGCCTCGACCAGGTGGGTTAATAGAAACAATAATAATAATAATATATCCAGTGGGACCAGCGGCTCTGACTATGTCAATGTGAACTTGCAAGACGATAAAGCGGAAGAGCTCAGTGTATCATGGGATGTCCCCCCAGCAACCTAAGCCCATAGCAGCATAACTGGGCCCCAGATAGACCGGCCCTAACTACCTTTCTCAAAAAGGAAGGTTTTAAGCTACATGGTAGCATGGTAGCTAGCAGAGAGTGTGTCTGCCTCCTGCACCAAGACTGGAAGATAGTTCCACAGGAGAGGAGCTTGACAGCTGAAGGCTATGCCTCCCATTCTACTGTTGGAGACTCTGAGGAACACCAGTAAGCCTGCATCCTGGGAGCGTAAGGTTCTGGTCGGGTGATCGGGTACTATGAGCTCTTTAAGATAAGATGGCAAATGACTATTTAGGGCTTTGGAGGTGAAGAGAAGGATTTTAAACTCTGTTCTGGCTTTAACAGGAAGCCAGTACACGGCAGCGTAGCAGTGACAGCTCCTGTTTCTTCTGCTGGAAACATCGTGACACAGCTTAATAATGCAGCAGCAGCCTGGCGAGAGCCGTGTGTGAGGCAGCGGTGGACCTCTTGGTAAACTGGTGATACACTGAGGCTCTTTAACATGAAAAATGGATGGTTGTGTTTGCACGCAGTTCCAGAAGTGTCATGTCTGTCAGAGTGTCCCACTGTCAGAGTGGGCGGATCGCTCTGCCGTTCACACCACACGACTCTCTGTCAGCCGATCGGGAGCCTTGCAGTCATTTCCAGTTCAAACTACACGACTGCAGACTGAACGTGTCCAAAATGAAATCTAACAGGAACTTTGGTTTGCTGTGAAAGAAGGGAAAATAAAGAGTGTTTAGTGAGAGAACACACACCTGTCACGCGTAGTATCGTTCCACAGGCAGCAGTAAATCATTTACAGAGGGAGAAGCTGAGTGTTAGTTTCACACACCCCATCATCACACCGGAGCGCCAACATCCTTTTCCTAAAACATTATCTGCAAAGTGGCTGTCTTTATGTTTCTCCCTCTCCGAGTGCCGACAACAGGGCAACAACGTGCATTTCCATCGGGCAGATGTGTACTCGTTGGAAGTGTGTGAGAGTTTGCACAGACTGCCCATTTCAGCGGTATTCAATTAAAACTCAGGAAGGTCCAGATAGAAAACAATTCTTCAACCGAGGATCCGGGACGAGAGGTGACGATCTGAGATCTTGGCGTCACCATTATTGCCTGACAAAATAGTTCAATTTGCATGGTTTCAACGTATTGAAGTTTTATGTCGTGCGGCTCTTCATCGAGGTGGAGATGAAGGTTTCCTCGTCCATCCGACGCCCTGTTTGTTATTACCGCGGCTGTAGATGGCGTCACATAAACTCATCGCCGGTCCAAGGAGACGGCAGAGTCCCATTAATCGCTCAGTGTGATCTGACGTCAGCTGTCACATCAGCTGGAGGAGCCTTGACTTCTGATCCTCCACACAGTCGCAAACCAGCAGACGTCTTGAGACTTGGGCCATCGGAGCCGGATGATGACAGACATGTCAGTTTCTCATCCATCCAGCACTCAGATTCAACCAGAGACGGTAAATTGGTTCGTCCTGTGATCAGAAGGGGCAGTTTGATTCCCCACCCAGGCAGAGTGTCGTTGGACAAGACACCCTAACTCAAACGGCACTGAGCCGCTACCATTTTATCATTTAGAATAAAGACAAGCTGCATAAAAGCACATTGTTCCCGTTAGTGTCAGCTGTAGTTGCTCAGATATTTACCCGTTCGCTCCCTCCCGTCCCGAGTCTTTGTAGATCTCCTGAGCGAGGTACAGTTAGCAGCAGTTAGCATTTTAAAAACCTGGAAATATTTTCTCCATAGAGATTGTGTTCCGGTAGTGTTCCCGCCTTTGTGAGTTGCACATCTGTGTCTCACCGTCTCGTCACCCCCACTGCCCGCTTGGTGACAGCGTTCCGGCGGTTCCCTCGTGTTTGGCCTCATTTGTGTTTCTTGACCAGAATCAGCTGCCGGTTCGGAGATCTGACCCCGTTTGGTATCAAAACGCTGCTGACTTTTCCTGAATCCGTCCTGTGTCTGATCTCGATAGAACTGAGTGGAACTGATGCTTCCTCTTCCTCGGCGGTCTCGTCAATCGCCGCTTCTCTGTCACCCCCCATCCTCCCCGCTGCCGCTGTGAGCCGAACAGCTTCCTCCTCCACAGCTGAGCCAACAGGAAGTGTGTTAAAGCATGTTGTGACCTGTGACAGAGCCCCCGTTTACACTTCGTCTGTGTGTGGGCCTGGCCTGACTAAACGCCGCTCCAGAAGAGGATAAACCACGTTTCACTCACGTCAGCAGTGGATAAGATGAACCACAGAGCCCACAGAGTGTGTGTGTGTGTGTGCGCCTGCGAGCTGCTGCATCACAGAGGCCCAATTGGACAGAAATCCACAGAGCTTTGCATCAAAGCCAAAGCCACCTCCAACAGTCTCCCCTGTAGAGTCATCATGAATGGGAAGCAGCTCCGGGGTTTTCAGATCAGACCCCCCCCCCCAGCTGATCACTCTGACCCCCACCGTGTAATCACCAACACATAATTGCTGCTCATTATTCCACTGAGAGACGGACAAACAGCATCCTCGTCCCGTTTCCCAGCAGAAACCAAAGACAAAAGAACGGCAGAAACGAGCACATGAATTATCGGGTTTAATACCAGAATCCAGATGATGTTCCAGTAAAATCTGTCACTAATCACGATGAAGAAAAAAATCTTATAATACATTCAGAATTCATAACTGTATAATAACCTCATATGAAATTAACCACCAATGACTGTACATGACTGTTCCCTACATGTCAAGATAAAACATCTGCCCCTGCTGGCTGGCTGCAGTATAGCTCAGATGTTAGCAGATGGGCCAAACTGAAAACACAAAGTGAAATAAATGTTTCCCAAAGATGGTGTCTGTCATTTTAGCCTGTGTTTATGAACTTGATGTGTGTTCACGTGTTCATTTTTATCATCTGGGGGTGAAAAATCATGACTGACAAGTGGGCGGGTGTATGGGTGGGGACCCAATACTTACTCCAAATGATGTCACCATTGTGTCGTATGCTAATATTTGGACTTCCTTTTTGTAAAGTGGTAGGAAGTGAAGACAGGGTAGCCATCTTGATGAAGGTCAGTGGAGCAGATCCAGCTGTAGCTGCTCGTCTTCAGTAATAATGACAGAGGAAGTAGCAAAACACAACAGTGAAAACTGAAACGAACTGAGTGAACCTGGTTGATCTCCTCCAGCCGTGGCTCTAAAGGGTCAGTTTATATGAATAAATCACTGACAGCTGGAGGATCTCAGACTGCGTCCAGACTCAAAATAGGTTGGAAAAACAGCAGTATCATCTGAACACAGCTCCAGGAAGTGCTTTCAATCATGGGGGGAAAAATAGCTGAACATGCAGATATGATAAAGTTAGTCATGGAGTCCCACAAGGTTCTGTGGTTGCATCAATAATATTCATTCTATACAGGCCTCCTTTAGGTAATTTATTTTTAGAAAATTATTAAGAAAAAACAAACCCAAAACCATGAAGTTTCATTGCTATGCTGATGATACACAGTTGTACTTAAATTTAAATAATTAATTTTAATGAAGCCTTATTAAACCAGTCAGTTAGCAAAACTTCACATCTGTTTCAACCCTTTAGTAAACCAGGAACGGAATCAGTCTTAGACTTGTTTCCTTCCCACCATGCGCCGCAGCACGATGTACACTCACACGCCTCATGTGACAAAGTAAAAGCACGGATGGTTTCGTTTTACTCATCCGGAAACAACAAAAACAGTAATTTGCAGAATTTGTAATGATAACATTTGCGCGTTGGATGGTAGCACATCAAACTAGTCAAACCAACAAGAACTACAAAACACTCAAAAAAGGATGCTAATAGCCGAGCGGCTAGAGACGCTACGTGAGGCTACGAGACCAGACTGCTCACAGTGAGCTCTGTGGATCCGGAAACGACCTCTGGAAAGAGACGTTACTGCTATTTTTCATGTTTTTCTCTGAGCTTCGAGCAGCAGTTAAGTGTCATCTAGTTCCATCATATCAACGAGAAGACAAACGTCTCTACGGCTGTGCAACTCACACCGAAACCATCTGATGATGAACAGACCACAGGAGGAGCAGGAACCTTTGGTTTTGAAACAAGGATAAACGCAGGTTCCTGTTTTTGGGTGTAAATTTTCCCAGAAATCCGGGACCGGAGCTGGTTGGAGATCAAGGACGCGGCTTGCTAATTGCTAATTGCCAATTAAAACTTCTCAATTTTCTCATTAGAGGGAAAAAGCGTCGTTCATCTTAAAGTGGGCGTTTGTAATTAAACGAGTGTTTCTGAACGGTTTAAGGCAGAGGGTCTTTGTGTTTTGGGACAGTGAGATCTATTTTTGTGGACTAAATGGCGGAGAGATGGTGTTCATCAGCGGGTGTTATGGATACCTGGACACAAATAGACAGAAAGCTGCGGAAATTCATAACATCGTGATCTGCCTATGTGTGCGCGAGCTGGATCGACCGCTTCATTTATTTATAGCTGGATAAGCTCAGTGCGTTCCTTACCTGAAAATATTCTCACGACGAGCAGCAGAGCTGGTTATTTTAGAGGAGACTTATCGCGTTTACGCTCCACAAAAACTCAAGTAATAGCTTTTAATTTCAATAATTCAGCCAAATTGGAGAGTTGGGTCAGCATTTTCCCGGTCGTGAGTGTAGTCGACTGTCGCTAAATTTAACATGTAAGAAGGCGGACTTGTGAGCACAGGTGGGTCACCAGATGGTTGCGTGGACGAATGATGATTTATTTAAAGAAAACTGTCCATTATTTTAGAATGGGGATTGTTTTTACATTAAAGCGTCTCTACCAGTGATATTATGGGCTTTGGAACGGATGTTATTGGGTTAATAAAGAGTTTTAATTTGGCAGTGCCACACGAATGAAACTGTGATGATCCTGAGTAAACAGAAAATTCAAAAATCTGTCTATAATTTATCATCATCAGTGCTGTCAAGAGAACATTTGCTGTGAGAAGCATTTGGTTTAATTTGAAGGCAAAGGGGTGAGTGAATCAATACATGAAAACATGGTATGGATATATAATCAACTTTGAAAGATTAACTGCCTTAATTCCAAAACCTTCAGAACATTTTTCCACGGAGGAACGAAATTAGGAGCAGTGACGTTTATCGATGAATTTCTTGGGTTCTTATCATTTTTAGTATCATATTTGGGAAGCCAGACATGAAATGACTGTGATTACTGAGACAACACAGACATGTGGAGCAGTTTGAGAGGGAACATCCTGAGCACAATTCTAACTTCATTATAACCATAATTATGATTAAATTCACTTCTTTCTCATTCTTAGTGCAAAACACAATGAGCTTTGGCACCAACTAATAAAAATGTTGAAGTAAAATGTCCACTCGGGCTCAGTTCAGAAGGATCCTGCAGTTCAGTGTCCAGTCATAAACAAAGAAATAAACAAATAAAACAAAAAAACATTGGGTTTTTTTTAATCAAACATAATGACACTAAAATCTGGTCCAAACATGATGGCAAATGAACTGTGTCATCATGACTACAGAGGCATCACAGCTGAGCAGCACTCATTCCCCCGCGTCTCCCATCATGCCCTGCTGGACCAAATATTTGGTTCAGCTTGTTTGTTTTTCACTTTCTGGGCTGTAGTGGATGTTTATTATTTATTTCACTCTTGTATTGTTAGAAGAGGATAGTTTCTGTAGGTAATTATCATTTTTGGACTGACTGTAGTGCAAACGATGAGTTAAAGGTTGTTTCCTCAGGCTGTTTGGATGTTCTCTTACTGTTTAGCTTTACATTCATATTCAACCTGGAGATTTAACCTTTCTCTTTATTTAAATATTTATATATTGTTATATATGTTTTTTGTTATTTATAT
>KV751410.1:278627-292420 GCA_001698575.1 Mola mola
CCCCGCTCCGATCATTTGGGATGTTTTCTGTGCGTGATGCAGAGTGTTTGCCTGCCGATTAACTGGGATTCACTCGTCATCCTTCACTCGGACTCGGTCACCTTGTTTCTCTGACTGTCGGTGCGATGAGATCCATTAGCGAAATCGCTGTCTGTCCTGGCTGAAAAATTGGATTTCACTCTCAGGCCAGAACTGATTTGCAGGCGCTCACAGGCGCATTGTAATCAGCGTCAGGTGGTAATTCATTAAAAAACACTGAGAGGCGAGAGGGGGCGAGATCAGGGCGGGTGGAATGAATCCAGCGCCAGGAGGAGGGCCGGAGGACACCCTGAAGGACTTCCTCCTCTTCTCCAGGCTTATTTCCATTTTCAAGTGCCGACGCCGGCGTTTAGTCTCGCGGCGTCGGAACCAGACGTGGGATCCTCACCGTAACAGCCGTAATGAGGCCGACCGTCCGCCCCATCCGTCGGAGTGGCGAGGTCACCGTGTCTCCATGGCAACGGCCCTTCAGAAGCCTTTGCTATGATGCGTGCGATCCAGAAATCAACAGGGTGCTCTCTGAGCGAGAAGGAGGACAAAGAATTTCTCAGGTTGTGGGTGTTTGTCTGCACTTACTCCAGCCTGCTGCTCCTGGAGACCCCGACAAACAAATCACAATTTATCACGCAGCAAATATCTGCTCAGTTATGAGCTCAGTGATGATCTTAACAATATTCTGCTTGATTAAATTTTATTCCCTCCTTGATTGAGTTAGTTTGAAGGACGTAACCAGGCAATTCGAGCCGGTTGTCCTGATTTTCTGAGAAATAACGAAAGGACACTTAAATTCCAAAAGGAACACTTGTTGTAAAGACATCGTGACACAAACGTTGTGTTTGCTGTTTCCGGTATAGACAGTCAGCGAGGGAGAACCTTTGCAGGCCACAATCAGCTCCAACCTGTTGACTCCGCCCAGCTGGGAGCTCCTGGAGACCACGAGTGCATGAAGGTTTAAACGACTCTCAGAACACGACCTGACAGGAACCAGACACAGCGTCACATGACAGAGTGACGCCTGGAGGAGGCCAGAGTTTTCCTGCTGGGTTTGTCAGCTAACCGGACTGTTAGCTGCATGGCTAGCCGAGCTAGCAGTGACTGTCTAACAGCAGCTACACGTCATCTGGAAAGTCCATAAACCACCCGAGTGCTGGATTCCCTCTTGTCAAACTGGCCTCAGTTCATCTCGGAGGCTTTGTTAATCAGATCCTGGGCCTATACAGTTAGCATCAGTTAGCATCAGTTAGCAGTGCCTTCAGCAACAAGTGAAGCATCTGGTCATCAGAACACTGTAAATCAGTGAGAGTTCAGGCACAGCAGCTGCAGGGAAAATCTGGAAATAGTTTCTCAATAAAATATAATCCAGTACCACCAAAATCAGTGGATGCATTTGTTTTTGTACAGGAAGCAGCGAGGCCCCGCCCACACAAACTCTTCGCTCTGACTCCTTCTGTTTTATGTTGCCGGAGAGCTTTAGCATTTTTGGGCAGATTGTTTAATTCTCTGAATATGTGAACAATGAACACATCGATAGAAGCACAGAGCTTCAAATCCTTTTATTCTTCATTCGTTCTGTTTCTATCAGCATTTGAAAGTTGGTCATTTTCATCAACACCTCAGACCAAAGCTGAGAAAAATCCATTTATCAAGTAGAAAATCGATGCTTTTCGTCCACCTTCGTCGATTCTGTGGCTGCGCTCGTCGCCGTCACCAGCGCGGTTACATCGCTTCTCTCCGACCAACTCAGAGAGCTTTTAGGAGTCGGTAGAATTATTCCTGGATCAGGTGGAGACACCGAGAAAGGCAGCAGATGGATTCGCCTCAACGAGTCATTTCTCTGCTTATTTCCTGCTAATCGCTTCAATCCACTGGAAGGCAGCACCGTGTCCAACGGAGTGTTTGTGAGTGTCAAAGCGTTCTCGGCGAGATCTGAGCCATCACAGCGTCGAGTCAGGAAGGGCTCCCCGCTGGGCAGGTTGGACCTCCACGGTTCTGAGGGACGCCACATCCCCACAGCCTCCTGTTTAAAAACCTAAATTCACCACCTTAGCTCAGACAACGCGGCTCTATGAGGAAACATCCAGAAGCTGGAGGGTTCACAGTTGCGTAGAGGAAAGGCGAATGTTTCTGTTGAAGCTTCCACATCCGTCCTGGTGCTGCTGCTTCAAGGAGCGCTCATCTCCCAGGATGAGGAGGAGGATGAGGCGTCCGAGGACCCTGCGGTCAGAACTTCCTCTGCGACGGCTTCAGTGACCTGCCAGGTCTCGTTAAATCAGCCTAAACTGTGCGTATGTGTGTAGCAGGAATATAACGTTAAAAATCACTACCAATCTGCAACGCTTCAAGGAGTTCAGATGAAAATGACTTTAAACGTCCTCCGGCTCTTTGGCGTGATGTCGTGATGGTGTGCTGTGAGCGTGGCGCCTCAGGACTCCTTAAATCTTGTTTAGTTTTTATCAACTAGATTATGAACTGAAATTTGTTCTACTGAAGCTCTTTTAGCAACTACACTTTGTCCTGCTAGGTTTAGCTTTAGCTTTAGCCTAGTGTTGTTTCTCTCTCACACAGTGTGTCACATGTATAGTTAATGCTCCGCCTCCATTAGTGATAATGCAACGTGGAATAAATGTAGTTTGTTTGCTGTATTACTCATATTGTGGTTTGTGCCTGATAAATTATAAAAGGAAACTTATTCAGTTGGAATTTATCTTCAATCTTGTTTGAGATTAAAAAAAAAATAGTGAGAAATCATATTGTGAATTGCGACTCATCGTGAGTCGAGCGAATCATTACGTACCTGCTCACTTGTCACAATCGAGGTTTAACCCCTTGAAAATTCAATAGTTGAACCAATCAAACAATAGTGGGTGGGACTAAACTTGACCCTGCGGACTGCAGCCAGGTCCTCCTGGATTTAAGGCGACTGTAACGCCCTCTAGTGGAATGATAACGGGCGTATCCACTGTGGAGATCCGGGCAGGTTGTGAGAGGATGAAGATCGCCGCTCGTTGTCCAGCGTCTGCGGCTACTTCCTGTCTCTGAGTCCTTCTCAGGTATTTGCTGTTTGAGCTAATCAGAGAAAATGTCGCGCAGACTAACGCTCGCTGTCCTTGCTGCTGTTAATCTTTTCAAGCCTTTCATGAACCAGGGTCTGCTCTGAGGTTTCTCCCTTTTCCTCTCCAGTGTCACTCTGTGTTTGCATGTTGGGTCTCTCTTCATTAGTAACTACCAGATAACCACAACCCCAATTCCAAAAACCTTGTGCGCGGTCCACATTTCAACTGGTCCGAGAGGTTCGTGCAAAGAGTAGAGCAACATGTGCGTCCATCCAGACGACGTCTTTTTGTGGGACGTCCTCCAACAGCATGGCTGCGCAGGAAAAGACTGGCCTGCGTCCACATCCAGGGAAAATGTACAGAACGCAATTTGGCGTAAAACATGACAACAGAAACCCCGAACTGTTGAGCCACTTAAGGTGAACATGAAGCAAGAACAGGACAGAGTTCCACGCCCAATACTTCAACGGCCGCTGTCTTCAGTCCCCCGACGCTGAAGAAGAGTTGATGCTGCGCAGCGGTAATCATGCTCCTCTCCCAACTGTTTTTATATGTGTTACAGGCTTCAAATTCTGCATTAAAAGCTGCATTAAACATGTGAGGAGCTGTGTCAGAGTGAACCGACGCGAACTAGGTCGCATTGAATCGTCTCACATTAAAAATAGAACCATCCTTGAATCAAGTCGAAGCACACGAATGGAGATCGGATTCGATTGGTGGCCGCCGGCTCGACACACAGGATTCGGAACCATTTTAACGTCACTTCCTGAACAGAACCGCGGTGGTAAAGATGACGGCTGGATTGAAGCTGGCTGAGAGCTCAGAGTTTCAGTGTTAAAACTAGATCTCAAACACTTATCAGCCTTAAAACAACGTATCTGCAGACTCAGCCAATCAAAACAACAGCGGCAGTTTGAGATCATCTCTACGACTCGTTCTTCTCCTCTGGCCAGAACTCCATCCTTTTTTATGACCTTCATCTTCACGCCTGTCAGTGTTAGCGTCGACACTTCGAGCTCACGATGCGTTTCAGCGCCTGCTAAAACGTTCATTAAAAAAAACTCTGCACGCTTCACAGGCAGGTCGGACAGAAGCCAGACGAGAGCCTCTTCTGCTCGGAGCCTTGAGAGATTTGGTTTTACCCACACTGTTCTCCGGCCGAAGCAGCTTCTGGTCCTCACGCTTTCTGCTGTGTGGAAACAAAATAAAACAGCAGAGGAGCTGCAGCACACAGAGTCTGTTTGGTGAAGGGAAAACACTCGCACACGCTCAGTTTGTTTGAATCGATTCTGAAATTATCTGAGCTGCTCGTTCTTGAGCATGTTTGTACATAATCGATCTGACTTCAGGAGCTCTGATGAACCTGAATGTTTGAACCTGACGGTGGCGACAGCAAATTGAGTTAAAATTTTTCATTTCAGATTTTTACTAAGATTCACATTTCTGAAGCAAATTCAATGTCAATCCATCCATCAGTGATGAAGATGATTCCCGACGGGGAGTCAACTGTTAAACTGCTGGCAAAGAGTAATTGGAAATTTTGTAAAATAGTAATTGATGTTGATGATAACGACACCAGTCGGAGGCGAATAAAATGAATGAATGATGTTGAACTGTGTAGTTTTCTCCGGACGTCTGCCTATTGGACCAGTGACCGGACCAGATCAGGTAAGGCGTCGAAAACGTCCCATTCGTTTGATCGAACCGGCTCATCCACAGTTTTATTGTTCAGGTCGTTTACAGACTTCCTGTACGACTCTTAGTTACCAAGCTGCATCCTGCTTGTCATTGGTGTCTTGTGTTCCGAGTTCTCAGTTTCTGTGGCGACACTTCAAGAATGACCCAAATAAATTCGGAATAATTCGGGGCGAATTTTGACGTGTCTGAGAATTCACATCGGGGACGTGTGATTTTGAATTAAGGCGAACTCATCACGTCGCAGATATCAAAATGTTCTCGACATCCAGTGATGACGACCCGGTGCTCATTTTAAAAGAAGTAACTTTTTAGAAGTTTTGGAAATGAGAGGAGCACCCCCATTGACCTGCAAAGAGCTCCAGCTGTGCACCTGCATTTCGTTTGTATTACTGCAGAGAGTCAAGCGGTCGGCCGTATTTACCGTTTTCCATGTCGTGTGGAAATACGAGCTCCTCTGACAGTATTTCCTCCTCCGTCAGTTTGGATTCCGGGGCAGAAAGGTCTGTTTTTGTTTCGACCAGAGCAGGTCAGCGGTTTTTAAACTTTCACACATCACTGTTTTGCCCCCCAGGTTGCCAGATAATTAATCATTTATCCCACAAACACAGAGCTGTTGCAGCGATGGAAACGGGCAGCGAACTGGTTCAGATAGATTTCAGACTGAACGCTGAAAACATAAAAATTAGTTCATCAACTCATGTTGTCAGACTCGGCAGTCTCTAGCAATTTTCAAGACCAGGCTTAAAACTTTTCTATGTGACAGAGCCTATAGTTAAAAAGTTAAAGTTGAATTACTCTTTAGTTATGCTGCTTTAAGGCCTAGACTGCTGGGGGAAGCACTGAGCACCCCTCTCTCTCTCTCTCTCCCTCCCCCATGCA
This sequence comes from Mola mola, assembly GCA_001698575.1. Taxonomy (NCBI): domain Eukaryota; kingdom Metazoa; phylum Chordata; class Actinopteri; order Tetraodontiformes; family Molidae; genus Mola; species Mola mola. The sequence continues at coordinate 284,297 of KV751410.1, forward strand.
TGTATATCACACCCTGACTTGTTACTAACCATGTTCCCCCGTAGTCTTTGTTTCTCCCTTGTCCTCTCCTCTCTCTCCCTGTCCTCATCCCACAGGTGGTGAATCATCGCTACTCTGTGTTCCTGCAACACCTGCTGCTGCCATATTTTTATGTACTGCTAATATCATGCATTATCATATATTCCTGCTTGCATTTGTGTTGAGTATCCTCTCCTCCTGCTCTCATTCTCTCCCCACTCAACTCTGTTTTCCTCTCTCTCTCTCTCTCTGTCTCAACCCAACCGGTCGAGGCAGATGGCCGCCCCCCCTGAGCCCGTTCTGACTGAGGTTTCTGCCTCTTAAAGGAAGTTTTTCCTTGCCACTGTTGCCAAGTGCTTGTTCATGGAGGGATTTGTTGGGTCTCTTTAATTCTATAAAGAGTTTGGTCTAGACCTGCTCTATATGTAAAGTGCCTTGATGTAACTATGTTAGGATTTGGTTCTATATAAATAAATTTGATTTGATTCGATTTTGATTTCGACGTTTTCCGGAGAGAGTTTCGGGCTTGTTCTTGCTTCAGCGTCCATGATCTGTCGACCTGAGTTTGCTTCCAGTCTAGGGATGAGGGGGCGGGGTTTGAATTTCAACTGCAGTGCCTGTTTTAACCACTGGGTGTCAGCGTTACATGTTGCTCCTTTAAAGTTCTGAAACTGTAGTGTTCATTCTTGTTAGCTGTGTTCAGTTTTCGTTTGTTTCCTGTTTTATTTTGAAAGTTCTTTGTCCTTGTGCATGTGAATTGCTTCCCTTTGTCAGATCCCTCTCAGCATCCTTGTATTCAGTTTGTCTCCTGGTTTTCTGGACAGTTTTTGGGGGTTTTCAACCTCTGGATCGGATGCGTTCCTGTTTTTGACCCCAGGCTTGCAAGTGCCCACTGAGTTGGGTGTTTTCCCCCAAACACTCTGTATTTATACTGTCTCTTCCATTTGGGCCAATCAGGTCTCACCGATCACTGCAATAATCCTTCGGGACCATACGCATGCTCAGTTATTACCACAGCTGTCTCATGGGTTTTTGATAAAATCTTCTTTCTCTTTGTCCTCCCAGAATCCCATTTGGTACTGAATTATTAAAGCGAGCAGGACGACAAACAGAGTAAATTTAGTTTTTGGAGAAACACACACGGATGAACTCTCCACCTGAGAGAGTTTTACCAAATGTGCTGTGAAGCGGAGCGCTCATGCAGAAGGTTGCCCCGCTCAGCCTCGTCCTCCTGCCGTCTTCTGGTTCAGTAAGCGGGTCCGGTTAGGCCCCGTTCCTTTACGTGGGGTGACACCGAGCACTTGTTCTCCTTTTGAACCAGCCCTCACTGCCTCCCTCCCTCTCCATTCCACCGTCGCCTGTCAGGGGCCGTGATCGACTCCGCTCAGCCGTGCTGCACATGAAGACCAGAACGGTCCTCCTGAGGGAGGGAGAAGGTGTGAGGAGTCCCCCGGTCACTGCCTGGAGGATCCCCAGGAGACCAGGAGACAGGTGTCTCTTTCAGGAGGTCTGAATGGGCTGTGAGGCGTCAGATGAGGCTCTCACCTGCGTGTAGACGATGTTCGGGATGATCAGCGGAGCTGTCAGGGTCTGGTAGTGTCAAGTATCTGTCTGTCAGAGTCTTTCCGTGTTTCCTGTTTTAGTTCTAAGTTTTGTTTGTATTTTAATTCCCCAGGTGTGTGTGATTGTCTCTCCTCCCTAATGTGTTTCACCTGTGTCTACTTGTCTACCTCTCCCTTGTGTATTTAACCCCTGCGTTCTCGTCCTCTTGTTCCAGGTTGTCTTGTCTCTGTCCAGTGTTATTTCCTTGTGAGTCCCTCCTGTTTGGTTCTTTTTGTTTCTCGATTACTGAGTTTGCCTGTCTCCTGAAACTGTACCTCTGCTTGTTAGTTAGATCTCCCGGCGTCGACCCGTTTTCTGATTAAACCGGATTTGATTGAGAACCTCCCTGTGAGTCTCTGGATTCTGAATCCTCCAGTTTGTTCCTGATATGTCTGAGATGTTGGTTCACACACCGGGGGCAGCGTATGGAAATATATGACATAAACATTATCTCCTCAATCTAAACAGTGACATTTCCATATGAAATTTGTATAAATATTCCAAATACCTACAGTATATGATGAACTTTATATGGGTTCAAATATTGTGACCATATTTGTTAATGATATCAAATTTGATATCAAAACAACATAAGTACAAAAATTATATATGTGTACATTTTTTAATTTTGTATTTGATTCTCCATATTTGTTTTAAATACACATCTTTAAGCGTTAGTGTGTTTGGTGCAGTGGTTGGCCCACTTGCTTCATTCACACGTGGTCCTGGGTTCAAATCCAGACTTCTGGAGGTAGATGAGTCTCAAAAATTCATTTTGGGATTTAAGTACACGCTTCTCTCCACAAAAATGTTCTTTCTACGTAAATGTAGAAAGAATTCATGTAAATTAATAAGTTTCACAAATGAATTCCTGATGCTCAGACTAATATTCGTTATATACGTATGTATTTAAATATATATAAAATGTTAATCCACAAATATATGTATTTAAAATATTTAGCAATTTTCATCATAAACACTAATGTATGTTGTGACTTCAATGCACAAACTGTTGAATCTGCATTTCCAAACTGCTTGTGTCATCTTATTTGACTCCACCCACAAATGCATTTTTTCAACTTGGTTTTATCAGGGGCCAGTCAGCCGCCTCCTCCTCCCTCCTTTCACCCCCCGAGGTTGTTTTCCTTTTAGCCAGTCACATGAAGGCACCTGAGATTGCTGTGTTTCGCCAACATCTGTATCGCGACTACAGAAACTTTCAGAAACTCACTTGCAAATGACCTGTTTAAATATACGTCTGCATTACGATAATTTGCTCACACTAACTAATTAAAATATCTTTTGTGATCAGACACAGTTGACAGTTTTGATGTCTGAATGTCAGCTGCAGTACTGAAATACTGCACTGATGTACTGATGTACTGAACTTGAAAATAGATTCAGCTACAGAAGTTTGTCCTTCAGTAAATAAACGTATTGATGTCACGTAATTTATTGTATATATTATATATATTATTGGATGCCCGAATCCTTCTGTGTACGTCTGTAAATTTTGAGCCTGATGTGACTCTGTACAGGCTGGATCCAATAAATAAATAATAAAAAGCAGTCAGCCCCGTGTGGAGTGTACTTTTAACTACCCGTATATATATATAAAAATGTGTTTGTGTGTGTGAAAATATACACATCAATTGTACATATTTAAATGAGATGAGAGAACACAACAGCTTTCATATATACATACGGTATATTTCCTGTATGGATGTACAAAAATGCTAATTTTTGTAAATTACAACACACACACACACACACACACACACACACACACACACAGAGAGAGAGAGACCGCAGCCAGCTTTTGGTTTCTGTCTGCAGCCTGATGCAGATTTTTGCAGCTGATCATCAGAGGATCGGCCGTCACGTCGCTGTCAGTTTAAAACAAGCAAACAGGCCACTCGACTGCAGAACGTTTGTATAATTGAAATCCTGCAACCGGTGCGTGGATTTAATGTGCCGCAGTGCGTCTTAATGTGACTCTCACTTCTTGCCCCGTGCACTTCCTGTCGCTGTGGATCAGTGCTGCGCCGCTGCCCCTCCCCCCACAGACGAGCCGCGTGGGTCCTTCAGGGCTCTGCTGGGGTTTATGAGGACAGACGCTGCTCGCCTCTGATCAGCTTTTCACTTCATGCCATTCTGACTGATATTTTAGCCGATCGATCGCTGTAAAGCCGCATTTAGCTCATGTTCTCCTGACTGGGTAGTTTAATATCACTTTAAATATTTGCTCTTGTTCTTGTGCGAACAAGCTGTTTTCGCTGAGGACCGCCGGCTTCATTTCCCAGAGACGTTACACTGATTTTAGGTGATTAACCCACAGTGAGGCACATTAGGCTCGTTCGGCCCTATTCAATTCACCGTGTTCCCATTTAATCACTGAAAATATTGTTTTCCCACAGCTGCTCCAAACAAAAAATGTCTGCAGAACTTTTGGGTGGATGGATGGAAATGTGAAGGTAACTTTGCTGCACTCTGGTATTTTTCCAGCTCAGCTTTGTATTCTGAAGTCTGAATATCTGCTGAGCTGTAAGATGTAAACAGAAAAACACATACACAAGAACAATATCCACCGTTCCATCGAACTTCATTACTTTAGTGGGTCAAAGCTAATTTTTCCTGCTCCAGATGTTGAATAAATTATCTTAAAAACAACTTCCTGTTTCTTAAATTTACATATTTAAAATTTTTCATTAAAAAAAATCCCTTTGTGGTCTTAAAATCTCTTTGCCTCATTGAGGTTGTGGAGATCTGTGCATGTGCTACTTTAGCCCCGCCCCATCTCCGCCAACAGCCCCGCCCATCACCTGCAGTTGGATCGAGCCGACTCTTACCCACTCTGTTCTTTTAAAGCCTTATTTCTATTCTTTTAAAATAAATGGAAAATAACCAGGGTACGTCCGTGTCAGAGGCAGAGGCCGTCATCGTCTTCGGTCTTTTCATGTTACGGGTACGACAACAGACTAAATTAAGATTCAGGTCGTGTCTCCATTTCTTCTCATATCTTTTTGCAGCATGTCTCAGAGAAAATGTCAGGCGTTACGTCATATAAAGTTCTTCGACAATTTGTAACCATTAACGTTGTGATGAAGCTCTTTCATCTCCTGTTTCCTAATTATCACTTTTTTATTCCTGCTAACAATAGTGATACTTATTTAAAGTAATTGGCACATTTCTCCAATGTAAAACACTAAAGTTACACTCAAGCTCTGGGTTAATCATCCATCTGAAAGCCCTTACTGAATCCGTCCAGTAGGAGGAGCTGTAGGGCACTCCCATAGACTGTGAAAGGGACCTGCAGACACGTTACGTTCAAGGTTGTTACTTCTAACATTTTTGTCCCAGCAGTTCTAAAGAACCTTAAGTGTATTTTTTGAGCTGAGCTACTGAAAAGTGTTTTACACATCAGTTAACTTTAGCTTTTAGCTTCACTTTCCCATCTCGATTTAACCTGACTGGTAGAGAAACCTCTTTCTAATTATAGAGCGGAATAAAGTTAGCTGTTTGGATTACTCTTACATGCCTCAATGATTTCCCACTTTTAAACTAGTCCACTACACGCTGCACAGTATCAATTTCCCCAGGAGGAAGAGGAAGAGGAAGAGCTCCTGTTGAATCACACAACATGACGTGTGTTTGAACCCTGACCACGTTTGTAGGAGTCACTGTGGCGTCCTGCTCTGGATTCAGCCCTCCGCTCTCCCTTGGGCCTCTCGACGCCTGCTGGAGCTCCGACAGCTGCCGGCTCACGTGGAGCGGCGAGCGGCGATCCGGAGGCGAATGGGAGGAGTCGAGGGAAGGCATTAATGAGCGAGTCTTCAGAGGAAGCGAAGAGGAGCACTTCACTCAGCGAGAGCAGATGACAGCAGCGCCCGAGTGTCTGATCATGGAGAGGAAGAGTTTCTTCAAGCGCCAGGTCGTGAACTTCGTGTAAAGGAGGCTTAATGTAAAGACTGTTTCCGACCAGCTGATACAGAAACGAAGCCGTTCACTCGACTCTCGATGCCGCTTTCACGATTCACCACTTTCCTCCTCATTCCTTTTCCCACAAAATCAAACTCAAAGGTGAATGAAAAATGAGTCTTTTATAACCTCTCACACAGAAAGGACAAAATATGGCATTTTTCTTATTTTTCTAAAATCAAATGAATCCTTTTGACTCACAAGGTGGGCAGGTTACATATGGAGGCAGATTTGTGCCGAAAAAAACAAGCAAAACTTTTTAAACATCAAACAAAACCTGTAACTTGCAGCCGAACTATCTGTAACCAAACAAACCGTTTTCTTTCGTTTACTCTTCTCGCTGTTTCCTTTTCGCTGAGCTTCGTGCTCTCGCTCTCACCTCTCTCATTTACGATCCCTTAAGTTTCGTTTGTTGTTTTGGCGCAAACGTCTCGTGTGGCTGAGCTTTTCAGGGGTGCCTTCCTGTTGGTTAATAGGTTTCTGAGTGACAGCTCGGTGATGCGGGCCGACTTCTGGTCTTGGCGAAGTGACGCTAACCTTCGCTAACACCCTGCGTGATGAAGCGTTGTCAACTCCATGTTTAAATTTGTATTTTTATAGGTAAAAAATACAAGCTTACAAGCTTTTATGATGATTGTCAGTGAAGTTAGCGTACTGTGACACACGCACATGTACAAGTTTTATTTTCTCAAATTCTTATTTTTGTTGCCAGTTTATTTTTTTTGGCACAAATCTGATTCCACAGTTCTGAACTTTACAAACAAAGCAAATTTCCTTTTCTTTGTAAGTAAAATAAAATTAAAATAAAAATAAAAGATAAAAATACCGTCCATCTTAACGCTGGTAGTCAAGCATGAGACTCATATGGAAGCAACCCCGCTCACCCTCCTACCTTGTATCTGCTCCGTAGCTCCGCCCTTTCAGACAGTTTTGACATGTTAAAAACTTTCTGGTTCTACGACCAGGATTGAAACTGCTTCGCTTCGCTCACCAAAGTTATCAGGCAGCCATCTACAATGTGTCCTGTGACTCATTTAACATCAGCTGACGAGTGGCGTCATTTTATCGGAATTCCCCCGGTTTCGCAGCGCTGCGACATCCCTCATCCTGACCAGTTCAACATTTACAGCAAGGGAGTAAAAGAATCAGCTGGAGCATGTTTGCAAATCTAAACGAACAAACAGGCTCCTCACGATTAGTTTGGTGTAATTGAAGTTCTTGAAGGTTTTAAGGATGGAGGAAGGTGACGTTACATCAGCACCGAGTCGGTGCCAGCAGACAGAAGTGGCGACCGTTGGTCAAAGGGAGGCTGTGCAGCTGCTGAGGAGGATTTAAATGGATTATGGGGAGAAGACGGGTTCAAAGCCAGCGATATTTGCTATATTATAAGGCTGTTACAGAGCAGAGGATTAATCATTCACAGTTCAAAAGCCCTTGTGTCGTCCCCACTGCTGCAGCAGAAGGTCCAGACCAGAGAGAACCAGCGTTAAAACGCTGCCTGATGTGGCTCCAATCACCTGTATTACATTCCCACGTTCACCCGCCGAGTGAACCAGAGATCAAATCTTGTTCCCTGTCCCCCACACTGGGCACCGGGCCGCTCTTTTATTAATGAAAACCCCAACGCACAAAGATGTCTCATTATTTTTTCATGAATATCTGCAGAGAAAATGAAATGTCTCTCCCCAAACCTTCCAACCTCACCTTTCTGCCAAAGGGTGGGGAGTCGTAATGAGGAAGGGAGGCCCGTCACTCACCAGTCCTCCGTCTCCCCGAGGCGACAAACATAGGGGGTCTTATCTGAGGGGCTCAATAAAGGAAATTAATGAGTCGCACGCGCCAATGAGCTCCAATCAGCTGACTCGGACCGTCGCTGCTCTGGTGACCCCCTTTCAAACCCGAACCAGAACCAAAACTTCCCGTGAAATGAGAGCATATTTTACTCATGTGCAGTGGTTAGCACTGTCGCCTCACAGCAAGAAAGTCCTGGGTTCGATTCTGGGTCAGGACGTTTCTGTGTGGAGTTTGCATGTTCTCCCTGTGTCTGCGTGGGTTCTCTCCGGGTTCTCCGGCTTCCTCCCACAGTCCAAAAACATGCAAACTGGGGGTTAGTAGGTTAATTGGTCACTCTAAATTGTCCGTAGGCGTGAATGTGAGTGTGGATGGTTGTTTGTCTCTATATGTCAGCCCTGCGATGAACTGGCAACTTGTCCAGGGTGACCCCGCCTTCGCCCCAAGGTGCTGAGATAGGCTCCAGCCCCCCACCCCCCGCGACCCCTAACGGGATAAGTGGTAGAAAATGAATGAATGAATTCCGTAAAAATGTAAATTCAGGATCCCAACGTTAGCCTCACGTTTGGCTAGCTCGGTTTCTGTATCTGTTAGCTTGGTCTCCAGGTGGGTATTATGACTCTCAGCACCTCTCATGTCCAATGTGCTGGGAAACTTTCTGTTATATCCAAGATGGGCAAGAATTGGAAAATTGGCATTTCTGTCGTCCTCTACACTTCAGTCTCCCTCCAGGTG
>KV751410.1:292738-304108 GCA_001698575.1 Mola mola
CAGTTTAGTTTTTGCTCCATCCCAGCAGCTCCAAGCTAGAATGCGTCTGTGGAGGGCGACGGGGCATTCGTGTTCGTGTACAACATCAGTAGATGGAAATCAAAAGGCAGCTGAGTGGTTTGGGACGGGAGCCCTGAACCCTCCACTAAAAAAAACATCCAGCAGGGAGGACGTGTTCACGAGGGCAACGCAGAGATCCCAGTTCTTTAATCCACGTCCTGCCTGTCGGAACCGAACAATAAAGTTCCGCTGAGTGTTTACGGGATTAAAGTCCACGTTTGAACGGGAGCCAGGAAGACTTTAACCTGCGGCCCGGACCGACCCGGTGGTAACAACATTGAGAGTAGCCAAACAACTGGCAGATACGAGAAATTTCACAAACTTCCCATTTGCTAACATTGCACAAAATTCATCAATCGTGTCAGCAAAAACTCAACCAGTTTGCTTCTAATTTACAGCACATATGTAGGGTGTCGAGATTGTATCCTAAAATAGGTGTGACCTTGACAGTTCAAAGGTCAAGGTCACAACGACATGTCAGGATTCCCCAAATTTCAACTTTTAACACAATTTTCACTGTCGGGAAAAATCATCAAAAACCAAAACAACACAGGCTAATCCTTGCTAATACAGTCGCAACAACCAATGGGAGGCAGTCACATGACCAAGTCTATCACATGATAAATGAAACAAAATGATTGAAAAAGTAGCTTTAACAACAATATAAAAGTAAAAACACACCAGGAAGAAGGAGAGGAGACCTGGTTTTGTTAGCCAGGACATACAGAGAAAAAGCATTAAAGGTGGATAATGCTGAATATTTCAGGAGCTGTAAACAGCAACTAACCAGCTAACCAACACATGAAGGAATAATGTCTATAGAAACGAATCCGTCCAGTTTTTGTGTCTCTCTCCTCCAGTCATTGCTTTACGGCTTAGTGAACTCTGTGTGCAATAAATACTCATTCGCACGAAAAACACTGTCAGCATTTGAGAAGATAAATTTACAGGCTGCGAAAGAGCTCAATGTCAATAAAGGCGACATTGAGCAGCAGGAAAATGAACAGTGTCGCTCCAATTTTATTTAGAATATTTTCCCCAGTAAATGAACGTTGGGCCTGAATGATTCTCTTATGATCCCCGAGTGCTCATGTTTATTAATATTCACATCATTGAACGTCTCTTTATTTGCATGTGCCACAACGACAACACGCACGCATGTTTGATTTCACTGGGAGAGGAAGAGGAGATCAGAACGCTCACTCACGGGTCCTTCAGGCCCCACGAACAGCTGCTCAGCCGAGGATGTGAATATCACAATCATTTCTCACAGGAGCCAGAAAGGAATTCAGAGATTTGGAGAACAAAGTCGTACTTTTAGGAGAATAAAGTCATAATTCAGCGGGCAGATATCGGCCCCGTCATGAGGCTGCTGGAGAACGTTCAGGGAAATTCTTCATCAGCACCACATCTGGAAATGGCCTCTTTTTGGAGGCTGCCCAAGGACCTGCCTGATTTGTTTACTTTCTCATCAAATCTCCTAAAATTCTGACTTTATTCTGGTAAAATTAAAAAAAAAATTTTCTTGTAATTTAAATGAAAAAAGTCCAAATTTACAGAAGAGTGTTGATCTTGAGGCTCAAACGTGTCCCAGAAGTAGTTGTCTAGCGAGATGAGGGTCTAATGAAGCCACTGTCATCACAGAACCTCAGAAAGATGAATCCGTGCTCCCTGAGATCTGGACGGGATGATTAAACCTGTCCTGTGACCGTTTGTTGCTTCGGACCGTCTGAACTGTGACCAGAATCTTTTAAGATGAGCAGGAGACATTTGTGGGTGGAGCTCGTTTTCACTCAATAATGGACTTCCTCTTTCTAAAACTGTTTTGGCCGTAAATCCTCAGAAGTTCTCTGGGAGAAAAGGACATGTATGAGGAGAAGAGAAGCTCTTTTCTTTGAGCCGAAAACAGCCGACTGCAGTGGTTCTTCAGCCGCCGACTCAGAGTCTAATTAATCAGCCGAAAGCCGCGACGGTTTGAATAATTGATCAAAAACCTGCAGTTGTGGAAGGTGCGTGGGAGTCCGATCCCACAGGAGCCAAGCTAACGCATCAGGTGGTCAGGAACACGAGAGCTTGAAAAGTGGAGCAGAAGAGCTGTGATTGTTGGGAGGAGATCCAGAGATGTTTGGTGAAACCTTTGAACCAAGCGGAGCCTGACCTCTGACCTCTGTCCCGTTTGTTAGGACGATGGCTGTGAGACAGTCACAAGCCCCACCCCTCACCCACGTTCTTCATGAGTGGCCCGTACTCAGGCTCTCACCGACCGTTTCTCTGGATCGTTACTGCAGGACCTGCTGCTCTCAGTGACCTTTTCTTCCTCTTAATGAATGAGCCTCCAGCTGCACGGCGTCATGGACCAAACAGGCGTCCTGGTTCGCCGTAAAACTCGAGCAAACCGGCAATCCGAGATCACAAAACAGCTCCATGACCTGCAAAAAGCCTCCCAGTCCAAATTCTACGTGGATTTAAATTCCCTGACCCTTGAAAGGGGCGTCTACGATTGAATTTGTGCTTCATTGTGCTGCCTAGCACAATGAAGAAAACTGTCCAGAAGGTGGCGCCAGAGCAGATGTTTAGAGAACAAGAAAAGGTGTTACCCCTGGAGGCGGGACTTATTCGTCCTTCATTGTCTTCAGTCTGAGTAGAGCTGGCAGCGTGGCATCAGTCTGTTGGTCTGACGGCTCGGTTCACCACACCGAGCCGGACTGAACATCTCATCCGTGAAAAATGTCTTCAAATCAGACCACTGACAAGATGGCCGCCGCCTTCCGCTTCCTCCCACTGTACAAAAAATAGAGCCAAAACATCTGACAAAAACCCAAACTGTACCATCTGCACAAGTTTCCACCCACAAGGTCACCCAGTCAATCATGAGCAAAGGCAGCTGTCGACGCTTGACTCCGTTTCTGTAAGATAAAACAATTCATAAACCCAAAGTGATGAGAAAAACTTGAAAAAGTTAAAAATAACAGAAACTATCTTTGGGAAACATTTCTAAGTGCACTTCTTACTTTGTCCCATCTGCCAACACGGAGGGGGAGGGGCTTTGGAACAATATCCAACAGGCCATCAGGGGGTCATCCAGATGTTGGATTCACCTTTAAGGAGCTCTGATGTCGGCCATCTTCAAAAACAGTCAATATGTCTGCAGCAATATTTCTCTCGGGTAGTGTCAAATGTTAGCCTGATTTTAGCATTTAGCTTAGCTTGAACCAATAGGGTCTCGCAGAGCTGCAACATTCTCTGTAGCCTTTTTGTCTTGTAGGAAAGTATTCGTTTGGGTTAAACATGTTCCATATTCACACCATTAATGCTTGCTAACGTGCTCATCTGAATGTCGCTGGTTTTCTGGTATTGTTGACCTGATGATGTCACTAAAGGAGAAATGTTGTCTCAGCTCATCATGAGGGGAAAACGAATGATGAGCTGAGACAACCAAATTTAACCAGTTTTAGTGTTGATTCAGATGCAGCGTCACAACAGTTTGGCTGAATTAGCTTGAAGTAAGATTTGACCTTAAAACATACTTTTAGGCTGTATTTAGCTTTATTGAATGAGATCTTGCATCAGCAGATGAATCTTGTAAAGAAAATTCAGTGAGGAAAATGAAACAAAGAAAAGCTCCTTTTAGGGACATTTTGTCTCAGAAATCTCCATGACGACTTCTTCAGCCCTCAGAAACAAAAGACGCTGCTGGACTGACGCTGGACGTCTGTGTTTTTCTGGCTAAGGAGCCTGATTGATCACACAGCAGCGTTAGATTAACCTCCAGGAGAAACAATCAATCAGCTTCGACACCACTGATGTTCACATTTACCAATCAAAAACCCAATAGGTTGATTGATGGAGGCGGACCAGTGAGAGTCATTTCACACTCTGCTTCCACTTCATCTCGTTTCCTTCCTGTCACATGGTGCATGGAGGACAGGGTGTCTGCGTCTGGGATAATGATAGCTCAGACGCTAACATTATAGCCAGTGAAATAAATAAAGATGGATGACATGCCAACTGTTCCTCCCATTGTTCTAAATATCTGGATTCGAGAGCCCTCAGTATCTTTAGAATAGGAGAAATTAAAATCTCTTGTTGATTTATGGCTTATTTTACGGAGAGATATACTGTAGATATACACACTGAAACAGCGGCCCAATCAATGTTTAGAGCAGATGCTAATTTGCAACTGCTGCCTCTGAAAGGGTTTTTATAAACATAAGCAATTAAGACAATATAATAATAAAGTAAATAAAGTACAGCTGTTTTGTTATTATTGGTAATGGTTTGTTTTATTATTCCTATTTTACTCATATCTGGTCTGAGTTTAACCTGCTTGGATTGAGTCTGGTTATGAACAAATATTATGACAATACGATATTTATCACGATATGTTGAGTATCGTGACGTTAAACACTGTGACATATTGCAGGTTTTCACCCTTTTCAAAGTTTTCCCATACAAAAATTTGTCAAGACCTGTTTTATCTAATGGAAATCGTCTCACTTCCTGATCCCTTGTTGCAAAAAACAAGATGCAAATACAAGCGGACGGACGAAGCAGCACACCGGAAGTGGTTTACGTGAACTCAGAGCAACTGATTACAGTGCAGCGATTATTTACAATTTATGCAATAAAATAATAATATTTGTTCTGTTAAAACTGACACATTGTCGCTGAGCAAAATATCACAGTTCAATTTTTCACTGTATCAATTGCTTTAAATGGACCTGGGCTGGCGGACGACCTGTGCGAGAGAAAGCAGGAAACGTCGAGTCAAACGTTAACTGATCGGAGCAGTGGCAAGAAACCTCATCTTAAAGGTGTTAATCCTGTTAATCCCGGAGTGACACCCGATGACGAGTTGTTTGCTGTAAACGTTACATTTGGGGTGTACAGAACGTTGCTGAACACACGAAGCTCAATGTTCCATTTCCATCGCAGCACTTGAACGGTTCCTGCTGGCTGTCTTTCTTTAGTGTTACTGACTGCAGATCAGCGCTCAGCAGAAGATTAAATACATCTTCTCTCTGATTCCCTCGGCGCCGGAAGGTTCCCAGCGCATGCTCTGCCCTTTGCCTTCCTCCTCTCCGTCCGCCGTGCAGAGGAACGTTTTGATGTTCAGCGAAGCATCTCACTTCAAAGTTGTGCGCGGCAGGATTAGCCCAGGAAGGAGATTACGGTAATTGGGGACCGGAGAGGCGGAACAAAAGGTTCTTGTGTCTGTCAGAGAGGTGGAAGTACAGTGAAAACACACACACACACACACACACATACCGAAAGCTCTTTACCTGAAGAGATTTGTTCTGTTTCTCACAGGCGCTCTGACGCTGTACTGAGACCGAGGATGATGACGATGAAGCTGCAGATGTGGAGAACATCAGTGTTATTGATTATTGATCCACAAAGGATGAGCAGCTGTGTGTCTTAATCTTGTTACTTGTGTGTGAGAACAGACCTCCCACAGGTGGCCATTATCTGCACGGACCTCCACGGACACCCATGATGCACTCCTCCAACAAGTCTAGATCAGTGCTAAAATCAGTCACAAATGACCAATAATAAATCAAAACAATTGATACAAAACATCTTCAGCATCATCTCAGCTACACTTTGGTTCTTCCAGGTTACTGGCCAACACTGACCTCCCTGTGTTGGAGGATTTGGCCAAATGTGTTTGACCTTTCAGCGACTTGGACATTTGACCAAAAAAATGTAAGCTCTAATCATCTGCCGAATGACACCAGTTGGACATCTTCATATCAATAAATTCAAGAGAAACCATAAAAAAAGTGTTTCTATCCTGTCAGTCACCTTGACCTTTGACCCAGAAAGCCCAGAAGTTAATTATGTGTAGCCAGTGCTGTCAGCTACAAAATGACACCAGTTAGACATCTCTGTCAAGTCTTTCTGGAGTTATGGCCTAAAAACATTCTTTTTGACCTATTTTAATCAGCTGTTGGCTCCACCAAGAAAAGCCTTTAATAAAAATTTCATCAAAATCGGTTCAGTACTTTTGTGTAATGTTGCTCACAAACTAAATACATCCACTATCTTTATGGGTAGAGGTAAAAATATGAATATTTGAAGAGAGAAATACAATTTACAACTGATTTTTTAAAATTCTTTTATTTCTTGGGAGAGAACCAAACCACCTGTAATAACCACTAACCACCAACCCTCACCAACACAGCAAGTTGCTTCATACTGTGCCAAAGCATGAGTGGTCCCCCTCCCCGGTCCTGACCAGCAATAGTTACCCGGAGACCAACTGGGCCTGAGAACAGTCACCTTTAGTACGAATGTCATCATGTTATAATGTGCACACAGGGAATCGTGGTCATCAGCACACTGGAGAATAAAACATGACTGCATGCTCACTTTCCCAGATTCAGTGATTATGCAATATGGCGTCAAGTATGCATCATGTCCATGTTGCGTACCCATCCTTGTACCTATGTATGAGCAACCGTGGCGTGCCGAAGCAAACCCCTTCCAGCCAGGCCCAGGCCGAAGAACTGGTCAGTCAAACTGGGGGCCAAACGTGCTTGATTACAGTACTGAAGGAATGAGTGCATCCTTATTCTTCACAGCAATGAACAGCTTGGCCAAAAACTAATAGGAAGTCCCACGATGCACACAGAAGTGTAAAAGCGCAGGTTATTTTCACAGTTTGGTGCACAGAAGGTTTCGAAAAGGGCAACAAAAGGCAGTACTACAGACAATACGGTAAACAGTCCAAAACAAGCCAAGTATCCTGATCAGAGCTAGAGTCAGGGTCACAAAGACCAACCTGGTCATAACTTAGAGGAACACATGAGGAAAGATTGCTTGAACTCCATCGGTAGTGACAAGAAGATCTGACAAAGAACTCAGAACTGAGCTTTCATATGCACGCAGGGGGAGGGAATAACAGTGGTCAGGCACTCACACGAGGCGGAGAGGTAGATAGGAGTGGGGTGTGAAAAGAGAGACAACACTAGCCAAGGATAGGACAGGAAACATGAGGAAATGCGCTACCACAATGAAAGCATATCTTAACTTTGGGAATGACACCTTATACATCCAGCGAGCAGGTCTGACGAACCTGACCTGGCTCTTCTTCTGCAGAGTCACCAGATGCCTTTTCAGACTCTCCGTAACGTCTTCATAAAAACACGGCTTCTGGTCCTGCAGCGTCTGGAGGACCATCTCCGGGCTGTCCCTCCTCTGGCACAAGTCCTTGTAAACCACCTTGACAAGCTTTTCGATGTGTCGGCCACTTAGCTCGACTCCAGCGTCGGAGTGGGCGACCTCGTCATAGAGCCGCTCCTTCAGCATCATTATGCTGGTGATTAAGTGGATGGACACGTGGCCGGGCACATCTTTTAGAATCCGGACAGCCAGCCGTGTCACAATGGTCTCACACAGTTTGTCCAGCTCCTGGTCTTTGTGTGCTCCGGTCTCGGTCTCACCTTTGTCCCTGACGGCTGACTCACCGCTGACAGGAAGTACTGCTTCTTTGGTCGTAGAGGTCGAGTCTGGTCCTTCTTCAGTTGGGGGTTTGGAAGCTTGACCCTCCGTCACCGAGGGCCCCTCTACGAGCGCCGTCATCGTCTCCTCCTCAGCGGGACTCGCCGGCTCCCTCTTTCTCTCATCGCTTTCCGTGTTGGGAGGTCCCTCATACCTGCTCGCCATCCTGGCCGTGAAATGTTTCAGCAACTTTTCCACGCGTTTCACTATTGTATTTAAATCACGGCAGGTGAGCAGATTGCAGCCATCGCCGCTGCCGCCCCTGTTGAAGAGCTCCAGGTTCACCCTCTCCATGACCGCCTCCACCATCAGCTCCGTCAGTTCCCTCGAGTCCTGGCAGAAGATGCTGCTGGCAACGTTGGTCACCTCCCCTAGACTGAGGGGGACGCAGTCGCCCAGACACTCGTGGACTTCGTGTTTGGTGACGCTGTCTTTCTGGACCGCCTCGTAAATCTGCGAGGAGATGATTCTTATCAAACGCTCACACGTGTCGGCTAAATTGGACTCCGTGTTCCTGTCGACAGAGCCGGACTCCAGTTTGACCCACTGCTCCCCTGTCAGCTGATCCAGGAACAGCTGGAGCGGCGGTCGAAGAGTCGCTGTTGTGATCAGTGGAAGGGAAATCAGATCCATTTTCTGCTCGCCGTCTCCTGAGGGGAAACTCAGCTGCAGCTGCCAGATCATGAAAACACAATAATTTACCTACAGGATGGCTTTGATGACATCATCTTATACTTTGATGACATTATGACATTCAGACCACTTCAAAAGACTCTTCAGTAAACTCCGCCCACAAAAGCAGCTGTAACTAGGCTGACAAGATAATGATGCACGACAGATGTGTGCAGTTACTTCCAAATAACAAAAGCTGTTAATACGTCAATAATAAACACAAATTACACAAACTATTGAAAATACATTTTTCAAATGCTACATACATTGATATTTCTGTTTTAATTTGCATCTCTCTTTTTTTTTTTTTTAAAGTTTTAATTTACAGAACAGTGCAGAAGTCCATGGATGATCCATGGACTTTTGCACTGTTCACCATGTGAGTGTGTCAACCTGTCAGGACACACTCACATGACCTCTGGGGTGTGTACCTGTGGCCCTGTGGTGATGATGGCAGATCCTCTGAACACTGTGGGTCACAAGGTTGGACCGGGTCATCATTTTTTGTCACGTTCCTTTGGACGTTCCTGAGCAGTGTTTGTGGCGTCTCAGCATTCATTGTCCTGTTGGGGGACCCAGGGTTCAGCTTTTAAACCAATTCTATTTTCTTTATACATGTTTTCCCTTCCACATTCCCTACAGACAACCTGTTTCTCTCCATGTTATGCTGATGATGCACCGCTGTACTTGTCAGTCAGATGCTGAGTTCAATGTCACTCGGGTTTGCAAATGTTATGGAGCGTGTGACCGATCTTCAAGGGTGTTATGGGCAGATTGTTTGAATACCAGGATGAAGGTTTCACAGCAGAAGTTTGCACCATGGCAAGGTGATCCGTGGTTTTCACTTCAACCGTCATTGGTGTTAATGTTAAGGCTGATTGTGTTCACTGCATAATGTGATGCTGACAGTTGTTTATTGGCTGTTTGCTGTGAAAGGGTCATAATTACTGACCATCCTCATTCAGAGTGTTTGGAACAGCGCTCTGTGTAACCTGAGTAATCAGCTTTTATCAGCTGCTTTTCCTGTAAACATTCTCCCCACCTGGGCAGGAGAGTTACTTTGACATTCATTAACTTGTCTTAATCACTGCTGCTGGGAAAGAAGAGGTGGCTACTGGAACCTCACAGATAGCACAACCATGATGCACTGGACGGCAGAATTATCCACTCGAGAGCTCCATTGTTTCTCTCCGCCACAGCACCGAGTCGCTGAGGTGGCAAATGGATAACGATTTCTAATTGTTGGACTCGCTACAGAGATTATGGGCCGAGTTAGTGGATACATTCCCCTGTGATTTCTGAGCCGCTTGGCTTCTCCCCCAACGGACTGTTCATCTGTGAAGAGACAGAGAGCCAGGTACACCTTCATCCCTCGCCGGCATCATCAGTAACAGCTCAGTGATGCAGGGAGAAGCTGATTCAATAATCAGCCCACACACATTACTGGAACACTCCAGCGTATTGATCCTGCGCCGAGTGTAAAGAAAAGGACGCCGCTCCGGCTCCAGAAAAATAAAGAGGTAACAGCCAGGCTCCACTGAGCTATTTCTGACAAAGTACTTCCTGTTTGTACCGCTGGTATTATTATCTCCATCATGTTGTGCTCAGCTGTAAGAAGATCCTGGCTCAGGAAGGTCCAGTTCAGCCTGACCGGACTCCTCAGCAGGAGTTTTTACTGCAGCTGCACACATGGAGGAGAATCACAGATGATCCAGAGTGATCGTACATCAGGTCCAGTCGACATCATAAAATATCCATGTTAGCAGAGGGGGACAAAATAAAAACTGAAAGTACACAACAAATAAGTTTCTCCCGAAGATGGTTGCTCTATTCATTTATTATAAAAAGATTGTGATTGACAGCTGAGGTGAGTGGAAGATCAACACTATGGCTCCGCCCCCTGATCACTTCTCGGACCGATGTGTTTAACACTGTGTGCATTTTATGAACATTATAAATGCAAGAAACAATATCAGGTGGCTTGTATTGACATTTCTTGTCACTTGTGATGTCACGTAACATTACTGTGTGTACAGTTTAGGCCTCAAAAGGACTTGATTGGCATCAAGCAGGAAGTCACATAGCAGGTTATTTATACGACATTCGCTCAGAGCATTAAGTCACACAGGTGATTCTTGGGTCCAAATGTGGACTTTGTTGTTCTTCGTGCATCTAAGGGTAGATGGTGTTGTTATGTACAGACTGTAAAGCCCTCAGAGGCAAATTGTTATTTGTGATTTTGGGCTTTACGAATGAAACTTGATTGATGATTGACTGATTGAAGTATGGCAGCGTTTTTGTTCCTCGTTGTGGGGATATTGCAGAATCTCTGAGAGGTTATTTTGGACCTGAAGTGGCTGATGGAAAGTGAGGGATCCAGTAAACAGAGTGTGAACGTGGCCTCGCTGCTGTCACAGTTGTAATGGCTGCGCCGCTGCTTCCTGTGGCGCGGCTGGTTATCGAGGTGTGACAGTAACACACTGTGAGCTTTAGCACAATCACTTAGTGAAGCTGTTTCCAGCGGCCTGTGAACCTGACACGCGTGTGTGTGCTGAGTGAGATTTCCCTCCAGCCTGTTTGAGATTCATAGCTTTAGAATTGGACTCTAAAGTACACGACAGCTACTTTTCAAACGCAGCCACAAATTCTGGCGCCTGTCTGCCGTTTATCCTCCGGGGAGCCACTTAAAAGTTTGATCCTCTGCAAAGTTCCACGTCTACATGGAGCAACAACAACAGGAAGTAGAGGAGCTGGATACGAGTTGGGCCGTCGTTCCTTCAGGTCAGGTGTTCAGGAGAAGGTCCGTCTGGCCTCCAGGAGCTTTCAGCTGCAGTTAATGAACTAACGTGCCGCCACGCTGCTGTTTTAATGCTCACAGAGTGTTTATCCACACAGAAGACACACAGCACGTGGAGCAGGTCTAAACCAAACTCTTTATCAGCCATTAATCTAGTTATTCAGTAAGAAAAACCTGACGTTGCCACAGTGTCAGCAGGGGAGAGGACACCCGAGGAGACACGTTTTAAATGGCTTCCTTTATCTGCAGCCGTATTTTTATTTTTGACTTGCTTTGACCCAATAATTTCAAGACTCCATTAAAAAATAAATCCTGTTTTGTTTTCTGATGCTCACAGA
>KV751410.1:322755-335206 GCA_001698575.1 Mola mola
TGTGAGCGTGTGTGAGTGTGTGTGTGTGTGTGAGTGTGTGTGAGTGTGTGTGAGTGTGTGTGAGTGTGTGTGTGTGTGTGAGTGTGTGTGTGTGTGTGTGTGAGTGTGTGTGAGTGTGTGTGAGCTGCAGCTCAGTTGAAGCTGTTCTCTCTGTGAATTACTGATGATGTGAATTTTTCGCTGCTTTACCTTCTTTTCCTCTGATTCCACTTTGTAAACTCTTCTTCTGTGAACTTTTGTCCCTCTGCAGGAGTCAGATGAGGACGATGATGTCAGAGCTGTGGTTCGTCGGCACGCTCCGATTGGCTGTTTGACTCAATGTATGACTGGTTTCATTTTACCTGTCAAATTCAAATTCAAATTCAGTCATCATCATCTCAAAGTCGTGAGAAATTTGAACATTTCTGGAGTTTCTGTTGGTGAAAAAAGTCTTATTTAGGCACAAAAACACTTGTTTGGGACAGAAAAAGATCCTGTTTTACCTGAAAGCATTAGACCTAACACATTAAAAAGAACTGTGTTTGAGGAGCCACAGTGCAGGTGGGTTCAGTTAGTGTCCCTGCCCGCTGCCTCCTGTCCTCCCGAAGTCCTCGTCCTCGTCTGAGCCGCCGTACTGAATCTCCTCTCGTCAAACCGGCCTCCTCCGCTCCCAGTCCGGTTCCCTGCCGTGTTTGTGCTGCAGCCATGTTTCTTGTGGAAGTGCAGGTCTGCTGCTAACAAAGCTAACAGCTCAAAATCACTCAGTTACATCAGATTCTTCAAATTCTGACTTTATTTTATTTTTTTTAAAACGCACATTTTGTTCAAAATGTCCAAACCTCGGCTAAAATTTGGTTGATCTAGATGAGTGTTCCTCGTGAACTTTGACCCTTCGACCCCTCGACCTGCCGACGAAGAAGCAAGCTGACCTGTATATACTTAGAGAATTAAAAATCGTAGCTGTCGTTTCTGTGAGTTTCACATTGTTCTTTCTCTTCTGTCGCATTTCACACACAAACAGGAGAATGAACAGGGAACATGGTGACAGTGAACGTGAGAAGATTGAAACTGTTCCCGTCAGGCTGAAGCTGCTGCTGCAAAGCTCCTTCGTGTCCTCGCACTTTGGACTTCTTGTCCACAGTCTGGTGTTTCCGCAGCTTTTCTGTTTGTCTTGCAAAACTCCAGACATGAACAGACTTTTGGTAACTGGACTCTTCAAGTTTCTGTCACTGCTGCATAAAGACGTTCCTTTTTTTTAACTAGGAAAAATACCTCAGATCAACAAAATAACCATTAACGATTGGTTATTTTGTCAATATGCCATCGCAGATAAATAAAAAAAGCCCCACGTATATACTCATGTTCTGCACTTCACACTGGAGACTAAGACACAGTCAAAACGGTGGATTCCAAGTTACGTGTCATCACTAAATCCCGGAAGTAGAAAAGTAGAATCATACTCACTCTGCTTCTCACATCCAGGCTAATTAAAAATCAGGTCGAGTGTCTTCATGCAGAAAACAGTCGGAGAAGAAGAGAAACGGCGTTTAGGTGCGCTAACGTGAACTCGGCCTGTTGTGAGTGTTAACAAAAGTTTGTGTCCTAGCTGAACTCTGAGGTGAGCAGAGAAGGTAATGAGCCACGTGTCAGCATGAATGACGTCTTGCAGCCATCAGTTGTGTGTTTTGAACATTTTGGATCTGCAGCCTTCTAAGTTTTTCTTTGAGAAAAGTCTAAAAGCAGCAAGAAACCAGAGGCGACATGCTAACGTTAGCACAGGTGGTCCAACTGCACCGACTGATCCATGAACTGTTTAAATGTGTCTGCTGAGGGATTCTGCTGACCTGCAACGTCAGTTTACTCTTCAGCTAATATCTGATGAGCAGACCGAGAGAAGGAGGAGCAATCTGGGGTGAACTGTCCCTTTAATGTATCTAATGACAAATTTTAACAACTTTGGTTAATGCTTTTATTTTTAAATTGTTTTAATGCACCTAAATCAAATATAGAGCGAGAGAGAGAGAGAGAGAGAGAGAGAGAGGGAGAGAGAGAGAGAGAGGGACAGAGAGAGAGACAGAGAGAATCTGAGACAGGCTGACAGTTACCATGCTGACTGATTCAAAGGAGGCTGGTTGCCTGCTCACCCATCACTTATATCCTAGCAACCAACCCTCCAGCAGGACTGCACTCTCATCCTAAAAAGCCTGGGTTTTTCTTCACATCCGATCATATCCACTGATCTCGCCACGATTCAAAGTTTATATATTACATGTAGATTAAATAACCTGTTTCTTGGCTTTAATAAAGAGGGTCCCTGAGTTTTAAACTCCTCCAGCATCTGGAATACTGTCATTGGAAGTGTATGTGAAGATAATGCTTATATATGCGGTACCTGTTTTGCAGCTGACTGTGAGTAGGAGAAACAACAGTTGTTCCTTTTACAGTCAAGTTAGTTCTCTGCCTCCCAACCATGGTTGTTTGAACTTGTGTGTCTAATAAACAGTGATATATAAAGGTCTAACGCTGCCTCAGGAAATTACTCTGTCCTTATCTCTGCGTCTCTGCATAGCTGCCTGGGCAGCTTCAAAAGCCAGATGGATGCTCCTGTGCTGAAGCTGATTGTTGGACCTATTATTCACTCTTGCATGCTTCCTCCTTGACATTAACGTTATGCCATTTTCAAGAGAAATAAAGCAACTGGATGTCATCAGTATGAGGCTAGACTTTCCTTCATAGATATTGTAAGAGATATTTCACAAGTTTTCTTGGGGGGGGATTTTCACCTCCACCCTTCACACAATACTAGATCCATCATACATACAGTATATGGAGAATTTGCCATGTTTAAAACTTACTTATTGTGTTACAAAGTGCATGCACTGCATGAATATCTATACGCACCTCGACACCATTCAGCAAGGGCCGAAATTCAGGACAGATAAAAGCACTCCCTGCGTATGCAGCATCAATGTGCATCCACAGATTTTCCTCATTACCTGCAACAGACAAGAAATGGAGATATTATGAACATGTGTACATATAGATAAAATAATTACTTATGTAAAAGGTGATAACCTTTATACATCTATGATGAATGAATCATTATTACAAGACGTTCTTTAAAAACAAGCATCAATCCTTACATTGATGCTTGTCTGCTGCTTTAAGTGAATTTTTTGTTTTGTTTTGTTTTGTTTGCGGTATTTCTTACATAAATCTTGACAACTAGGTTTTCTTTCAACAGAGAGAGAGAGGGACAGAGAGAGAGACAGAGAGAGAGAGAGAGACAGAGAGAGAGAGAGAGAGAGAGGCTCTATTATTGGCTGAGCCGGCGGTCGGGGGGCGTGGTTTACCCCTGATGGGGGTGGTGCTGCTGCGATTAGCGTCACTCTCCAGGAGGAGCTGAGCGGAGCGAGTTTTAGCCTCACACGGAGCAACAGAAAGGAGGACCGCCGAGAACCGCAGACGGCAGCACCGACCTCTCCTCTGCGCGCTGACCGGGCAGGGCGCACTGTGGCGCGGCCCAGCTGAGCGCGGACTCGGCCTCTTCCTCCGGAGCTCCGCTGCTCCGCTGCTCCGCTGCAGGATCGGAGGCGATGCCACCTCCTGCCGCAGGGCTTGTTCTCTCCTGTGGATGGATTTATGGTCAGTGAACCTGCGGGATTTTATGGAGTGAGTCACAGCCCGCAGTGGGAGTCACAAGTACAGGAACAGGTGAGGGACATTTTCTCTGAGCTCTGCTCGTCCACACTGACAGGCTCGATGTGCGCTTTAATGCTTTAAAAGTGTGCGTGTGCGTGTGAGAGTGGGGAGCCGCGTCCTCACCCCTGAGCTGAGGTTCACCCTCTCACACTGAACCGTTGTCTGACTGGATTATTTTGCCTCATGATGAGGAGTTGTTTTCATTTTAATGTCACGGCTGATGACCTGATGAAATCAAAGCAGCCCAATCGATTGTTTTCCTCCCAGGAAACTGATGTTTTGAAGCTTTTTGCTGTGAGACGGACGCAGGAAGGTGTAAACTGGTCACATGTTGGTGTCAGTACGCTGTTTGTTCGGCTGCAGTTGCCTCCAGTAACCACAGGTGTCGCCCTGGGTTTAAATCTTAATGTAACATTTACCATCATCACCAGCTGCACTGGGATCAGCTTTCAACACTGAATCACAGTTAATTATTGTTTATGCCTGTTTATTGTCGTGGATTTATACAGAAAAAATACTTTTAGAAGCGGGTTTGGCCACCAGGGGGCAGGGAAACAAACATCCACCGGTCAGGACTGAGCATGCGCGGCACGATGGCTCTCTCTTTAACTAAATTCATCGTGCGACCGCATGATAACGAAAAAATAACTCGCTAACATGTGTTGTTTGTGCGAGTTCTTTCTGTGCTGAGCAGAGGCAGGATGAAGAAGTGTGTGAGAGGAAGAGCAGGACGGGTGTGTTATCCTCTAAAGATGCTGGAATGTGTGTTTGGTTGACGTGGTGGAAGATGAAAAGGCTCCTACCGGAGATCAGTTATGGATAAATGACGAAAGTCACAGCACGATGGGATTTAGTCAATTTGCCCAACTGAACCAAAATATTTGCGGCTAGTTCACTAAGTTCTTGCAGTGTCCTTAACCAGTGGGCCTCAGAGCGCCATCCAGTGGCAGTGTTACTGCCAAACGGTTAGATTATTGTTATTAGTAGGATAAAGTTCTATTTGAAATTCATCGTTATTGTATAAAACTGGCATCAAGAATGTTGGTAAATTTAAAAAAAGCCACGTTTTGACAGACGCAGAAAGAGAAGAGCTTGAACCTTGACCTGAAAACCGATGATACGATGTTCAGCACGTCCATCTTGTTTCCTGGTCCCTTTGGAACCTTTCTGGACATCTGTTGGGACGTCAGTGCGAACAAAAAAGAAACAAAAGTGGTTTGTGAGCGGTGACCGAGGAAAACATGCAGCCGTGAGTAAATCTGATGGAACTGTTCAACGGTTACGGCCGCTGGAAGCGGAACCACCTGCCCCGGTCACCCTGACAAACATCTGCACGAGCTCCCAGCATGCACCTCCTCCCGTCAACGCAGCTGTCGCTCCTTCGACGCTCAGCTGCTGGCGGGAGGACGTTTGGTTGGTGAGATGCATCGTGGGCGGCTGTCCTGCTCCACAGATGGTCCCTCCCACCTTCTGCCAACGTTGGCGTTTCAAACATCCAACACTTGTTGGAAGGCGTGGAGGAGGAACGGCGTTCAGAACGCAGCAGTTCTCCCTTTCATCCGCCAGAGCATCAGCTGGCTGATGGTAGAAGAGCGAGCTGACACACCTCCACGTCCTCCAAGTCCTCCCGCGGTACCAAACACAGCCAAATGTCCTGAACACGAGCGCCGGAGCTCCAGAATCCCATCCATCGCCTCGCATCCAGTCATCACCAGCTGGTCACTGAATGAAACGTGATCCACTCCGGCGTCCAGTCGGGCTGGTGTAGACATTAATGTTTCCAACTTCAGCACTTCAGCATGAATCATGATGTAGCTAACTGTTGTCCAAAATGTGACACTGTTCCTTTAAAACAAGTGCTGAATGGAAGGTGAAAATAACGAGTAGAAAAACAGATCTTATCTGATTATATCAGATAATGGAGGTTCCGTTGGTGCTGCAGCGGCGTCGAGATGTTCCTCTGCCATCGGCGGAGCAGCTTAAGTGGACCTGAGCATCGAAACATGGCTGATCAATATTTCACAGGTTGATGCTGTAGAATATTAATGCAGGCTGAGAGTGAAACGATCCCCTTAATCTGCCTCCGCACACCACGAAGCCATCCTCCTCATCCCAGGATCCGTGTTTCTGAGGAGTTATTCCTCATTGGCACCCAAACGGACCATCAGCCTATTTCTTAAAGGAACAGTCCACCTAAAAACTAACGTAAAGCCTCACAAAGGCCACAAAACATTTCTGGAGCTTCATGGAATGATGGCAACGCAGCGTTTTCCTGAACAACTGACGCTGATTTCATTCATTCATTTTCTAACTTGTACCTGATGCAGATTTTGAAATGTTTATCAATGGAATAAAACCTGCTGTCGCCTCAGAGGGTTACGAGCTTTGTCAACATTTAGTGTAGTGAGGATTTCATCTCTCTGGAGGCTGTAGACTTCGTGTCGTCCATAGACTCGTCGCAGATTAAAGATGGCCGCTTTGTCTTTGGCTCCTCCCACTGTAGAAAAATCAAGCCAAAATATCCAGATGCGTCTGGTGCCAGTGACATCATGTAGTCCCTGCAGTAGTCAGTAGGTGGAGCCACGGGGTGGCGTTCCCATCCAGTCATGAGCAGAGCTCATAAAACAAACATATTCTTCAGCTATGAAGCTTCAGAAATGTTTCATGGACCCAACAAGTCGACCGTGTCATGATGTAGTGAAGGAAATGTGGCTGGAGCGTTGGAGGCGGAGTCTCGTTCTTTCTCATGAACATGATAACAAAGGAAAGTCAACATCCCGCTGGCACAGTTTAGCCTTCTGCTTCCTTAACAGGGATACAATCACTCAGTTTTGCTGCAGTTTTAGAATGTAAAAAATGTCTTCCAGACTAATGAACAGTGTGGAATCGTCTGCATAAAGGGAGAGAACCGGCGACGGGGCGGGACAGGGTAGCTCTGATGATAGCAGTTAGCTAATACAAGCTAAGACAATGGAAGATGTTCAAACATTAAGTTGTGAGGACAAAGCCAGGTTGAGGAGCTGTCCTCTGATTGGAGGACAACATCTTCTGTCCTGATACGAGTATCAGTTTGTTTTACGCTATCAATATCAGCTGTGTTATCAATCACCGCAGCCGGTGAGTCAAGTGTGGAGTTTTCACCTCTTATCAGCGACAGAGAGGAAATAATATCAAATTAGTGTAAATATGAGAGAGAAGCTGACAGAAAGGTTTAAAGTTTACATTCACGGTATCATTTGTGGGCGGAGTCTAAAATGGAGGGAAAAGTTGAGCGTTAGACAGACCACGTCTCCATAATCCACGTATACAGGAACAGCATGTGAGTCAATCTATCGATTCAGTCTGCTAACGCTAATGTTATGTAACTTAGCACGCAGAGCTAGCGTTAATGTTGGAGCAAACACATGTTTTTATTTATCTCTGATGGATCCATGTGGTCGTCCACACAGTTTTCTCCACATCCCACATACGTTTTATCAGGTTTTCAGCTGAAGATGAAGAACTTGACTAAACTTTTAGGGTTTCGGCTGTCGGACCTGCAGGTCCCATTAGCTCACTGCTGTAGCATATTAGCTTCTGCTGGCAGCTGGATGGTCCTAGGTGCATAGTTACGGCTGCTAACGTGGAATCGGATGGCTGCGGTTTGGGGGAGGGGCTTGCTGGTGCAACGCCTGTGCAGAGCTCGAGCGTTAGGCCGTCGGCCGATATTAGCGCTGAGGTAGAACCTTAGTGTCCCGGCGAGGCAGCGTTGTGTGAATATGTGGATCGGCATTATTGACCGTCGGTACGTGTTGATACGATGAATGTTGTCGTACAGAGCAGTAACGTCTGATGTGTATCGTATACTTTCAGAGTTTTTAATGTGTTTTACTCAGGTATTAGTATTTGTTGATTGTTTGTGAAGTGTAGTGTTTCAGGTAGATCAGATCCGACCAATGTGCAATTTTGGGTCCGGTACTGATATTCAGGAGTATAAATGTTCCGATATGATATCGGCCCTTTATTAAATCGATATATGCAATATTTTTTCAATGAATCCTCAAATGAAATTATCAAACATTTGTAATAGGAGCCGAATATTTAACAGATTAACAATGAATTTACTGTCTGAAATGACATCAGTGAAGTGAAACTGTGACCTTCAGTGCAGAAATAATAACATAAATCACAACAAGCATCTTTTCCTGTTTAAAGAACAGTTTTTGATGTCGGCCAATATTGATGATATATTTGCCGATACTGATATTCTGTATCTGTGATCAGCCAATATTGACTGATGATATCAGTCGGACTCTAGATTGATATCGTCCTTTTTTTCTCTCATCAGTATCGACCCTGAAATACCGACATCTATCGGCTGTAAACTGTGGTTGAATTTATTGTGTGAGGACACAGAAAAGTCGTCTTTAGTGTCTCAGGTTCAGTTACGGTGTGAAGCTGCTGCTCATTTTCAAATTTTCATCATCTGGAAAGACACAAATCTCCTTCAGCTCATCATCCTGCACGTATTTATCTGTTTGTATATGTACAAATATAACGTGATCAGATGTTTTTAGATACAGCTAAATTAGCCATTAGTGTTTATGCTACTCAGCTAATTTATTTTACTTTTTAAATTTGCAATAAATAACATGAACAACGACAGTCGAAGGTGATGACTCAGTTTCTCCATCTGATCCTCTTCACGCTAGGAAGCAGATTCCTGCGTTAGCATACAAATGTCGATCTCGTTTCTCGGCTGCATGCTAACAGCGGCGCTGCAGCTCTCAATGATTTCAGGCTTTTATGGGTTTGCTGTGTGGCTCCGAGCAGCCGAGAGCTGTTTGTCAGAACCGAGGCGAAAACCGTTCCAGGTCTCAGCTTCTGTGCTCGCCGCCACCTGCTGCGTCCTGATTTACTCCACTGCTCCGCTCATTGAAGCGTCTGCCGGCAGGAGCTTCGGCCTTGTTCATTCACAAGATGTGTTTAAGATGTGATTAAATACATCTCAGCAACGTAAACATTCCCAACATCCAGCAGAAACCGTCCCACATAGATTCTAACAAATAGAATTATCGCAACTTCTTGGCCTCCTGTGGCAGATGTGCGCTAACAATGGCAGATGTTAGCTAGCTGTGGCAGATGTTAGCTAGCAGTGGCAGATGTTAGCTAGCTGCGGCAGATGTTAGGTATTTGTGGCATATGTTAGCTAGCAGTGGCAGATGTTAGCTAGTTGCAACAGATGTTAGGTATTTGTGGCAGATGTTAGCTAGCTGTGGCAGATGTTAGCTAGTTGTGGCAGACGTGTGCCCTTAGAACTAGCTAGCTCACTGGACATGTTATGATCGTCGTGTTTTGGAAGGAGGTCTCAAGAAACTTGTCCCTGATGCTCGCAGGAACGTTGGAACTACCTGTGGGACAACGACCGAGAGCTGCTATGATTGGTTGACAGAAGCTCCACTTGGTTGCTGAGGCGTCCAGCAGCAGCTCTGAACCTGATCCGAGTTCTGCGGAGCCGCTGCAGCACTGCATGCGGGTGCCCCCCTCTGATTGGACGCCTTTTACAGAGGCTCCTGCTGTGAGTGTGAGAGCAGCTGGTGGATCCTCCAGAGGTCTCAGACACAGACGATTGGCAGCTCCCCATGGTATGCGAGGACGCGTAGACTCGTGAACCGAGTCGGCGTCAGACGGGGCAGTGAGATGGGTATCACGGATATCACTGACCGATAGCGGCCAATGGCAGCTGTATCAGTTTTGGCATATATGTGATCGATATTGGTCGATATCAGAACGAGATGTGTCGTATCCTGATGGCGCCCCCTCTCTCGGGCGGTGGGGTGACTTCTGCCGGGCCGGATGAATGCAGGCTGGAGGGAAGGGGATCCGTTCTGCTGCAGGAGATAAAGAACTCGTCTGTGAACTGTGTAGGTCTTCAGGACAAAAACACAACCAGCCACGTTTCTGCTGTAGAAAAGCGTTCATGTTTTCTCACAAAGTTCTCTGTAGTTTTAACCACCTGAGTCAGTGCTTGCTTCTGATTGGTCGTTGGTTTTGTTAACTGAGAAGAAGAAACAAAACAGGAGAGCAGGAGAAGGAGAGTTGTAGTGAAAGAGGAGAGACGGAGCCTTTGGGGGTAACATGGTGAAGATGATTTATGAGTTCAGGAGCTTTGTCCTTTTGTGTTCCTTCCACAACACTTAGCCATTAGCATTAGCACCTAATGTTTACATCCCCCCCATCATGCAGCTGGATGTCTGCCCCCGCCCACCCAGGAGCTCCGACTGGCCCTGAACACAGCATCTGACGCCCGGCAGAGGCCAGTTTGACCGAGTTAGCACAACAGGATCGTTAGCTGCCCATCAGGACAAACTGTCATCATCTGCGTCAAACTGGCCTTAGTTGATCTGAGAGGCTGTGGTCAGTGTCCATCCGCCTCCTGAGAGGGAGACAGTTACCATCTGTGCTAACTGCGGTGAGGTGATGTGCTAAGCTAGTGATGTTATTGGCTGATGTTTGAAACCTTCAGATTTTGTTGACCAGGAAAACAAAAACGGTATTTTTTTTAACTTTTTACTTCTGCGTGTCACCTGTCACGCTTCACTATCGACTCACTTCCTGTTAGCTGAATTAACAGTAAAGTCGTTCCGCTGGTTAGCGTTGGATTTGTCAGACCGGCAGAAGTGCTGAGGTTCCTCTGCAGCGAGCGTTCTGATTGGCTACGGCTACAGCTTGGGGTCGGGGTCTAAACGCGCTCCCAAAGGCTCCCAAATGCTTCCAAATGCTTCCAAACTCTTCCAAACGCTCCCGAACGCTCCCGAACGCTTCCAAATGCTTCCAAACGCTTCCAAACGCTCCCAAACACTTCCAAACACTTCGCCAGCTCCCAAACGATCCCGAACGCTCCCAATCGCTTCCGAACGTCCCCAAACGTCCCCAAACGCTCCCAAGCGCTCCCGAACGCTTCGCCCGCTCCTGAACGCTCTCAAACGCTCCCAAACGCTTCGCCCACTCCCGAACGCTTCCAAAGGCTCCCAAACAATCCCAAGCACTCCTAAGCGCTCCTAAACGCTCCCGAACGCTCCCGAACGCTCCCGAATGCTCCTGAACGCTCCCAAATGCTTCCAAATGCTTCCAAACGCTCCCAAACACTTCCAAACACTTCGCCAGCTCCCAAACGATCCTGAACGCTCCCAATCGTCCCCAAACGCTCCCAAACGCTCCCAAACGCTCCTGAACGCTTAGCCAGTTCCCAAACGCTCCTAAACACTCCCAAATGCTCCCGAATGCTTCCAAATACTTCCAAACACTTCCAAACACTTCCAAACGCTTCCAAACGCTTCGAATGCTCTCAAACGCTCACAAACGCTTCCAAAGGCCTCCAAACGCTCCCGAACGCTTCGCCAGCTCCGGTCGATGGCTTAATCGTGCATACAGATAAAGTGTGTGTGTGTGTGTGTGTGTGTGTGTGGTCAGATCGTTGTGTCTGAGCTGGTTGTTCACATCCTTGTGTTTTAAATTCTGTTGCTATTTAAACTCCGACCTGAGCGTCAAACTTTCACTCTGAAGACGCAGTTTGTCCACATCAAACTTCACGCTTTTAATTATCCCGACAGCTTCTGTTGGTATGCGGCTCTTCGATAAAGCGCTGATCTCAGCAGCGAGCGCAAATAAACGAGTTGGTTTCTTTAGTTTCTGCCTTCATCGACACACCCACTTTCCTTTCCGGCTGTGTGTGACGGCGGCACGAACCTGAGTTCCCGTCGTAACACGTGGAGGTCGTGCGAGGCGCGGCGATGAGGTCACAGGAGACGTCAGCGAGCCGAGCCAAGCAGAACTAATTAAAGTAATGAGATGTCGGGAGATTCCTGAACGCCACATTTCCACAAACATGAACAGGAAGTGACCTTTTGTGGCTCATCTGGTCGACGAGCCGTCGCATCAGACTTTGGAGCGAATCTGATGATCAGCTGACCTCCGAGGCTACAAAATGATGCTAATTAGCTTTTAGTTTGTCACGTCTGTCAGGTTTCTTCAGTTTCTAATCTTCTGTTCCTGGTTTCCATGACAGCAGGTCCAGCCGACGGAGGCGTGTCTTCATGGTGACGTTTGGGTGTAACATTTTGTGTAAAACGGCGGATAAACGTGTTTTGTTTTGTCATCGTGTGGCGGCTAACAGCAGACAGATGCTAATTCAAGGTAAACACAGAACTCTGCGGAGGGAACGTGTCCTTCCCTCAAACACTTCGTCTCCCTGAACTCTGAACAAGCTGAGTTAACAGCTCAATCTTCCACAAGTTACGAGCAAAGAGTTGAAACTCTCGTCCTAAATGTAAAAAAACAAACAAAAATCCACTGTTTTGTATAAACGTTTACCAAAAGAACACAACAAACATGTCGATCAAAAAGATTTGTAAGCACAGAAACATTAACAGAGCATCTCTAAATGATTCTCCCTGCAGTCGTTGTTTTGTGTCTGAGAGATGCTCGTTGTTACGGGCAGAAGGGTGAGACGTTCTGGGTGGAGCTGAACTTCTCCTGACTGGGACGTCTTCAGGTGGAGGAACGAACCCTCGGCCGCCCGCAGGAGATCCGTTGTATCGGGATTAACGGGACTCCTCCCGCTGATCGCGCTTAAGCTCGTCTCTGAGAGACGGACAGCAGAGGAACTGAGCCGCTGACCCGACGGCTCGGCCGGAGTGGAAACGGCCGTCACATGAGCTCACTGACGACGTCTGTGTTAATGGGTCCGTTCACCCCTCCCCCGGCTCGCTTTAATGGCTGGGGTTGTTTT
>KV751410.1:357194-371280 GCA_001698575.1 Mola mola
GCGTTGGGATGGTTGAGGTCCCCTCAGGACGGACGTGTTTTGGGAGCCGCTGCAGAATCACGAAACAGAGCTGAAGATGATTTGTTTTAGGACGGATGTGATGATTTGAGTTTCAGTGTTTGACTCCGCCTCCGTCTCCTCCAGATGAAAGAATGCCGCAGGGGTCCGACGAGGGACTGAGCCCTACCTGAGACCCCGCCCCCTCCCTCCGAGCCGTCCCATCATGAACCTGCTGTGCCGCGGGCGCCTGAAGCTGCTGGTGGCGTCGCTCACGGCCGTCGTGCTGCTCACCTGGCTCTACCTGCTGGCGGGAAACCTGGAGAGTGAGTACGACCCCGCCTCGTGGTCGCGGCGTTGAGTCTGGCCTGTAACGGGAGAGTGGAGCCGCAAAACATCAATTATCAGAGTTTGTCTGAGTTTCCAACATGTGGGACCGATTTTCTCTCGGTTCGATTGTTCAAGCTGGCGTCCGAGAGGATGACACACACACACACACACACACACACACACAGAGAAACACACACAGACACACAGACAGACACACACACACTCACACACACAGATAAACGAACACAGACACAGATAAACAAACACAGCAACAAACACAGACACACATACACACACAGATAAACACACACAGACACACAGACAGACACACACACACTCACACACACAGATAAACGAACACAGACACAGATAAACAAACACAGCAACAAACACAGACACACATACACACACAGATAAACACACACAGACACACAGACAGACACACACACACTCACACACACAGATAAACGAACACAGACACAGATAAACAAACACAGCAACAAACACAGACACACATACACACACAGATAAACACACACAGACACACAGACAGACACACACACACTCACACACACAGATAAACGAACACAGACACAGATAAACAAACACAGCAACAAACACAGACACACATACACACACAGATAAACACACACAGACACACAGACAGACACACACACACTCACACACACAGATAAACGAACACAGACACAGATAAACAAACACAGCAACAAACACAGACACACATACACACACAGATAAACACACACAGACACACAGACAGACACACACACACTCACACACACAGATAAACGAACACAGACACAGATAAACAAACACAGCAACAAACACAGACACACATACACACACAGATAAACACACACAGACACACAGACAGACACACACACACTCACACACACAGATAAACGAACACAGACACAGATAAACAAACACAGCAACAAACACAGACACACATACACACACAGATAAACACACACAGACACACAGACAGACACACACACACTCACACACACAGATAAACGAACACAGACACAGATAAACAAACACAGCAACAAACACAGACACACATACACACACAGATAAACACACACAGACACACAGACAGACACACACACACTCACACACACAGATAAACGAACACAGACACAGATAAACAAACACAGCAACAAACACAGACACACATACACACACAGATAAACACACACAGACACACAGACAGACACACACACACTCACACACACAGATAAACGAACACAGACACAGATAAACAAACACAGCAACAAACACAGACACACATACACACACAGATAAACACACACAGACACACAGACAGACACACACACACTCACACACACAGATAAACGAACACAGACACAGATAAACAAACACAGCAACAAACACAGACACACATACACACACAGATAAACACACACAGACACACAGACAGACACACACACACTCACACACACAGATAAACGAACACAGACACAGATAAACAAACACAGCAACAAACACAGACACACATACACACACAGATAAACACACACAGACACACAGACAGACACACACACACTCACACACACAGATAAACGAACACAGACACAGATAAACAAACACAGCAACAAACACAGACACACATACACACACAGATAAACACACACAGACACACAGACAGACACACACACACTCACACACACAGATAAACGAACACAGACACAGATAAACAAACACAGCAACAAACACAGACACACATACACACACAGATAAACACACACAGACACACAGACACACACAGATAAACACACACACACACATTTTCAGCGTTCGTGCTCTTCAGAACCACCAAGAGCAGCAATATATGAAGCTAATTGAGTACAGTTGAGTTTAAGAGTGTTGATTTTTGCTGATATTGATCCCTGTATTGTGATTATTGATACAGATGAGACGACGTTCAGGTTTGTCCAACTGAAAACACGCGACTCTCTTCACCGTCCGTTACCCTTAACCAGAGTTTATTACTAAACCTTAAAGAAGCAGATTTGGACCAATCCCAGCAGTTTCAGCTGTCGCTCTGTGTGTCATTTTTCTAGTTTGCTTTGGTAAAATCAAGCCAAATTTAGAGCTCTTGACACATTCAGTCTCCCCAACAGGCAGCCGAATACCAGAATTCTTAATTCAGTTCAATATCTGTTGGCAGGAAATTTGATTTGTTCAAAAACTTTTAGACAATCAGTTAAACTTTGCGCACCAGAATGTCAACTGGAGATATGAGGTTGTGTTACAGGACCCGAGAGACTCTCGTTAGGCATTAATCTGATAGAAACAGGGTTAGTAAACAGCAGCGTCGGTGCTACGAAGCTCTCGGGGGAAACATGGAGGATAGCGACGATGCTACAGCGGTTAGCGATCATCACGGAGTTCCTGAATATGAAAAAATAGAACCAAAGTTAAGATTTTCAACCAAAATAATGTTACTCATTAAAAACATTTTTTCAGTGAAATGTTGCTGATAATGAATCGTTTTAGCGGTGAACATTAGACGCACTTCCTGTTTAATCTCTGCGCAGCAGCCGACCGTCTGCGACGACGCCTTGTTGGAAAGTGCGTCCGGACAGATGGAGCCGTTTCCTCTCCCAGAATCAAACTCGCCCTCTTCCCCCCCACAGATGGTCGCTCCCTCTTCCTGACCCCCTGCCTGGCCGACACCCCGGCGGCCCGAGTCCTGGAGCGAGCCGCGCTGGAGTCGCGGGTCCGCCAGGTGGAGGAGGAGAACCGGCAGATCCGTCTGCAGCTCAGCCAGTCGCAGGGCACCGCCGCCCAGCTGCAGGACGGTAACTATGGCAACCAGCAGTGGGGGGCTTCGGCGGACACGGGGCCCGAGGACGGCGACAACACGGCCGAGGAGAAGAGCAACCACACGGAGTGTCCCCGGTCGCCCGGCGTCCAGAAGTGTGAGGTCTGTACACCAGAGTTACCTGCTCTCCGTTTCACACGTCACTGTAAATAACGACACGATGGCCCCCTGGAGGCTGGCTGCAGAATAACTCATATGCCCCTCCTCCATATTAGCAGATGGGCCGGGTTAAAGGTGATAGAGATCGTTTGGCCTGGAACCGGAGCTGCGTGAGCGACAGTTCAGGGGTTGGACGGGCTCACGTGGGCAGGAACGCTGGCGCTCCTCTCCGACATGGGGTCATAAATAAGATTTCAGCTCACAGAGGGCTGAGCGCATCCTGGATCGCCAGGCGCAGCTTTTCAGACCCCCAAAACGCCACAGAGACCGAGGGGACATGTTGAAGGTGTGCAGGGTTTTCAGAGCGGTGATGACGAGCTCTTCTTCATGTGTTCTCTCCCCGCAGCTCATCCACGTAGCCTGCGTGTGTGCCGGTCACAACGCCAGCAGGGACGTGGTCACGCTGGTCAAGTCCGTCCTCTTTCACAGGTCAGTCCCACCTTTCTGTCTCTGACCCTGAAGATAACATGACTCAGACGTTGTCAAAATAAGTTCAGAAAATCAATGAACACTTTTAACTACACTTTGAAAATATCAACCGTGAAGAGCCGGAGAGTTCGTTGTTTGGCACCTAACAGCAAAAATCAAAGCGGTTCTGCTACGTTAGCTTCACTATGCTACATATGGAGCAGTTCAGTAGTAAAGCGGCCGTGGTCCTGGTACCGGCCCGTTTCCAGGCCGATCCGGACACGTGGCTCTACGATGACCTCTCACGATCGGATCTCACTTCCCTGACCCGTCACAGTCGGATTTCTGTTCGCAGAGTCCAAAGGCTGTTTTCATCCAGCAGAGGGCAGCATTGCACTCACCATGCACACTCTGCTGGAAAATAAAAGAAGAAGAGTGTTTAGTGATTTTTCAGTAGATATCACAACGGGACAGATTACGTGGAATTCTTAGCATCTTGTAGGAAAACTGATGTGAAAACTGTGTTTTATACTTCTGTCGTTAATATAATGATTAAAAATGTATTCAAATAACAAAACACACTTACAAGGTGCTTATAAATATGAATATAAAAACAGAACAATGAATCTTAAATAAGAAGAATAATAAAATGTTGTAAACAGCTTCAGACGAGAAAACAACATAAAATTAATAGAAAATCCAGAGATTATTTTACTTTTGAATAGTTTTCTGGAGAAAGCAGTGAACAGTAACACCGATTCCATCTATAAATCCTCACATCAAAACTCACAACAAATTGGGTGGAGTCAGATGGACCCCTCCCACCCCCCACAGTCGGTCAGGTAGAAGAACAAATCAACAGATGATTTCAAAATGAACCTTGATGTAAAAGATGCCAATTACACGATGATGGGACAGAGAAAAAACACCAACCCGACCAGCGGATAAAGCTAAGCTAAGCTAAGCTAACCTGTCGATCTTCCTTTCATCCTGCAGGAAAAACCCTCTTCACTTCCACTTCATCACCGACACAGTAGCCAATCGCATCCTGAGTTCCCTGTTTCAGTCCTGGATGGTCCCGTCAGTGCAGGTCAGCTTCTACGACGCCGACGAACTCAAGGTGACTGCACACGCACGCACGCACGCACACACACATAGACACAAACACGCACACACACACACACACACATAGACACAAACACGCATACACACACACGCACACAAACACACACACAAACACAAACACACACACACTCACACAAACACACACACACACACCAACACACACACACGCACACACACACACACACACATAGACACAAACACGCATACACACACACGCACACAAACACACACACCCACACACAAACACACGCACACAAACACACACACCCACACACAAACACACGCACACAAACACACACACCCACACACAAACACACGCACACAAACACACACACCCACACACAAACACACGCACACAAACACACACACCCACACACAAACACACGCACACAAACACACACACCCACACACAAACACACGCACACAAACACACACACCCACACACAAACACACGCACACAAACACACACACCCACACACAAACACACGCACACAAACACACACACCCACACACAAACACACGCACACAAACACACACACCCACACACAAACACACGCACACAAACACACACACCCACACACAAACACACGCACACAAACACACACACCCACACACAAACACACGCACACAAACACACACACCCACACACAAACACACGCACACAAACACACACACCCACACACAAACACACGCACACAAACACACACACCCACACACAAACACACGCACACAAACACACACACCCACACACAAACACACGCACACAAACACACACACCCACACACAAACACACGCACACAAACACACACACCCACACACAAACACACGCACACAAACACACACACCCACACACAAACACACGCACACAAACACACACACCCACACACAAACACACGCACACAAACACACACACCCACACACAAACACACGCACACAAACACACACACCCACACACAAACACACGCACACAAACACACACACCCACACACAAACACACGCACACAAACACACACACCCACACACAAACACACGCACACAAACACACACACCCACACACAAACACACGCACACAAACACACACACACACACACCAGTGCAACAGTAACCAGAAACTGGACAGAGTTTCTGGACTTTAAGTTGAGCAACTTTGACAAATTCAGCGAGTGAAACACCAGAACTTCTTCAGTCTTTCGCACATATTCAGTAAAATAACGTTTTTGTTCGGAAGCCTCCAGCAGCGTCTGCGAGCTCAGTCGGCATCGACGGAACATCTACTGTCTGTCTCTGAGTTCATTTGGTTGAAAAGTGAGCTAACATCAACAAAGTGAGAGGAGACAACATGTGGACTGTGGAGCCCGTCCGTGCGTTAGCAGTTAGCATGCTAACCAGCTAGCCCCAGCCCATCCTGACCTGTAATACGACTCGGTACCTCTAGAGCTGATGGGCTGATATAGTTTTAGCTGGGAGATGTAGACAAACAGCGAGTTCACCAAGAGTCACAAGCTCTCTTAGCATTTAGGCTAATAACGCGAAATGAAGACGCAGCTGTTGTTATTACCAAACAGAAAAATACAGCCGTAAACCTCGTTAGCTGCTGCAAAACTGTTTTAGGACCCAGAGTGGAGCCGAGTCCCCATAGTCCTGTTAAACCCATCCACCTGACAATCCACCGCACCACGAGGACATTGGCTCAACTTTTAACTAGACATCTAATAACTTTTCAGTAGAGATGGCTGACACGAGAGCCAGAACATCTGGATGGCCCCCTGGTGGCTGGCTGTAGTATAGCTCATAAACCCCTAAAAATCAAGCCAAAGTCACCAAAAGCGTTTTGATTTGTCACTTCCGGTTGGGTTGACGTAAATCCTCAGTTCACATTTGTACATTTGAATATATTTCAGCTTTAAATGCCACTTTTGCTCGCTGCTGATGTCTACCGCGTCCCCTCGTCCTCGTCGGAGCTGCTGTAAGTCACCTCCGTCTCATATCTCCCTAGGTCAAACTGGCCTCCGCCGCGCTCCCGGTCTGGTCTCCGGCCGTGTCCACGCTGCCGCCGGTGATACGCTCTCTGCACTGCTAACCCGGCTACCAGTTACCATAGTAACAGCCACATACTGCACAGCATTATCTCATGTTTTTCACATCCCTTCACTTTTGTGCAAATTTAAAACAAACGTGATTCATCTTAATGAGTAATAATAATAACTAATGTTTTTTGACTCGACATCTGTTTCTGTTTATTAGAACCTCAGCACAGACACATCCAAGAGGTTATTTTAGCCTGCAGCTGACAAATGTGTGTGTGTGTGTGTGTGTGTGTGTCACATCATCACATTCTCCTCCCTCGCAGTGTTTGTGCTGAACAACGAGGGCTTTGTGCCGCCAATGCAGCGACCTGCAGCCTCTCCTCGGTTTCCATTCGCTCATGCAACGGGAGGAAAAACAGGCGCCACTCTGAGCCGACGCGCTTATTCAGATCCAATTAGGCCCCATCGAGAGCATGAATTAAAAGCGTATTTTGCTGAAAAGAGGTTTACTCACAGGATGTGCTGGTCTGTTTCCTTCCTCTGCTTTCAGTCTGAGGTGGCCTGGATCCCCAACAAGCATTACTCAGGAATTTACGGCTTGATGAAGCTGACACTAACCAAAGCTTTGCCCTCCGACCTGTCCAAGGTCATCGTCCTGGACACGGACATCACCTTCGCCACCGACATCGCCGAGCTCTGGGGCATTTTCCGCAAGTTCACCGGTGAGACATGAAACCGCTCCAGTGCGTCCAGTATGGACGATCAGCGGCGCCGAAACACAAAGGCTGACAATGTCGCACCTACCAGCAGATATGAGCTCATCCAAAATGTAGAAAATGAACAT
Organism: Mola mola; assembly: GCA_001698575.1. Classification (NCBI taxonomy): domain Eukaryota; kingdom Metazoa; phylum Chordata; class Actinopteri; order Tetraodontiformes; family Molidae; genus Mola; species Mola mola. The sequence continues at coordinate 364,957 of KV751410.1, forward strand.
GTAGTTTATTTTAGACTCATCACACACGAACTGAAATGTTTCGAGCATTTTTACTGTTTTAAATTTGACAATTATGGTCCAAATCTAAAATAACATCTCCAAATATTAGAATCTTCACTGTCTCTGTCAAAGCTGTGATCATCCGAAATTCCCTGATGTACAAAAACCAGCAGCACAGCAGGAGACGTCAGGGTGTCGCCATGGAAGTAGTGATCTCTTGATTGATTGGCATGTTATTTGGTGTAGATTTCATCTCTTTGTTATGGACGTATAGCTGGAAATATTATGTTATTCAGATATACTGCCACCTGGTGGCCAGTCCTGATGTCAGAAAATGCTGAAAAATGAGTCAGCTCCAGGTGTCATGAATATTTACTAGTCCAGGCTCAGGCAGACTGAAGGTTCTGTGGAGGAGCTAATCATTCCATGATGTCACTCATTTTTGGCGCCATAATTATACTCAGTTTTCATCATGTGAGAAAATTTTACTTCCCATTAAATTCAATTGTCGGTCAGGGTGACAGCAGGTAGATCTGGTGCTGTGGCTCTAGGGAGCTCGGCGGGAAGCCCCTCCACAGGCTGCAGAGGCCAGCAGAGTTTCCTGTAAATTAAACTGAAAGAATATTGGTGCTGCTGTCATGCTGGAACCTGTGCTCAGACAAACAGGTGATCGGCCTGGTGGAGAACCAGAGCGACTGGTACCTGGGGAACCTGTGGAAGAACCACAAGCCGTGGCCCGCGCTGGGCCGAGGCTTCAACACAGGTAACGGCTGCTGCTGGCTGACAGGAAGTGCTCGATGGCGGGTAGGGATGAGCCTCGGTGACGTGTTTTTCCCACTCGCTCTCTCGCAGGCGTCATTCTTCTCTACCTGGAGCGACTGCGGCGAATCGGGTGGGAGCAGATGTGGCGGCTGACCGCAGAGAGGGAGCTAATGAGCATGCTCAGTACATCGCTGGCAGATCAGGTGAGGAGCACCTGTGTACTGGCTGCCAGCAGGGGGCGTTTCCCTGCTCAGATATGCTAACATGGAAACACGCCCACACAAAGATCCTCAGCCGGAGGGACGTCTGCCTTCACTCCCACAATACAGAACTAGATGCCAAAAAAGATCTGCGCCGCAGGAAACAAAGATCTGAGCTGGTTTCTGGGGCAGCAAAGACAAAACACAGTCGCCGTCTGTGGTGGCGAGTGTCGTCGGCGTGCACGTTCAGGTCTCAGGTGGTCTCCCCTCTGTGTGCAGGACATCTTCAACGCCTTCATCAAGCAGAACCCGGTCCTGGTGCACCAGCTGCCCTGCTTCTGGAACGTCCAGCTGTCGGACCACACTCGCTCGGAGCAGTGCTACACTGAGGTGTCTGACCTCAAGGTGTGCACACGCACAAACAATCACACACACGCACACACACACACATGCACACGCACACACAAACACCACAAAGTACAGCAAAATACAATCTTAAAGATGATGCTGATGTTATGACTCTTACATGTCGAATAAATGAAAATGGGCTCCATTTCACTTGTTCTGATATTTTCAGGACTCGTTAATCCAAAGAAAATTAGTGACCATGGATTTTGAAGCGTTTCAGTCATTTTTGTTTTTGTTTCAGTAACACTTTGTTTGAGGTCTGGATTTCCTGCTTTTTTTTTTTTTTGATTATATGATGGTACATTAACAACTCCAATATCATTTTGGAAATGTGTTATTGGACATTTTAATTGTTAGTGGCAGCCCTCTTTGACTGATTTGTTCTTCTGCTGACTTAAAATAACTGAGAAGCTTTTAAATGACTGATGTACAAGCCTGAAAAAAATGCCCAAATAAAAAAAAAATGTTATTAGAAATAAGTATAAACAAGTTCATAAAAAATTGGTGAAAAAAATTCTCAGTAAATAAAAAACTGCATAAGAAAACCAAACAAATAAACAAAGGAAAAAAAGCAAGCAATGACAAAACTTCCTGCTGTCATAAATGTAAATTGTATGTAGTCTTTTACTGGTGTCCCATATCTGGGGTAATGTCAGCAAGCTGCGGGACGACACATTAATCTGCTGATTCCCACCTGGTCATTAACATCAGCAGTTTAATTGGACTTTTGACGAATCAGGGCCGCGACGGTGGGCTTCTACATTTGACGTGTATTGTGATTTTCCTTCTTAAAGAGAAACAAATCAAACAAATCTGTCATATTTCCGAAAACAGGCGTCAGTCAGTCTTTGACTTATTTCAGATGTGTAGAAAAAGTGGAACATAACAGGATGTTTTTAAGTTAACTGCATTTAGCTGCTCATAAACTGGAGCCATTAAATAAGAAGAGAGAGAAAAACAAATCAGCTCAGCTTTTCTTTGACTTTGACTTCAGGTGGTCGTAGATCTGAGGAACATGCATCTCTGGGGAAAACGTCCTATAACGAGTAACGTACTGAGCTCCAACTACTAAACCATGTGACGTTGGATATGATGTCACGTTGTCGACATCTGCGCTATCGTAAAAATTCTGATTCTGGGGAGAAACTGAGTTTTCATCATCCAAATTAAAAACCACGATACTTAAACAAATCCATTTTTTATCCCTATGAGATATAAAAAGGCTGTTTAAATCTGTAAATAAAAATAAACCATTTGGCAGCACCGCTGCCTCTGAAGCTGATCTAATGAGTCATGTAGAACTGACCACAGAGCATCTCGGCCATAGAAAGAAAGAAAAAAGACGAAGAATAAATATGTAAATTTACTAATAAAAAGAATTTACGAAAAAGTCAAATCATCATGAAAATTTTGCGAGGAAAAAAGTTGTAATATTATGAAAATAAAGTCTTAATTTCACAAAAACAAAGTCAGTTTTAACAAGAAAAAATTAAGACATTAAGCGTAATGTCAGTGTTTTCCTTCAGAGGACACATATCAGCGCCATCTTGAGGCTGCTGGAGAACTTTCAGGTTCCACAAAGGGGGAAATTCTTCATCAGCTCCACATCATCATCAGTATCTGAACTACACGGACCCTTTTTGGAGGCTGTCCAAGGACCTGCCTGTTTTGCGTTTTTCTGCATAAAATCTCGTAAAGTTACGACTTATTTTTTTTTCTCACAAACTCGTTACTCTCTTTTCTTGTAAATTTTACGACTTTTTACACGAACTTTGGGGAAATCACCTCTTCTCGGAGGAAGAAATGCTGTGGAATGTATTTGCCTGTTTCGTTTATTTCTTCATAAAATATCACAAAGTTGTGACTTTTTTTCCTGTGAGATTCCGACTTTCTCGTGGCCCCAAACTCTGTCCTGAGAAATACTTCAGCACTCTGAGGCAAAACTCTAGAACGTTTGTGAATATGAGCAGCTGACTGAAGGGTAAACCTGCTGCCGTCTCAGGTGATCCACTGGAACTCTCCCAAGAAGCTCCGCGTCAAGAACAAACACGTGGAGTTCTTCAGGAACCTGTACCTGACCTTCCTGGAGTACGATGGTAACCTGCTGAGACGGGAGCTCTTCGGCTGCCCGAGTCAGGCCAGTCCCGAGAGCGTCCGGGTGAGTCCACCACGTTCAGCGGCCGTACAGACTTTAATGCTAACCGCTAACCCGCGTCTTTTACTGCAGCTACGATGATGATTGTGTTGAAGACAGTAATGGTGGTTGTGTAACGTCTGTTGCTCCATCACACTCTGTCAATGGCTTTGCTGTGTTTTCTGTCCAGCTTGTCTGTCAAAAACAAAGAAAACAGACATGAAACTGAGGAGAGGAAACTTTAAATCTCGATAAGAGTCGAGTCTGCGGCCACAGAAAATAATAATTCAAAGCGTTTTCTGACTCGCCTTTGAAAGCAGCGCTTAAAGCGTTTGGCTGCTTCAGATGTTTGCACTTTTAAAGAAGTCTGTGTCTACGCAGCTGCAAGCAGCTCTGGAGGAGCTCGACGAGGACGATCAATGCTACGACTTTCGCCGGGAGCGGCTCACGGTTCACCGAGTGCACCTCTACTTCCTGCAGTATGAGTACACGCCCATCGAGGGCGACATCACGCTGGTGGCCCAGCTGTCCATGGACAGGTAATGACCCCACAACGTCTGCAGTCGCTCTTTGAGCGCCTGCTAAACTGGAACTCTTACGAGTTTACAAACTTTGAAGGTCGAAAGCTTCATTTAAAATACATTTTTTTGAGAACTAATCCAGTATGGAGTTTGGTACCTGGGCCTGATGAGGATGAAACGATGCAATATAAAGAGTATAATTTTATTAACATCGGAAAACTGCGAAAAATGGCGCCCCATAAGTAGAGGAAGGTACAAATGTGTTTTATGAAGAATCTTTACAGTTTTGGGGTCACAAACACAGCTGTTTGACTGCAGGTATCTCCATGTTACCGGACTCGTCAGGGACATTTTGATTCAGGTTACTGTAGTAAAAAGGGATTTATATCCGACGTTCCGTCAATCTGTGCCGTTGGATTAGTAATAATTAGTCAAAGCAACTCAGCTACATACTGGAGGAATTTTCACAAAAAAACAGGCATTTTGTAAAGTTGCAGATCCTCAGGGTTTGAAAAAGATCATTATCAGTAATTTATCAGATCTTTATCAGTAATAGAGACATTATTTGATGGTATAATTGATCGCACGGCCTCATCGTGGACTTGTGATCCGCAGGCTGCAGATGCTGGAGGCCATCTGTAAGCACTGGGAAGGTCCCATCAGCCTGGCGCTCTACATGTCCGATGCCGAGGCTCAGCAGTTCCTGCGCTACGCTCAGGCTTCCGAGGTCCTCAAGAACCGCAAGAACGTCGGCTACCACATCGTCTACAAGGAGGGACAGTTCTACCCTGTCAACCTGGTGAGGAACGTGGCCCTGAAGAATGCCAACACGCCGTACGTGTTCCTGACTGACGTAGACTTCCTGCCAATGTACGGCCTCTACGATTACCTCAGGTAAGAGTGGCCGCCACACACTTCAGCGCGCAATAATGGGCGACCAGCAGGCGAGTTTCAAAAGACGGTTCTCCAGACCTCATTAATGGTATAAGAACGATGGAAACTAATGAAACAGGAGATATAAGTTTGTTTCTCCTGGACGTCAGAAGTTGACTGGAAAATTTTAGCCGAGTTTCGCCTTTACGAACTCTCGGCCAAAACCCATCAGTACAAGTCCAGTTTGCAGTTTTAGTCCAGCAGAAGGTAAAAACTGACATGTGGTCGGTTCAGATTGTGCAGCTCTCACCGGTCCCGTTCCCTCCGTGCAGGAAGTCTGTGGTTCAGATGGACATGGCTCACACCAAGAAGGCCCTGGTGGTTCCAGCCTTCGAGACGCTCCGTTACCGTCTGTCCTTCCCCAAATCCAAAGCCGAGCTACTCTCCATGCTGGACATGGGGACTCTGTACACCTTCAGGTACCTGAAATGTTCCGTGTTTTCATGCACCGGGGAGGAGCAGGTTGACTGGAATGTGACGAGCCTCTTCCTGCCTCTGCAGGTATCACGTGTGGCCCAAAGGTCACGCTCCCACCAACTATGCCAAATGGCGAACAGCCACCACACCTTACAGGGTGGAGTGGGAGCCGGACTTTGAGCCGTACGTTGTGGTGAGACGGGACTGTCCGGAGTACGACCAGCGCTTCGTGGGCTTTGGCTGGAACAAGGTGTCCCACATCATGGAGCTGGACGCGCAGGTACGGCTGCTTACAGAGGGTCATTGTCTCCGCATCCATCTGACGTGATGAAATCACTGGAGGGTGTCCGGACATCGGTGAACCTCCAACATCTGCTTTCGTCTCCAGTGTGAATTTATTCATGGGACTAAAACTAGTGAGTGTTTTTGTTTAAAGACTAAAACCCAGCAAGGACAACGTAAATAAAACGGCACAAAATTGCCAATAATTTGGTGAATTCTGAGACATCCCTCTATTCACATCAGGGTTCGTTCGTTCGTTCGTTCATTTTCTGCCGCTTATCCGGGTCCGGGTCGCGGGGGCAACAGCCTCAGCAGGGAGATCCAGACGCTCCTCTCTCTGGCCACTTCCACCAACTCCTCCAGGGGGACACCAAGACGTTCCCAAGCCGGCCAGGAGATAGAATCTCTCCGGCGTGTCCTCGGTCTGCCCCGGGGTCTCCTCCCGGATGGACGTGCCCGAAACGCCTCCCCAGGGAGACGTCCAGGAGGCATCCTGACCAGATGCCCGAACCACCTCAACTGGCTCCTCTCAATGCGGAGGAGCAGCGGCTCTACTCTGAGCTCCTCCCGGATGGCCGAGCTCCTCACCCTATCTCTAAGGCTGAGCCCAGCCACCCTGCGAAGGAAGCTCATTTCGGCCGCTCGTATTCGCGATCTCGTTCTTTCG
>KV751410.1:372023-384547 GCA_001698575.1 Mola mola
GGTCCCCCTTCTTGAAAAGGGGGACAACCACACCTGTCTGCCACTCCAAAGGCACAGTCCCCGATGTCCACGCAATGTTGCAGAGACGTGTCAACCATGACAGCCCTACAACATCCAGAGCCTTGAGGAGCCGCGGACGAATCTCATCCATATTGTGTGACAGCCCCAGCAACCTCGACCCCAGTGATGGGAGAGCCCAGCCCAAAGTCCTCCGGCTCTACCTCCTCCTCAGAATGCGTGTTGGTGGGATTGAGGAGATGTTCGAAGTATTCCTTCACCTCTGGTGTCCACGAGTGGGTCCTGGGGTTACCGCCATGACTAGCACCAGCGACCTTACTACCACAGCTTCGAGCAGCCGGCTCGACAAAGGCAGCGCGGAACATGGCCCATTCAGATTCCATGCTCCCCACTACCTCCGGAATGTGGTTGAAGCTCCTCCGGAGGTGGGAGTTGAAGACCATTTTCACAGGGTCCTCAGCCAGACGTTCCCAGCAGACCCTCACTATTTGCTTGGACCTGCCTGGTCTGTCCAGCATCTTCCCCACCACCTGATCCAACTCACCACTAGGTGGTGATCAGTTGACAGCTTTGCTCCTCTCTTTACCCGAGTGTCCAGCACATATGGTCGCAGATCAGATGATACAACTACAAAGTCAATCATTGACTGTCGACCTAGGGTGTCCCTGTGCCAAGTGCACTTATGGAAACTCTTATGGTTGAACATGGTGTTAGTTGTGGACAAACTGCGTCTAGCACAGAAATCCACTAACCGAACACCACTCGGGTTCAGATTGGGCAGGCCGCTCCTCCCAATCCCACCCCTCTATGTCTCGATGTCATTGCCCACATGAGCATTGAAGTCTCCCAGTAGGACGATGGTGTCCCCAATAGGGGCACTTTCTTGCCCCTGTTCCAGGTACTCCAAAAAGGATGGGTACTCTGAACTGCTATTTGGCGCATAGGCGCAAATCACAGTCAGGACCCGTTCCCCGACCCGAAGGCGCCGGAAAACAACCCTTTTTGTCCCCCAGGGTAAACTCCAACACATTGGCTGAGAACCGGGGAGCTATTAATAAGCCCACACCTGCTCTCCGCCTCTCACCTGGGACAACTCCAGCATAGAACAGAGTCCAACCCCTCTCAAGAAGACTGGTTCCAGAACCTGAACTGTGCGTTGAGGTTAGGCCGACTATATCTAGCCGGTATCTCTCAACCTCACGCGCAAGCTCAGGTTCCTTCCCCATCAGAGAGGTAACATTCCATGTTCCGATAGCCAGCTTCAGCAACCGGGGATCGGACCGCCAAGGCCCCTGCCTTTGACTGCCACCCGATCCACATAGCACCGGACCTCTATGGCTCCTCCTGTGGGTGGTGGGCCCACATGAGGATGGACCCATGTGTCCTTTTCGGGCTGAGCCCGACCGGACCCCATGGACAAAGGCCCGGTCACCAGGCGCTCGCAAACGGACCCTTTCCCAGGCCTGGCTACAGGGCGGGGCCCCGGTATCCCTCCGGGCAGAGTACACAAGTCCTTGTTCTTCACCATCATAGAAAGAAGTCTTTTGAACCGCGCTTTGCTTGGTCTGGCCCCTCACCTAAGACCAATTTGCCCTGGGTGACCCTACCAGGGGCAAACAGCCCCCGACAACATAGCTCCTAGCATCATTAGGGCACCCAAACCCCTCCACCATGGTAAGGTGGCGGTTCCTGGAGGGAATCATTAGGGTCAATGCTCATTTTAGTTAAGAGAAAAAAATGAAGTAAATGGCTGAGAAGTTTTAACAAAGACAGTTCACATCTGTAGAAGCTGATTATTGATTATTAATCATTCACACCATCGTCTTGCTGGAGCGCCGATGCCGTTTTCCTCCGTATATCTTAAAAGGTTTCGTCTTTGTAATGTTTCTCCATTGAAAGCGAATAACACCAGGTGATGAGCGAGAAAGACAATCAAGCGCTCTGTCACCTTGAATGTTTTGAATGTAACATGGCAGCAACGAGCATTTTCATTGGCCAGACGTGAACTCATTGGAACTTTGACCTCAGAGAAAATTAAAGCCACGAAAGCTCGTATCGACTGTCGGCAGGTGTGAAACTAGGCTGTTACATCCCTCCACGAGGCAAACGATGCCGGCAGTGATGGTCCTGTGGTGGGTCACTATAGCAGTGACCTTTGACCTTCAAAATTGACTGTCAAATATAGGTTTATGCCAAATTTGATAAAAATCCCTTAATGCATTTTGGAGCTATTCTGCTCACAAGTTTTCAGGTCACAGAGTCCCTGACCCTTTGACCTAAGAAAATCCCTTAAAGTGTTGTTGAGATAGTGTGTCGACAAGATCGGCAGGACGTAAACCAGACGGACGGACGTGACGCCGAAAACTTGATTACGTGCTCATCATTGGGATGAAAATGTAAAAGATCCGCCAAAGTCAACGCTGTTGTGGGAGTGAAACTTTTTTTTTTGAAACTGAATATCTGTGTTTTACTTTCTCAGGAGTACGAGCTGATGGTCCTCCCCAACGCCTTCATGATCCACATGCCCCACGCCCCCAGCTTCGACATCTCCAAGTTCCGCTCCAGCTCCGGCTACCGCAACTGTCTGAGCACCCTGAAGGACGAGTTCCACCAGGACCTGTCCAGGAAGTACGGCTCGGCCGCTCTCAAGTACCTCACCGCCCAGAGGAACATCTAAAGAACACGACGGGCCAGTCGACCGTGGACAGCCGGGACGCTAAAGCTTTACGGACCCTCTTGGGCTGCTGTGTATTAGAGACCAAATGAGGCGGAGCGATTTCCCAAAGGCCCCTTCGAGGAGCGCGGACACTACGCCATTAGCTTTAAGGCCGGAGTGAGAATTCTGACAATCACGGCTGTTCGCAGGAGGCACACGATGGACCGGACCGGACTCACACAGGACACCGACAGGCACGTCTGTGTCCGGAGGCTGGTGGAAATGCAGATTAAAGCCTTATCACTTCCCGGCTACTTACTGAGATATTTCATATTTTCATTTCTTTGCTTTTCAGTGTAAATCAGAACCAACGAGAAACAACATTTACAAAGTTTTGATTACAACTTTGCATAAGAATCAGTTTATTTTTTTCGTTCTATATTTTCTGACCTCTTTTAAAGAAACTCCACCAGTTGAGTTATTTCAGATTTTCTGTGAGCTTCAGGGATGTGTGTGCGTGCGTATTGGCAGCATCATTCTCGCGTTAATCTTGATCAAATCTTTGCCTGCATGTAAAGAGTTGCACTACAAGTCCTCTTTTTGTTGTTTTTCCCATCATCCACCTCTCTGACAGAAGCAAAGACCTGTTACTTCATGCTCACCGTCACCGATCGCAACCAACATGTACTGTCGCCTGTCAGTCGGAGCGAAGGGACGGAACCTTTTGTCGCGTTTGAGTCACTGGATTTATGTGCCATCTACTGTAGCATCTTTTTTTTTTTTTTTTTTATCACTTTGTGTTTTATAAAGTCACTTTTCTGCTGTTTGACCAAATTTATTGTTAGTTCCTAAAGAAAACAAGTTATTATTTTCATGTTTTTTTGCCTCCAAAGCAAGCTGACCATCACAAATCACCATGACAGCAGCGTCCATCTGTTTCTATCTAGCTATTTCACATGACATAGTTTGTCCTGTTAGCCAAATGACGTCAGGATAAATGCTTTAAATGTCCGACTGCACTGCTCATTTACACTGACGACACTTTCATTAAACAATACGAATGATTGAGTTTTCAGATTTTGCCCCGTGAGCTTCACAGTTAAGAGCTAACTTTACGTCACTTCCTGCACAGGACAACTCTGCAATTAGACAGAATAAATTCTGAGCATCAATCTGAAAATCTCAAGTATCAGCAAAGAGTAAATAGTGAATCCTTGTTTTTTTTGTGTTCTCGATCACACCTGCTAACAGCTCCATGGTGTCAGTCGGTGTAAACGTGACCTTCAGATTCCACCAAACACGTTTCCACTATATTCCCACGGCAGCACGTTCGTGTCTTTACCAGAATCGGCGTTCCTTTTTACTCTGGAGAACACACATAAGCAGGAAGTCACAGCAGAAGCACAAGAAGGTGGACAAATTATGAGAGAGCTCTAGAGTCGCCATGGTGACATTCACAGTGTAAACAACAACAACAGCACGGAAAGGACTGAACAGGAAGTTCAGATTTCTCTGCTCACGCGTTCCTCTAACGAGCCACAGCCACATACTGATGTGACCACGCCTTTAATGTTAGCATGAGGCTAACATTAGCTGCAGGTCACATGTCGCTAGGTGAATTACTCATAAAGACGTTCTGGACCGCATGAACACTGAAATCTGTAAGTTTGCAGACAAAGAAGCACAACAAGTGAAGTGCACATGTAAAAATTCAGATTTCATGCTGCTGAATACAGATTTATTCACACAAAAAGAGGCTAAAATTGTGAGCAAATCTCCATGTTGCTGCGAGAACAAACATGTAACTCAGTTTCAGGTGGAATAATTCTTCCTATTCGGTTTGTTTTTGGTGGCTGTTTGCTGCCTTGATCTGAGCTGACGTACAGAGAGACGAATATAAACGTCCGCAGGGATGAACGAGTCTCATCCAGAGCAGTGATTCACACCCCCGAACCGCAGCTATTGATTATTTTTAAAACACTCATTTATTTAGGTGTTGATCCAATAAAAGTAAACATAAAATATCTGCTTGAATGAACACAGAGTGAAGTTCACGTGAACGGCTCAGTCATGTGAAACAAAGTTCCCATGTAGATGGTTAGATGGAACGCGGGCGTACGACCACATGTCCCCAGAATGGGGTGTAAATTAAGAGTTTAATTTGTGTCCTTCGCCTGTGGGGGGCACAGGCGGCAGAAGGTGGAAAAGATGGACACCTGTTAGGAGGAGAGTGGCGGCGCCCGTGATGGCCGTTGATTGTGGTCGATGCTAGTGCCTTTGCTGTCTGGTGAGCCTGGTTACTGATTGTACCGACGTCCCGACAGGGCCTGGGCATCGTCAGCCGCTCTATTTATTAATGTCCACTCAAATCAATCATATTTTTCTATGTAAGTGCTTTAAATAAATTTGCCCTTTTTTAACTCACTTTGTGTGCTGTCTTCAGTTTGAGTAACCGCAGGGCATGCTGGGAGATGCAGGAAAGCTGCCTGTTACGTCTGTCTGAACCTCCATGTCTGTAACTGGTCCAGTTAAATTTCCAGTATGAGCTGAACTATTTTGAGTTCCCGGAAAGTTGTCGTCCCGTTATTAATTGGACGCGGTTCTGTCCGAAACAAAGACATGACGTCCTCTGCACTCGCGTTTCCTGTGTTTTCTACCTAAACGGGATGGTCTCCATAGCAACAGCGTGACCTCACTGCGTTAATTCACGTACAGTGAGAGAACACGAACGAAGGTTTAAAATGAAAGGATTCACTCGACCTCATGAAGGTGCATCATGTTTTCTCTGAGCCTTTTAGCATTTTAGATCCTTGTCTTGGTTCTGTAAGAAGCTACCGGCCATTAGCTTGAACAATCTGTCCCGATCCTTTGGGGGGCTTTGTAGTTCAAAGGTCAAGCTCAAAATAAAATCCCCAAATTCTTATTAGTTCACTTTGGGTGAAGTTTGGGATTGATCTTAACCAATCAGTTAAGTCACAGTGTCAAGATTTAATCCTAAAATAAGTTTTAACTTTATCAAACTTAATCTCAAGATTCTGCTGCTGCTGCTGCTGCTGCTCATGTTCTCACTGGAACACGAGAAAGAGATTATATCTCTCCTGTTCTAGCTTCTCTGCATTGGCTTCCAGTGAAATCTACATTAGAGTTTAAAGTTCTCCTCCTCACCTACAACGTTCTAACTGGTCAGGCACCTTTGTATCTTAAAGAAATTATAGTCCAAAAACATACAAAACTGGGGGTTAGTAGGTTAATTGGTCACTCTAAATTGCCCGTAGGTGTGAATGTGAGTGTGGATGGTTGTTTGTCTCTATATGTCAGCCCTGCGATGAACTGGCGACTCATCCAGGGTGACCCCGCCTTCGCCCCAAGATGCTGAGATAGGCTCCAGCCCCCCCCGCGACCCCTAACGGGATAAGCGGTAGAAAATGGATGGATGGATAGTTCCTTATCACTCAATTACAACGCTGCACTCCCAAAATGCAGGCTTACTGGTAGGCCCCTCTTCTCTGGAACCGGCTCCCAGTTCAAGTCCGTGGTGCAGACACCCTCTCTGTGTTAAAGAGTAGCTTAAAATCTTCCCTTTTGATAAAGCTTATAGTCAGAGCTGGCCGCAACTACGGTGCGGCCAGCTCTGCTGCTATAGGTCTAGACTGCTGGGGGATTTCCCATGATACACTGAGCCCCTCTGTTTCTTTATCTCGCTCTTTCTTTACTTCTTCTACGCGCTACTCTGTTATGTCCCAGTATTTGTGTTACTAACTTCATCCCAGAGTCCCTCTGCCTCGTCGTCTCTCAGCCACCTGGTGGCGTGGGCGTGATAGTTCTGGTAGCGACCTGCTATCCGGTGGAGATGTGACCTTGTGTCTGGGATCCTGATCAACTTCACGATCCTACCCAGTAAAAGACAGAGTGGCCCGGAATCCTGGCCTGGATCAGCGTCTGGTTCCTGGGCTAATAACATGCTTCTGGACTCAGTTCTCATGTTTTCATATCCATAGACTATAATGATGTCATATTACTGTGCTCTGTACTTGTGATAGCTCTTGCACATCTACCCATCCCAGGGAGAGGGATCCCTCCTCTGTGGTTCTCCTTGAGGTTCCTTCTTTTTCCCTATCCAGGGTTTTTGGAGGTTTTCACCACCCGGTTCGAGGATCTGAGGGCAGAGGATGTCACATCTGTACAGTGTGTAAAAGCCCAGTGAGATAATGTGTCAGTTGTGATTTTGGGCTGTACAAATAAAATTTGATTTGAAATTTTGATTTATTCACGAGAGAAAGCATCATAGAAATTATGCTGAAAAACGATTTTGGTGAAAGTGAAAGTCGTTCAGACGAAAACCACTGACAAGATTCATTTGGTCTCTTCACTGTAATGCTTTAGGGGGCGCTGTGATGAATCTCGTGCAAAGGTACAGCACATCTGGGTGTTAAAACAAAGAAGAAAATGACTCACTTTTCTCATCTTTTTGCCCCCAAAATGTTGCTTTGTTGTTGAAAACAAATTAGAATGAACAAAACTGGAATAAAATGATGTTTCTGTGAAAGTTGAGCTGCTTTCTTTCGCTACATATTCTTAGTTTGAAGATGAGTGAACTTGGTCACAAATGCTGATGGTGGCGACTGAACCTGTGGAGGGGGAAGATTTCCATTGCAGCTGTGTTTTCCTGCGAATATCCTCGTGTTGTTGTGCCTCGTCTCTCCTTTCAGAACATTCAGCTTCCACAGTCCTCACAGGGAGTTTGCAGCCGCTCAGAGTCGGCCAGTGATGAACTTCTGTTTCTGTAGCGCAGACACGGTCCACAAAGTTCTCAAAGACTTTGAACTTCAGTGTTCGGATGAATGCTAAAAAAGTCGGTGAAAAGATGGGCTGTCGGCCCTTCATGTTCCCCTGGACCGTCTCCAATCATGTGTACAGAACACAACAAAATGACAATATTATTGATTATTGACTGAGTCCATGAGTCCAAGAGCAGATAAAAGCCATAAATCCAGAAGTCTGTGTCTTCTATTGATCCAGGTCTAGCGGATGCTTGTCAGAATATACAAAGTCCTTAAGTCAAACAGGAGGAGACATGTAGGTAAATCCAGAGTTATGTGATCCAGATGGTGCTGGACCATCCAGACCAGGATCCAAGCCACACATTCCCCTATCGCCTCTGGAAAATGGTTCCAGGTGATCCTGATCCACAATCCTGAGCCACTTGATCAACCTGCCAGCAGCGAGTAGTCTGCAAAGAGACGGGCCTCCAGGACGAGGAAGCACAGGGACTCCAGGGAGGCTGTGAAGTTAGTAACAAGCATTACGAGGACAGGAGCCCAGTGCATCGTGGGAATTCCCTCAGCAGTGTTAGACCATAGTAGCAGATCTATGTGCAGCTCTTAAACACAGAGAAGGTGTCTGTCCCCCGGACCAGAACTGGGAGCTGGTTCCAGGGAAGAAGGGCCAGAGAGCTGAAGGCTCCGCCTCCCAGACTAATGTCGGACATCCTGGGAACTATAAGGAAGCTGCGTTTTGGGAGCGTATTGATCTGGTTGGGTAATCAGGCACCATAAGCTCTTTAAGATGTTAAGGTTGAAGACCATTTAGGGCTTTATAGGTGAGGAGAAGGATTTTAAACAAATTCTCACAGGAAGCTGATGTACAGAAGCTAAAAGGGGAGAAAAATGATCTCTTGTCCTTGTTCCCGTCAGTACACAAGCAGCTGGCGAGTCTCCAGGTTGATCCAGAACATTCTGGGTCCACTAGGACCACTAGGCCCGTCAGAACCAGATGTTCTGCTCCACAGCTTGGTGGGCGGCTTCAGTCCAGCTGTGGAACTCCAGACCCGTTCTGGAATCCGTGTAGAACCAGAACTGGACTCTTCACAGTCCAGTCTTCTTCTTCACTCTGAGCCCGACTGCTGAGTCTCAGGACGACGGCTCGCCCTCCCGCTGGGGCGTCACCGCTGCTTCCTGTTCCCCCTCCGCCGCCACTCGTGCTGAAAGCGATGAGTCAGCGTGACAGCAGAAGGGCGATGATGGCGTCAATATCTCAGGAAATGAGCGTCACCGCCTCTGTCGGCCGCCGTCTCCGGCGTGTCCTCTCAGATTAACGCCGGGGAGGGATGTGCTCCGTGTCACAGATTTAATCCGGCAGCAGCGTGTTGTCAGCACGCCCCCGGGGACGAACCTCGTATCTCTGCTCTCCTGCTTCCTGTTTGTGAGCAGCATTGCGTCCCTGTAAAACTGCACGTGGTCAAGAATGAAGTGTGAATATTGAGAAGTCGGGTGGTGAAGATGAGGACGGATCCAACCCGTTTAACGTTGTGACACTTCAACAGGCCACAGGTCTTATTAGCTGCTGTTAGCATCACTCGCCGCAGTGTCTGGGTGTCAAGCATTGTGTGTAATGTTTTGGGTTCGGGTTTTAAAGTGACCTTTCCCTGTTTGTCAGGTCATCGGGGGGAATTTTGCTCTTTGGATTGTTTTATCCAGCGGCTGCAGAAATAACCAGCTGGTTAATAAGTCCGGACCTTCTGTCAGACCTGACCAGACCGTTTCCTGGGCCGGCGTGTACAGAAGAGCCCTTCAGAACCGTCTGCTGTTCCCACGTTCATTCAGAACTGTGAAGTTGCACTTTCGCTGGAGGACCCTGCACGAGCGTGAAAATCACCTGTTCCATGTTTGACCACGACGACTCATTTCACCGCATCTCATGTAAAATCAGAAACAGAGGTTATCGGCTGCTCCAATTTAATGTTTCTGTGTCAAAAGGGGACAAATGACAACCTGAAATCTGCAAAGTTACTGAAATAAACCCTCTGATCGATTTTGATGATGGCTGGTGTGACACCACAGTGGAATCAATGTGAACAGCATCACCACTGGGATTTATTTTTTAACAACAAAAAGTCTTTTCACTGCGCTGCGCAGGAAGGCTACGCCTCCAGTCCTCAACGTGGGAGGGGCAGCAGACTGGAAGCACTGTGGAAAGCAGCAAAGCAAAATCTGTGCACGTTCAGGTGGGTGGCAACCGCTTCTTCAGGTGAAGCTAATGTTTGACACCGGGAGCTAATGTTTGACGCATGTAGCAAACGTTTGACACAGGGAGCTAACGTTTGACACAGCTAAACGCTGACACAGGTAGCTAACGTTTGACACGCGTCTCATCTCGCGGAGACTCATCTTGGAACGGTAGTGTTTCATGGTGCTTTGGCTGGACTCTGCGACGGCTCATCGTCCTCTGAGTGATAAATCTTCACACTGGACCTCATCCCAGAACCAAAACCCTGAGATGTTGTTAGAGAGGCAGCAGAACGTTACTCTGATGTCATAATTAATGATCACAGTGTGTGTAAAAGTGCTGACCTGGAGGGAGGAAATGTGCCCAGCATGACCCCCATCGCCCCCTTGTGTCACCTGCTGACACGCGCAGGAAACCGGGATTCTGAGTGTGTGTGTGTGTTTGAGGCTCGTCCTGTTGTGATTCCTGGACGTTACGACCCGATTCTGATGATAACAGCCTTCTGTCAGCAGTCAGCAGAAAATGCAGTTCTGCCCCTCCAGTGACACACACACACACACACACACACCTCAGACTCACACACACTCCATTATTTTCTTGATCTCTGCTGTTCATCTAAGCTGGAACTAGTCAAACTAAATTAAACATTAATTTACTGCAGCTACATAATTAAAATGTAAGTCACACACTCAGCTTTAATGAAAGACGTGGAATTAAAAACCTGAAGGCTCTCGTCCAGGACATGATGGTGTTAGAGTGAGGAAACCTCAGGAACCAATCCTGAAGACTCGTGGGGGCGGAGCTTAATGCTGCAGAAAGGAAACTGACCATCCGTGTGACTGAATGATTCCATTGTTAGAACCTGCCACTGTGCAGCGTACAGTAAACTAGTTTGACAGGAAGAAGATGACAGAGCAGGTAAGCTCCGCCTCACTTCAATTGCTGGCGAGGGGCGGAGCGGCGAGTGGAGATGGGGCGGGGCTATAGTACTTGGCAAAGGTGTAGAATTTCAAGGCCATGAAAGGCTTTTTTTAATGAAAGAATGAAAATAAGTAAATAGAAAATAGTCTTTAGGGGTTTAATCAGAGGCTGAACAAGCAAATGTCATTTGATGCTCCCATGATGCACTGCAGGCACCAGAACTGAAACAGCAGCATTTTGGAAAGAATGTCTCTCCATGTGTGACCACAGACCACAGAAGAAGAAAACAGGAAGCAGGATTCTGCTGAGTCGTCTGGACTCGTCCACTTTGGTCACATTAGAGATTCTTTCTTCCTTCGGTCTGAACTCTGAGTTTTATTCACATTCTGAGACATCGACTCAACAACAACCGACTGACTTCTCAATGCCATCGCTCGCCGAGACACAACCACCAAACGCGACGCTGTTATTTATCTGTTTGTTTGTTTGGCCGGTCGCATTGATAGATCAGCTGCTCTGAATAATGAAGCAACGCTAATGGGCCTCATAACACACACACACACACACACACACACACACACACACACACACACACACACACACAGCGAGCTGAGACTCACCGAGCGGTGAGCTGAGAAACGTTCTGTCTGCGGTGGCGTCGACTGTTGGAAGCTGCTGGAACATTGTGAGGCTGCAGCCAGGAGGCCCATCAACACATGGAACTTTGGGTTCTCCACGTTAAAAAACGCACCAGGCTGCTCTTTCTGTGTCCTGAACGAGTCCGTCTGCGCAGAGTAATCAACAGTAATATCACAACTGGGTCGTCAATAATTCTCTGATTGGAGACACAACTGGTAAAATCATGTCACTCATTAGTTGAATGATTAGTTACCTATCCATCCATCCATTAGGGGTCGCCGGGGGGCTGGAGCCTATCTCAGCATCTTGGGGCGAAGGCGGGGTCACCCTGGACAAGTCGCCAGTTCATCACAGGGCTGACATATAGAGACAAACAACCATCCACACTCACATTCACACCTACGGGCAATTTAGAGTGACCAATTAACCTACTAACCCCCAGTTTTGAATGTTTTTGGACTGTGGGAGAAAGCCGGAGAACCCGGAGAGAACCCACGCAGACACAGAGAGAACATGCAAACTCCACACAGAAACGCCCTGACCCGGAATCGAACCCAGGACCTTCTTGTTGTGAGATGACAGTGCTAATCACTGCACCACTGCGCCGCCCTTAGTTACCTAAAGTGACAAATAAAGGGAATAAAGGTGACGAAAAGCTAATGTGACTGGTTATGTTTTAAACTAATCCCGTCCAATCAAAGTGAACCAACGAAACATTAGCAGGTACTTTCAGTGTTTCTTGATTGGCTGCACCAATTAGCTCCTTTATCACAGCGTGACTGCGGGTTGGACAGTCAGAACAGCGATGTCTTCTTCTTCTTTAGTGTTTTCGGGTTGTTGGCAGTAACGACAAGAGCTGCTTCATTAATTAACCTGTTTATTATTTGTTCCCACGAGATCGCAGTTAAAAATGGAAGCTACAACATACGGACACGCAGTGACGACGTGACTTCAGTTTGGCGTCGTGAGTTCAGTTTGGCGACGTGACTTCAGTTTGGCGATGTGAGTTCAGTTTGGCGATGTGACTTCAGTTTGATGTTGTGACTTCAGTTTGACGTCGTGACTTCAGTTTGGCGACGTGAGTTCAGTTTGGCGATGTGACTTCAGTCTGATGTTGTGACTTCAGTTTGGCGTCGTGACTTCAGTTTGATGTTGTGACTTCAGTTTGATGTCGTGACTTCAGTTTGGCGACGTGAGTTCAGTTTGGCGATGTGACCTCAGTTTGATTTCGTGAGTTCAGTTTCGCGTCGTGAGTTCAGTTTGGCGACGTGACTTCAGTTTGGCG
>KV751410.1:417414-430773 GCA_001698575.1 Mola mola
TTCCTGCTCTGTTCCTGACCTGTTCCTGCTCCGTTCCTGCTCTGTTTTTGACCTGTTCCTGCTCTGTTCTTGACCTGTTCCTGCTCTGTTCCTGACCTGTTCCTGCTCTGTTCCTGCTCTGTTCCTGCTCTGTTCCTGCTCTGTTCCTGCTCTGTTCCTGCTCTGTTCCTGCTCTGTTCCTGCTCTGTTCCTGCTCTGTTCCTGACCTGTTCCTGCTCTGTTCCTGCTCTGTTCCTGACCTGTTCCTGCTCTGTTCCTGCTCTGTTCTTGACCTGTTCCTGCTCTGTTCCTTTTCTGTTCTTGACCTGTTCCTGACCGATTACAGATGTGATGCTGACGGGGCCTCGTTAAGTATGATGACAGTAAATGTCAGACAGACGTCAAAGGCTGAGGGACCAACAGCCTCCGGCGTGTCTCTGCTGAGTCAGAAAAGACCAGCATTTCTCGAACGTGGATCCAACCGACTGTATCACAGAGGCAAACGCAAGCAGACAGAAGGTTGACAGCAAAACTGCACCTCAGACATTAGATGGCATCTTAACTTGTCTCAGGAAACTGCAGTGGGGATGATGTGATCAAAGCCCTGCTTGTATGGTCACGTTTCCCGACTCTGTTCCTCAGATTCAGTAAAACCATGATGTGAGGACACGAAACGCTCCCAAATGTTCCCGTCTGGCAGCTCAAAAACATTCTCACATCAATAAATTCCTCAAAGCGCCTCCCGCAGTTATCGGGGAAATAAAAGCAGTTTAATAGACATCAAACCTCGGTTATGGGTCATTACACGGATTTATTTATAACATTATGGGTAATTTTATGTGAGCGGACAGCAGATCTGACAGAGACGTCATGAATTAGAAATGTTCAGAATCATGCCAGCAGTCACGTCAAGTTTAGGTTGTCAAAGATTCTTGAGTTTATAGGAAATCCACATTGAGGAAAAATATCTATATATACCCACATTTCCCTGCCAACAGCTCACAGACTGAACAAAAGTTACGGAACTTTTAGTTCTTTTCCTCAGCCCACAATCACACTTTTTCACACCAAGCTCATATTTCATCTGAACATTAAGCACAAAAACTTCTGACAAACTTCTGCAAATATTCAGATGGACCTCGATTTCACAAGATTTTCCCCTGCAGAATTATATAATTTTGTGTGATAGTTCAAGAGAAAAACAGCGTCAGTTTCATGCTGCCAAAAGAGGAGTTTGGGGATGTAAAACGTGTTTAGTTGTAGAAGCTTTTCTGTCCTTGCAGGAGGAGCATCATCATCACAGTTGCAGTGGACTCAGTTTGGTCTCCTCAATCATCCGATTAAATCGAGTTCAGGATGATTTCTGGTGGAAACATCCTTCACTCATCTCTCTGCTTACTCCAATCAGCTGGCTGTGGAAGCATCCTGTTCTTTTTGTGTCATCCAATCAGGGCCAGCCACCATCTCGATCAGCCTATCATGTCACAGGCGGTAAAGAGGCGTCCGGTGCTTCTGGCAGATGTCACGCAGGGTTTCTATGCGACCCTCCTCCAGTTTTCTGGCCCAGAAGCAGGTTGAGCTCATGGTCCACCTCCCTCCAGCTCTGAAGGATCCAGCTTTTGTTTCCAGGACCTACTGGTGAATCTTCAATCCTGCGCATCATCATCATCACTTCCTTCTCTATACTGTTAAGTCATCATGATTGCGTGTTTTTTGTTCTCATGCACATTTCACCCCTTCAAACTGAGTCTCTCCTGGATGAAAAAGCAGGTTTGAGAAGAAGAACGTCAGTAAACGATGATGAACATTCAGAAAGTTTCTCCACAGAATGAAAACAGCAGGAAGAGAAACTTTAACGATAAGAAAGAGGCTGATGAAGATGAAGCCGATGATGTTGAGTGACGGATGAAACTACTCGATACACCCGCGAGCACGCCGTGAACGCAAACAAACACTTCATGTTGGTATTAATGTGTTTTTATTTAGGCTGATCGTTCACAGCCCAGCAGCATCTTCCACTCCTGAATTCAGCCGACCGGTTGTTAAAGTTTCACTGGCCTTTGTCCAGTTGTGCCTCCATAAATCCTGGGCTCTGACACTTTAATGATGCTTCCGCTACCGTGGAAACCACTTCACCTGCCTTTAACAGGAAGCAACAGCCTAAATTATGGGCCAAAGTACTGCCTGTAAATATTTAACGACGCTATTAGAAACCAAATGCGAGCGTCAGAAACCTGTTAAAGAGTGCAGAGATGCATTCGTGTGATTGCTGATCCTGCAGCAGCAGCACTGAGGAGGTTAGCTAAACATCTCAGCTTGAGTGTGATTCACACAGTTTTTGCTTCCCACTTTGAGTCATGAGGCTCAGCACCGACAGCCACGTTCTCAGAACGCAGCTTCATGGCTACACTGCAGGTCGGGCAGGTCACCTTCAGGGCATCCGGTCCTTTCCCTTCCCTTCACTCAGCCCCGCCCCCTGGGTTACTGTTCCTACATTTGTTAAGCTTTCACACCCAGCTGAGCCTGGCTGGACCCTATGTGCGGGGCCCCGGTACCCCTGCGGTCAGTTGCACCTGACAGCCGGCATTGATTCCAATCACCAAAGGGGTCATTTTGAACTGCACATGTCTGGCCCCTCACACAGAACCGGTTGGCCTTGGGTGACCCTGCGGCTCCTGGGGTCATGAGGATCAAACCTGTCCACCATGACATGGTGGCAGATCCTGGAGGGCCGTGACAACAATTTTTATTTCTGCAAAGCAAGAGCATTATCTGCTGCTGAGTGTGGACAAACTGTTAAATACGATCCAACCCTCAACGTCAGCGGGTTCATTATCTGGTATCTGGCCTCAGGGAGACTCAGTCTGTCCTCAAGGCCCCCACATGTTTCCACTTCTCGCAGAACAAGATCTACAATCACCAAGCTTACGTTGCCTTCATAAAAACTGTGCCAATGCCTTCACGTGATTGGCTGAAAAATAAAACACGCCCGAGTGGGGGAGGAGGGGGGCTGAGAGGAGGGAGACATCTGATTGGCCTGTAGAAAAATATGGCACGACAGCTGAGTCTCGAAGACCTGACGCAGTGAAGCGACAAACAACAAATAGTTTGGAAACACAGACGCAAACTGACAATTATTTTGTATTATTATATTTGTGGATTTACATTATATCTGTTTAAAACAAGAATGTGTTTGTGTGCATCACAAATCCATCTGTGAACCCTCTTAATTATATTATTTATACGGAACGAAAAATATTTCTGTGGAGAAGCATTTACATAGAATTCCCACAACGCATTTGTGAATCCATGTGTGATTATTGGTGGACTTTGACACTGATCTACCTCCGTACTCGACTTCGCTGCAGATGTTGCCTTGCTGACTGATGGCCCTTTGGTCACCGAGGGACAGAGAACGGAACATAAAGACTCAGTAACGAATCACGAATGTCTTTGTCTCCTGGGTTTCCTCTGACGTTATGTTCTACGTTTTTGAGATGGACTAATAATCCTGAAAGGATCCGCTAGTCTTGTGAAATCTGCTCGTGAGATCAAGCGGTTTTAGCAGCTGAACCTGAAAACGAGACGGAGGAACAGAAAGAAGTAGCACAAAGATGGAAAATCAAATTTAACACAATTATTGAATAAACGGTGCAGATTTAACGTGAGCGTTGAAGGGACGCAGATGTCAGGGAAGGTTGGTGCCAACATAGGGGTGAACTGGTTAAATGTTGGAGGTCAGACGTCACAGTGGGATTTCTGGTCAGTGTGAAACAACCAGCTGCTCTCTACCTTCCCAAACAGGCTCCTGTGTTATAAATTCAGTCAAATCTGCACCAACTATTGAAATAACTCAGTGCTGTTTACTTCCTCTCAACCCAACCAAACTGGTTCTGTCAATGTTCATGTTCAGGTTTGTCCAACTAAAAACTTATCAAGAGTCATGTGACTCTCTTTCCTGTCCTTTACAGTTTGACCCCTAAACACTGAACCAGCTCTGTGTTCCAGAGTTCATTACAAAACATGCAGATTTCTACCAGGCACAGGAATTGGCTCAGCCCTTCTTCTGGACCCACTGAACTGTCACTCTGTGTGAGGAGGAATAGAACCGCCAGCCTTAGATTCCTGAAATACATTTGTCGTGTTCAAACTTCTAAAACCATTTCTTCAAACAATCCAAAACGCAGCTGCTGAGCCTTTAACTAGAATTAACAAAAGATCTCCAGTCAGACCAGTTTCCTGTCGACTGCTGCACTTGATTCCTGACTTTAGAGCGTCACATGGACAAACTCCTCCCATATTTTCCTGATGTGCCTGCTGGCTCTGCAGAACAGCTGCAGCCAACCTGAGGACGTTCTCACCATTTCACACCACCTCAGACTCTGTCATGGTTTCAAGGAGAGTTTGCATTTGGACAGGCTTTTAGTTTGAATGCTCAGCCTTTATTTATCTCCCCATCGTCAGCCTTTATGTTCTTGCTGGTCTTTGTGTGTCCGTTTGGTTTATTGATGTGTTTTTAACTTGCCAATCTCGTGTTCCCCTTTTAAATTATTACATTTCCTTTAACCGCAGTAACGAGAAGCACTTTGTGTTTTGTAGCCATGACAGGAGATTTACAGCTGAACTGTATTTTCAGCCCTTATGATCCAAACTGGGTGTTTTCTCTGCCTTTGTCACTGACCTGAGACCAGTTTCTGTACTCAGTTGGAGGTGTGATGTTAGCCAGGCTGCAGCAGCAGCGTGTTGCACTTTGAAGCACTACAGAGGAGGAACGTTGTCTCTCTCCACTTTAAGTGCAGTTTTGACCTGACCCGTGCACGTGCTGCTATCAGGCCTGTCACAGCCGAGTCAGTCTGACAGGTCATTAACCTGCGGAGGCCAAGCGATACCAGTCCACCGTCAAAAGGTCAGGGAAAGGTCGGGCCAATGCGATGGTTAATCAGACGCACGAACGCTGCGGCACCATCTTTTATCTCCCGACACCGCTCCCCCTTCTTCTTCTCTGGTGCTGCAGCTCGGAGGCAGCCCGGCCGTAAATGTCAGAGAAGTGGCCTTTTGGCAGGTCAGCAGGTCACGGAGAGGAAAAGATTGATAGGACGGACGTGATTGTGTATCGCCTCAAACAACACGAGAGGAAGAGACGAGATGTTGTTCCGGATCTCTTCTTCTCCTGTCAGATCTCGTCAGACTGTTCGCCGCTTGTCACGTTTCATCGTTTTTAATTCATCAGACATAATCAGTCACAGTAAAAGGGTTTAAATAAATATGACTTATAATTATTTGTCTTTTGATTGTTTAGAGCATATTAACGTCTTTTTACTCAATCATGACATCATCATGGTTATGATGTCACACTTCTCAGAGAGCATTAACATATTTTTTTATGTTTGCGTCTCTTCGGAGGACAGACAGTCAGCAGACAGTTAGAAATGAGATCATTCCAATCCAAAAGCCTAAAGATGTAACGTGTCACATCGACTCCCTTTGTTCCAGACGTTTATCCAATAGCACCAGACAGCAGCAAAGCCCCGTCTTTACAGGAAGTGGCCACGTTCACTTCAGGTACGGACGATGCAGGTGATTGGACAGCTGCCACCTGAGGCTTGATCAGCACGTGGTTTTGCTGCTGCTGTTGTCGATCTGGGATCCATCGCCAGGACAGAACTGATGGGAAACGGACATCGTGCACGGTGCAACATGCAGGACTGGTGACCTGATCCTGGCTGGTGATCCTGTAACACGAGACGTTGACTCTGAGTCCAACAACTGTAACGTCATTATTATTCCCAGAAGATGAACGTTGACTCCTGTTAAACTGAGAGTGACTGTGTCTCTTCCAGAAGTTTAATCCGGCCGTGAAAAGCAGCGTCTGTGGGAGTTAAAACCTTGAATCGTATCGGCTCTGTCAGTGAAGATCCAGGCGGCCACTTCCTGCCTAACAAAGCGAACAGCAGGTAAACTGGTGACTTGACGTTTTTGAGGCTCACCTGTAACTTCACTAAAGCAGAAAGTATGACAGTAAAATGTTTGTGATATTTCCACCCGTGTTGGGGTTCGGTCGGCCGATGCGGCACTGTTGCCTTCTTGACTTGGGGGATGCAAACGTGCTGTTAACACGCACACACATAATTACAGGTAATTATTCCCTAAATGCAGCCTCATTTTCTCCAGCTTGTTTTTCTCCCTGAGAGCGAACAATCGACATCGTTAAACATGCAGTCTGGCCTCGTCACAACTGAATAAACTCATCCGGGAGTTGAAGACGGCAGCTCGTCCTGCTAAACGTGTAGTTTTAGTCACTACATCAATAGTTTGTCCACGACAGAGATAAACGCTGAACAGGCTCCTCCGTCTGTCTGGGACGTCTTCTTCTAACCACGAAGCTTCACCATCACACAGAAGCCTTTTTTAAATCAGATGAGAGATTAAACTCCAGAAAAACACATCGTCTGAAAGAATTTGTTGTTTTCTGGCAGAGTTTAATGGATTTAACAAACACTGAATCTGCTCAGTGACGATGATGAAGAGCGATTTGAAAGAACTTTACAAACAGCTGTGACTGATGAATGAATAATAATTAGAATATGTTGAATATATATGTTCTTTCGTACCATCCCAGCCGTCAAATTATAAAACCAGAAAAGTGATGCCTTGCGGTTCTGTTCCTCCTCACTCAGAGCGACTGTGAAGGTTCAGCGGGGTCCAGAAGAAGGGCTGGATGGTTTTTGTAGTTATCTGGTTGTTAGAAACCTGATTAATTTCAAAGGTTTAGCTTCATGTTTTGTAATAAACTCTGGATCACAGAGCTAGTGAAGTGTTTGGGGGTCAAAAACTGTAAAAGACAGGGAAGAGAGTCACATGACCCTTGGAAAGTTTTTAGTTGGACAAACCTGAACAGGAACATTGACAGAACCAATGAGGTTGGGCTGGATTGTTACAGGAGCAGCAGCTCTTCTTGTTTTGTTGGTATTTAGGGAGAGGAAGTAAACAGTTCTATCAGTAATAAGACTGAATTTATAACACAGGAGCCTGTTTGGGAAGGTAGAGAGCAGCTGGTTGTTTCACAATGACCAGAAAATCCCACTGTGACCTCTGACCTCCAACATTTAACCAGTTCAGCCTCCAAATGCAGGTTTGTGCCAAACGTGACAAAAATCTCTCAGTGCATTCTGGAGATATTGTGCTCACAAGATTTCGGGTCAAAGTGACCTTGACCTTTGACCTGTGACCTCCACAATCCAACGAGTGGATGTTTGTGCACAGTTGTTCTGGAGATATCACGCTCATAACGGCGCAGACGGCCCACCCAGAGGCACGACGCCTGCACGCAGGTGATAGAATCTGGACCACTGACTGTTCCTCAACCAGGAGAAATGAGATTCTCCAGAGACAGGAAGGAGTCAAAACGACCTAATCTCATCAAGTGAAAGAGGAGGAGGACTTGTATAAAACTTGTGAAACATGCTATGAAAATGTGCTGTTACTATTGGCTGGTTGCTTATTGCACAGATGAGTGTAGCTCTGGAGGCGTCCACAGAGACGTGGGCGCGGCTGCAGTTTGGTGATGACGATGATGTCGGGGGACGCGACAGAAGCGGCGTGGCTCTGCGGCTGAGTCAGCAGCATCGTCTCCCGGAGCGCCAAAATCCGAGGAAACGGCTGTGTCTCGGTTTTGACAACCAGCAAACAAAAGTGCTGAAGTTTTCATTTGGGACCTCGGCGGAGCAACGCCAGACAGAGACACTTATCCATCTTCATCACACAAACGCTGCTCCTGCAAGCCTGCTGAGCCGCTGCAAATCGGTTAAACATCCCCGCGCACGTTGACCCTCGTGTGATCTGATAACTCGCCGTCATCAGATTTCAGCCGCCGTTCTGATTGCTGATGGACAGAAAAAGGAAATGATTCGGCCGTGAGTTGATTTGGGGCTTTGAAGCTTTAGAGGAACTCCATCCTGGTGATTTCAGGCGTCCTCCTCCTCTTCCTCAGCTCAACCTGGCTCGAAGGCACCAAACGAGCCTGAACTAATGAGCAGGCTGACAGTGAGGGATGTTAGTCGGCCTCCAGTTTGAACCTCACTCCGTTTCAGACCCATCGAGGGACGGAATGAACCGTGTCCACATACATATGGTCCTGAACACCGGGCAGTGGACGCCTCTCTGAGGTCTCCACACCGTCTACAGTGTGGTCGCTTGCTTTACCTGTGCGTCTGATTCTGACTTCCTGCCTCACCAAAAATAAGTCTCAGCATTCACAAATGCATTCTGGGATTTCAAATGTTTTTCAGTGCACACAAGAATATTTCTCCATCTATATGAAAGTAACAAAATCCACATATAATTTAACGAGATATTTCTTGTTTAAACATTTATATCATGTTAAAACACAAATTATTTAAAATAATTTGTGTTTTTCATCACAAACATCACATTTATGTATGTTGTGACATTTCTACTCTCCTGGTGATTGATGACCACAGCCGTTGTGTGGGGGGAGGGGCTTTTGAGACTCCTCTGATGTGACTCCACCCGCAAACAGGGAATTATCTGTAGCCAATCAGACGTCTCCCTCCGTTCAAAGAAGTAACAGTAGTAATAGTAGTGAAGTTTTTTTACCTTTGAACGTGTCCACAGCAGTTTCTGGATCGTTACCAACGTTCTGGTTCAGAACGGCCGCGATGAGCTTCGGACGCCAAACCAGATCACTACGCTCCCAAAACGCAGACTTACTTGTAGTTCAGAGGATGTCCAACATCAGTCTGGGAGGCGGAGCCTTTGGCTATCAAGACCCCCTTCTCAGCATCTGTATATTTTTATTTAAGTGTGTAAGATATTTCCAGTATGAAATCATTAAAGGACAGTACTATCTGTTCAGAGATGAAGGAAGCCTGCTGTGTTGACAGTAACGCAGCAGCCAAAAAGTCATGAAAAGATACGGGTAAAACCAGGATTAATACTGGTGATGCTTTTGAAAAATGGAGGAGGTTTGAGTGCAGAAAGGGTTCGAGTCCGATGCTGAGCCGGCTGATGTTCTCCTGACCAGGTGAGTAAAACTCTAATTTCTAATTCAACATCTCGGCTACTAGCAGAGATAGACGTCATATTCAGACAGCGAGTCACGTTATTTGACACACACAGACAGTGTTGTCATATTTACAAACTCCCCTGCAACGTTACTGGTGTTGTGGTTAGCTTCTCGATCCAACACGAGCTAACTGCTCGTGTTTGACTGCAAATGACTTTAATCTACGAGCGATATTACTGTAGACATAACAGCACAAATCCTGACGTCACTCGTGGCAATCCGTCACTGGCCTTCAGGTTGTATAAGTCCTATCCAACATGAACGAGAAGCCCGACTGTGACCTTGGAACCAGTTTAGACTGCAGTACTTATTTTAAACACTGGGCGCCAGTGCTACATATTGTTCCTTTAACACTATAGGTTAAAGAGCGGGAACAGTCGACCCACATGGCGAACTTCATCCTCTGCAGGAAACAACCATCTCTCCTCGTGTGGTAAGCGAAGGCGACGAGCCCGAGCCAATCGGAGGCCGAGGATACCGAGTCAGGCCCTCGACATTTAGTGCGCTAGAGTTCACGGTGCCGTGTGGCTCCTCGCTGCTCGTGCCCAATTAACATCTCCGCGGGAAGGAGCCAAACTGGAATAAGACGTATTTATAGCGTGCGTGACTCTGTCTTGGCCTTTTAGACCGGTAATGACTCTGCATGATGAAGTGGGTTCAACGGGGCGCTGACCCGGCAGACAGGCGGGCGGCTAATGAAGCCTGCGGCAAAACGACCACAAAACTCTCAGGGCGAGCGACCTTCACAACCTCCTCCGTCCTGCTCCCGCTAACGCGTAGCTTTCTATGGCCTGCCTGCGTGTTCTGCACACGTCTGCAGTCCGGCTCGTCCGTGAGCGGCTGTACGATTTTCTGCAGCAGAACACAGATCTTGTTTTCAGAGCAACATCCACAAGCACACGATCAGTTTGTTTTCAGCCGCACATGCTGACCCTCGTCCAGGAGGAGGAGGTGTTCCTACAAACCACCCAGCGCTGTCAAGTGACCATCCGAGGCCTTCAAGACCTCAACAAGAATGAACTTGTCTTGTTAAAGAAGGAACAGCTTTGGGCCGCTTCTGACGTTGGTTTAACCCTGAAAAACTCATTTTGTAAAATTCAGTATTTTGACATTTGGTTCATGAAAAATCCCTTTGAGGTCTTAAAATCTCTTGGATGTAATTCGACACCTTTGCTTCATTGAGGTTGTGGGGATCTCTGAATGTGCTACTTTAGCCCCGGCCCTCACCTCCTGCCTTTTAAACTAGTCTACTACACGCTGCACAGTGGCAAGTTCTAACACTGGAGTAGTTCAGCCACATCTCGGAGTGTTTAGTAGGAAGTAACTGGACTTCTTATCTTGTTTGAAGACATTTCGCCTCTCATCCGAAAGCCTTCTTCAGTTCTGAGGGTCAGTGCGGGAAACCCAGGTATTTAACCCAGAGTGGGTGGAGACAATCACCAAAAATGAGGACGTGGGGAAAACACCCAGCCTGGGGGGGGGCGATCCTCTGGCTAGGCATCGTGTGAGTCGTTAAGGTCACAAGAGCCCGGGTGTGAATCACTCGAGAGTGTTTGTCCCTCACCCTTGGTTCCGTGTGACACCTTGGGTTCACATGGCCCCAGGTGTGTGTGGGGGTTAAACCGCCTGGGGAGGGCTCCCAAGACAGCATTGTAGGTAGCAGACAAATGGTGTCTTAGTCCACCACCCCTGTTAAGAGAGGGTTTCTCCAAGTGGACAAAGATGGCCTCTTTTACTCCTCTTTCAAACCATCTGTCCTCTCTGTCCAGAACGTGGACATTGGAGTCCTCAAAGGAGTGATCTTTCTCCTTAAGATGCAGATGTACAGCTGAGTCCTGTCCCGATGAGGTGGCTCTCCTGTGTTGTGCCATGCGTCTGTGGAGGGGCTGTTTGGTTTCACCTATATAAAGGTCAGAGCACTCCTCTGTGCATTGAACGGCATACACAACATTGCTGAGCTTATGCCTGGGTGTTTTATCCTTGCGGTTGGACCAGTCGCTGTCTTAAGGTCTGGCCCGGTTTGAAGTTGACTGGAATTTTGTGTTTTTGTAAGATTCTTCTGAATTTTTATGATAGACCTGCCACATATGGGATGACCACGTTCTTCCATTTTTCACTTTCTGCCACATGTTCGAAGCAGACATGGATCCCCAGGAAGTTGAGGCGGAGCTACAGCATTAAACCACGCCCCCACTGGTCATCAGGATTGGTTCCTGAGGTTTTCGGTGTAGCAGACCTGTCAGTTTGCTGGAGACTTTGATTGGTGGATTGAAAGCAGAAATCCTCAGCTGTGAGATTGAGGCTAATTTCAGTCATGATTTGTGTAACATAAAAACACATCATGGACACGTTAACAAGGTCAGAAATGACATTGTTCTTTGGAGGCGGTCTGCAATCAAATTGTTTTAATTAAACATTTAATTTAATGAATACGCTTTAAACTCTTGTTATGATTGTTTAATTGGAGAAAGTAAATCAACTGGTTATCATGAGGAAACAAACCAGCACATTAATTAATTTGTGACCTTCAGATAAAGTTATTAAAGATGATCACAGCTTCCCTTCCTGGCTGAGTCGGGGAAAACACTTTTGTAGTTCAAACCTAGATGACTTTTTATTTATAATCCGTGGAGTTTGTATTGTGGGTGATTTAATAAGGTGGTGATATGAGAGAATGATTAATTTCTCACACACATATCAGACCGCCTAAAGGTCACCTTCAATCATTGTTGATGATGAATATTTAAATTAAAGGTGACAGGCTGCTAAAATTGGAGCCACTGAAAGATCCTGTCAGCCAATCTGCAGAGGCACCTGAGGTTTCTGTCTGATGCTGCTGCGAGAGTTTCTGTTGTTACCCCGAAAAGGCAGCAGGAGTTCAGAGAGGAAGTTCATGCATCAGCAGGCATTTAAAGGCCGCCCACGATGAAAATCATGTGATCTTGTAGTGTGTTTATGTATGATGAAACCCAACAGGAACTGCAAAACCTCAGGAACAAATCCTGATGACCTACGGGGGTGGGGCTTAACACTGTGGATACGACCTTGTACAAGTAGCTCCTCTTCTTCCTCCTGTGAATCTGTGTGTGGCTGGTGTTAGAACTGGCCACTATGCAGCGTACAGTAGACTAGTTTAACAGTCAGAAGGTAACAGAGCAGGTAAGCTCCGCCTCTCTGACTGCAGGCAATGGGCAGCTATGGGGCGGGGCTAAAGTAGCTCATTCAAAGGCCGCAAAGCGATTTAGTGATTCAGTTAATAGCTGCCTCCAAAAGGTCACCTCTAATGAATGTGGTGAGTCTGGAAATGTTAGTGTGCTTATCAGACCTTCACCCAGCAGAGGAAACACGTTTCCTCCCCTCAGCAAACAGCAGCACTAATAAAAGAGGCCAATCAATCATCATTATCTCCAGAGAGAGAAATTTACAGCAGCTCCGGCCCAGCTTGTTCTCTAAATGAACAGAAAATTGATGGGACCACAAAGACTCTGCTCACCTCACCTCCACAGCGACTTAACCGAAACCTGAAAGGCCAAAATGTGAAGCCGATGACTCAACACGTCTTCAGTCAGTCAGTGCATAGACGAGCAGCGATCGAAACATCTTCAAATGTCTTTAATAATCAACAACCAACCCGAAACAGCTCCACCACCTCTGCTGGCCGCCTGCAGTACGGCTCCCGAGCCCCTCTCCCCCTCGTTAGCAGACGTCAATCATTTTCCTTCATTCTCATCATCTTATCAGGTATGAAAGATTAACCTTAATGTTGGATCTCAACATTTAGGTTAAACTATTCATATTTAGAATTAGATGTTATATTTCACGGTTAATGTCATCGTTATGTTTAGACGATTACAAATTCAAATCACTTTCCACATTTTAGATGAACTTTTCTATCAAATGTGAGGAAACTGAGCTAATAACATATAAACAAACTACATGTGGCACCCCATACACCAGATAGTTCCTGTGTATCATGGTTTTAACAGTTTGTGTCCACCTACCCTCATTCATGTGGAAAGAAGAGACACCGAGTCGAGGGCCGTCAACATTCAGGGAAATCTGCTCAAACGCCATCTTTTTGATAAAAATATGAATATTTGCTGCACTTGGTAATCTTATCTCGGTGTTTCACCATATCCATCATTTCCCCCTCGTTCAGACGACAGCAGCAGCTTCGCGGACGAGGCTCAGACATTCTCAGTCTGAGCTCTCGTTAGGCGAACGTTAATTAAAGGGTGGCGTGATCGGACCTGCACGCCGCAGCACTTTAACTGGCTGATCTCCACATTGGAGAC
>KV751410.1:434970-462198 GCA_001698575.1 Mola mola
AAAACCACACAATGTGTTTCACACAGTATTGAGTTTGTTGCTAAGAGGCCAATTTATGAATTTTAAATTCAGTGGGCCTGCAGATGAGACTTAAAGTTTCATCCCCAGATACAAACAAGCTCCTCCGTCCTGCTTTTAAATACACGCCTCCCTCCGTCCCTCTGGACCAGGACCAGGGCCGACAGCGTCCAACAGGCAGCCCCCCCGCCCCCGGAGCCGCGTCCAGAACACGATGAAGAACCAGTAACAACACCAGCTGGGAGAGCAAGGCCCAGCTGGTGTTCTGGTGTTACTGGTTCTCCGCCCGCAGTCGCAGAACTCGCCTCTGGTGTCGCCTGTGTGGCTGCAGACTGAGCGTCCTGAACTGGGTCCGTGTGGTGGACAGAAAACTCTTCTCTTTTATCCACACCTTGTCCGTTTTTTTCCGTCCCGAATCCGCCGCCGGGATTCTCTGATCGTGTGGAGGGAGCAGAAAGGTCACGGCCGCGGCGTCCCACTGAAATGCCGTGAGGCAGCTCTGCCACAGAACGGAACGGCCGTCAGAACAGAACGGATTTAACCGAAGTCAGGAACACTTGAACAAACACGACGCGCTGCAGAAAAATGGCAGCTCTTCTGATGTTAAAGGCAAAGTTATCCGGTACGACGACCTCCACGGTATTTTGAACACAGAGCAAGTTGAGCAAGAGCTCAAGTCGATACGACAGCCAGCCACCAGGGGGCCATCCACGAGCTTCCACGTCACTGCTGGGGAGTCGTCGGGAGATCCGTCATTACAGACCTGAATCCACGTCGAGAACGTCCCGACATGAAGAAACAGCTGTGGTCTCCTCCTGCAGGCGATCGGTCGATCCTCATGGATCTGACGAGTATGTGCTCCTGCTGAGCAGAGAAAACGAGGTTCCGCGTGTTTCCGGCGTCACCGTATGTGTCAGCAGCTCTCGGCGTGAGTTGCGGGAACGCCGGATCGAATCAGTCAGCCTTCCGATGGGGGAGGTGATGACGACACATGATGAGTCCGACTGAAAGCAGAGGTGAGCTGTAGCCATTTTCCTGTCGCTCTGGAATGGCAGCGTGTTCCCAGAATCCTCCCTGAGGCCGTGTTGCGTTTAAAGCGAGGATCGACGTACTGTCCTGAAGTTTCGCGGCGAGAGCTGCAGCACTTCTTCATGACCTCCTCGTGGGTCGGGTCCTGCGTGGAAGACAAGTCGGAGCCGAACGTTTGCGCAGAATCAGCCTGACTCACTGTGTCTTGTGTCTGTGTGCATCTTGTGGGTGTGCAGGGGAAAACAGAAAACAAGCTTCTTCTCTAACCACACAGACAGCAGCAGCCTGACCTCCAGAACCGACACCCACCTCTCCAGCTGTGAGGAACGGTCCCTGAACGCAGCAGGAGAGGTGCTGACCATCGTCCTACCTACGTCAAACTTCCTCCCCTGAGACGCCTTCAGAGGCGGTAACTTCGCCCAATCAACCGGCCGCGGAACCAGGAGGTTCAAATGCAGCTAGTGGCAGTTAGCCACTAACCGTTGAACTTCAGAGGACGTCCTGACGATGCAGCCAGCTGCCACCTCTGAATTTCTGTGGAACGCAGCATTGCTGACCCTCCCAGCAGAGGATGACATCATCACAGACAGGAACAGGAAACGACTCATCAAAGCAAGAAAGCGCTGCTCGTGATTTTCAACTTTCATTTTCGAAACGCCATCTTAAAATCACAGGTATGATGTCATTATGCTGAGAGAGGGAAAACGCCACTGAATCCCAGCCTGAGGTCAGTTAACAAGATGCAGGTGTTGAACTAAACCTGGTGATAACAAGTTTCACAGGATCGCAAACATGGAGGAGCTGTGACCGTCGCCCCCCGGCTGCTCTTCAGCTCACACTAACATACACAGATACATATTTATGGCTCCGCCTCTTTCCTCTGACAAGAAACACTGCAGCTCTTCCTCTGAGGATTTACAGCCAAATTGCTTCACTGTGAATGATCATTTTTAATATCCAATAACTTGTGATTTAAATATTCACTGCAGTTGTTTGGTTACACTGATCTGACAGGCGTTTGTCAGGAACTTATTTCGGTGATTCAGAAGATTAAAGAATAAATAACCTACTGGGATCTTCTTCTGGAAACACGACGAAGTCACAGAACACAGCGGCCGGATCCGACGATGACGACGCAGCCAGTCCCATCACAGGAAGTAGAGCAGAAACACTGCTCGGTGGCATATGTGTTATCCGGAGAGTAACCTCAGCACATGGTTACACACTGCTTTGAAATTGTAATAATGAAGATGTCTGCAGACACAGTGTGTGTGTGTGTGTGTGCGTGTTTACTCCTCTACGTTGAACATTTGCTCCCTGTCGGCAGCGTCTCCATTGTTCTCTACACCTGGACGGCCAGAAGGCTGAAAATCTCCACACCTCCGCTGCAGTGTCATATCTGAAATCCTTGAACAAACTCTGCAGCTTTATTTGGTCACTCACAGCAGCAAATTTCCCACAAGCCCTGTATTTTTGACCAGATCCGACATTTTAGAAGGATCCGGATTAGCCGTGTTAATGTTGGCAGCGGTTTTAGATCAAGTCTTAGTGCTCCAACAAAAACGCTGATTAGTTTTAGTAACATTTATTCTTTTGCCGATACCGACAATGATGTCAGAGCGGCGTGGCCCCTTTAAGAACAGCTGACGCGTGTGTGGTGAAGCGCAGACGGAAGTTGAGCGTGAGTGAGTGGAGAAGCGACAGGTGGCAGCTAGCCGTCTGTGTAAATGTGCCGTAAGAAGCTGAGTTGTTAGTAAATGGCAGACGGAGGCTGAGTCTCTGTGAGCTGTGTGATCGCTGCTGCTGAAAGTGAATGTTGCTCTTGACTCTCATGTTTCCCGACCGGCCTAAACACAGCAGGAAACACTGACGCACACTATCAGCGTTCCGAACCAACGTTAGCCACCGCTTAGTCCGAAAAACTTTGACATTTAGTCACGGTTATTTATTTTTAGCTTGTGGTCATAATATAAATGTTGATGAACACTTCTCGTTTCAGTTTCCCATACTGAAATTAACGTGCGAATTAGGAATTTAGTTCATTTCTCTGTCTGCAGCCTGGCACACATGAACCAATAACTAACTGGATATATTTTTAAAACCGTACCCGTATCTCCCAGCAGAAGCGATGGAGTGACAGGAAGTGGTGAGAGCGGCCCAGTGAGTCAATTAGCCGTTTAGCTTTAATCTAATCCGTCTCATCTCAGCTCGAGGTACCGACACGGAGCTTTGAATCTCTCACATACAACAAGCGGCAGCGCATCAAACATTTGTCCGTGCGACGTGGTTTCTCCCTCTGCACGGCAGCGACGTGATCTCTGACCCAGTTTATAACCAACTCTGCTGGTTTTCTGGAGGAAATGTTGCCACACAGAGCTTCATTTAGCACTTTGAATATTTTCTTCTTCTTCCACTCAAATCGTTGGTGGAATATCTGTGTGTGTGTATATATGTGTGCTTGCACATGGAAATTTAGCGACACGCTGAACCACCAAAGCAACAGTAAACTGTTGACATCTCTGATGCAGATCAAAGCTTTGTGTATGAACCCGGTGGTGTTGTCGTTTATTCATTTTTGCCAAGCATTTCGTGCATTGTTTGTGGAATTACAAGCAAAAAGTATTAAAATTGGTCCTGTCAAACTCTAGGGAAGAATCTGTGATCCGGAGCACCAGCTGAATCTCCTTGGTGGGTCTAACAAACTCAGAGGCCAGTGTGGGACTGAACAACTTTGACTCTGACATTTGAAAGGTGCTTGTAGATTCCTCACTAACATGTTGGTTTTATAAATGACCCCCCTCCCCCGCTCACTCATGCAGGTCAACTCAGCAAAACGTCTCGACGTTTATTGTCAGCGACTGAAAAACTGGAGAAACGGTCTGTTGCTGAGAGAATAACCCGGAGGGTAACTTTCTCAGGGGGGCGGCTGATTATCAGCGGTGCATCGGATCAATCTGTGTTTGAACTCACCGCGTTCACTACACTCGGTCCTGAGGGGGAAGAAGCAAACTCCAGCCGGAGACTCTCAGCACCACAGCTGTCACACTTCGCTCCGCAGGAAAACTGACGAGACCACAGACTGCATGAGAATGTGGAGGAGCTGCAATCAAACACAATCACACAAGTCCTCGTCCGCAGTTTAGCAAAGGTCACGAGCCGTTTGGTATTCACAACGAGCAGCTCACCATCAACAGAACCATCGCTCGCATCAGAGCCTTCAGCGGAGGCTTCTAAAGCTCCGCAATCCCCAGAGACGAGACCAGGCCAGAGTCAGGTTTTACCCCCCCGCAAAGTGAACGGTGAAACCTGAACAAGAGTCTCACAGTGGACACGAACCTTAAAACTCACTTTGGTTCCGTCAGCAGCTGCGAGTCTTCCAGTGTTTCTGTTTGTGTGCATTTCCAATGCAAACCGTGTCTCAAACTGTCATCGTCTCCTTGTTTGAGTCGTTCTTATCTGCAGCCAAACAATCCCAGAAATGAGTCGTAATCGGAGAGATCTGAAACGGGATTTCACGCCGTCTGTTTAATTCAGTGTGTCCAGGAAGTTTTAATTATAGAAAACCAATTTGACTTTAGACACTATCTCTGCTTTTAGTGTCACACCAGACCATTAAAACTTTGCGGTTAACTTCTTCACTGTATTCTACAATCTACACACCTCCAGTCAGGCTTGTTTCTCCCTCCGTCAGGCGTCTCTGGAGAGGAGGAGGTGGCTCAGATAAACGGGTCCCGTCAGCTGTAGTCTTCTCTGGCCTGGACGGCCATCAGCCACGAATCAGGTCTGCCTGTTCCAGAGGCGGACGGTGTCTGACAACATGCCGATCGATGGACAGGTTGATTCCGTCGACAGGTGAGCGTCTACACCTCGGCTGCCGTGAGCAGGAACGTGGCGAAAGTGTTTAACGAGACAGTTCACCTCAGAACAAACCTCCCCGTCGCCAGACACGAGAAAAAGGGCTGGACGCCACAACCGCACCACACTTGTTAATTAAATAGAAACACATGAGGCTGACAAAGACTAGATGCGGGTGAGGCTAAAACCCAGAACAAAGATTGGGTCAAAGATCCCGATGACAGCAGGGACAAAAGTCCAGAACCACAAGAGACGAACGCAGGAAAGGCTACGACGATGGTACATCGGGTAAACATGACCTGGCAAAGACAGAGACGACTAAACCCCATCAGGAAGCGTGTGACAGGCCCACACCGTCAGATCTGTGGGTGGAGTTCAAAAGAGGCCGCGTCTCATCTGTGCATGCGCCGCTGCTCGCGCCACAATCTCCCTCATAATCTAAATAATTAATGGTTCACCTGACAATGTGAGTGTGAGATTGTGAAAAAGACACAATGAAGTGCGGATAAAACGATGAGTGAGGCAGCCGAATGAGACGTTTCACACGATCACAGGATAGAATAACCGATTCAAGTTTTACCGTCAACGGTAGTTGGAGTCTTCAATAACGTGTATTTGACTTTCTTTAGGCTGATGAACACGGGTGTCTGACCGGCTTCGACCGGGAACAGCGAACAGTCAATGGTGTGGAGGCGGAGCCATCCGGAGCCGTTTCAAATTTGGATTAGCTGCAGAAAACACAGAAACTAAACTGGTGAAGTCAGTTTGAACCAGCCTGAGCTTCATTCACATAATGAATAAATGAACATTAGTCACTCTTACGGACTTAAAGTATGAACTTTGATGAAGCTTAGCAATAAACAAAGTCTTGTTCTTCTCTATTTTATATATTAATCAATGACCAACAATCCTTAATTACTGAAATAACCACTAGCTGGAGCCCTAATATGTCGGGGGAGAGTCGCTTCCCCAAGTGGAGGAGTTCAAGTATCTCGGGGTCTTGTTCACGAGTGAGGGGAAAATGGAGCGAGAGATCGACAGACGGATTGGAGCGGCGTCGGCAGAGATGCGGACAGAGATAGGGTGAGGAGCACGGACATCCGGGAGGAGCTCAGAGTAGAGCCGCTGCTCCTCCGCGTTGAGAGGAGCCAGTCGAGGTGGTTCGGGCATCTGGTCAGGATGCCTCCTGGACGTCTCCCTGGGGAGGTGTTTGGGGCACGCCCATCCGGGAGGAGACCCCGGGGCAGACCAAGGACACGCCGGAGAGATTCTGTCTCTCGGCCGGCTTGGGAACGTCTCGGTGTCCCCCCGGAGGAGTTGGTGGCAGTGGCCGGGGAGAGGAGCGTCTGGATGTCCCTGCTCAGGCTGTTGCCCCCGCGACCCGGACCCGGATAAGCGGCAGAAAACGAAACAAAACGAACAAATAATTCGATTGCAATGCGCCGACATTAGCAAACATCTACATCCCTGCACAGATCCTGGACACATTGACACATGACGTATGTTCGTAAATCTGTTCTGGTTTCAGGTTAAAGTTATCGTGGACCAGAAGAAGATTACACGTTAAACTGAACGTGATCATAACGTGAGATGAAATTCAGCCCTGGAGCGGTGACCGTTCCGTCAGTCAGGATGAAAAACAAAGGATGAGGAGCAGAGAGATTAAGCTCACATGCAGCAGAAAAAAAGAAAAGTAAAACCGATTTGAGACGTCTGACCGATCTGGTGCGACTCTGATCTACCGATGTGACAGAGTGAACCAGAGAAGCTGCCTCCGGCCCTGAAACTACACTCCTCTAATCCTCCGCTTCCTTCACTCTGCCTTGTCTGGCGCCCAGCAGGCTGACGTTTTCCCAGCATCCCCAGCGCTGTGATGAAATCCACCGTGACCCTCGGGAGCTGCGCTCTCACGGCGTGCCACCGACAGAGTCCTCCGCCGACCGGGACGATGACTCTACTCTGCCTTCGTGCGGCGGCGCCTGTCAGTCAAGTCTGAGGGCAAAACGTTCAGGTCACAGAGGTCGAGAGAGCGATTCAAAATATTCTCTTACCACACAATGAAGTTTTGTTATTATCCAACATTTATTCCAACTGCAGAGCTGTAAAAGATGGAACAGATGCTACCATTTCCTGTATGTGTTTCACTGCCCCGCCCCTTTAGGAGGCCATGCCTTCTGAATCACGTTATGACTGATCCTTCGCTCGATTGTCACCGGAGTAAACGTTGACCACGGCAGCAACGCGTCTTCTGAACATTCTGACACTAAAACTGCATTTTTCAGTCAGGTGGGTCAGGAGAAAATTGACTTTGTTCGCTGTCTCACAAACAGGGATCTGTAGCAGTTAGCATGATAAGCTAGCAGGTAAAAATGAACAGAAACGAAGCACAAACATAACATTTCCGCTCAGTTCTTTTCACATAATGTCTACTAAAAATACCCAACGTGGGCAGGTGGGACAAGGAAATGGAAATATGCCGCATGTCGTACCATTTCGCATAGCATGTTTTGACTCCGCCTTCCTTCTTTTCATCACACGGCGTTATGACAGAGCACCGCAGCTATCAGCTGCTGCTAATTCCGATGTTTACTGGTAATGTGAACATGTAAAATCAGTTTATTGTTCAACTATTTAGGTAAAAAATACAAAACAACTGACAGCACTTATTAAACAGAATTCAAATTCAATCTGATGAATTTTATTTAAAGACAAGTATGACGGGAAAATACTGTTCCGAACAGTTAAAGAGATTTCGCAACAATAATAACAATCTCATCACAATTTCTCGAACGGACGTGAGCTGCTGCTAACAATTCTGAACCTAGAATCACCATCGATATTTAACTTTTCATACCAGATGGTGGTTTAGGTGATAAACTGAGTTTTAAAAGGAGCTCAGACAAACTTTGAGCAACTTTCAGCAGATCCACTTGAAACTCAGTCAACCCAAAGTGGAAACAAACTCACGTAAAGTTTGAATATAATGAGTTTAAAATAGTAAATACGCCATGATTTTGTATCCCGGGAACATCTGTTCTACATCTTCACATGAAACACGGAGTTTAATGTTGTTTCCTGTTTCCTGATAGTTCTGAATTTGATTCTCAGTAATGAGCCGTTTTCATCGTGTAAAGATGTTGGCAGTGTTAAGCACGTCTGGGACGGCGATCCATCATTTCCACGTCATCAGATGAGCGTCGCAGTCTGCAGCCTGCAGCAGCTGATCCGCTCCGTTAAAGAGATGAGGACGAGCGCCAGGGTTGATGAGTCTGGGCTTCCTAATTACCCACGCTGCACTGCAGGCTCATCAGCGTCCTGTTTGGTGTCTCTGCGACGAATCGAGATCAAACCGGAGGAAGCCATAACGCCATTAATGACTCATTAAAGACCCCGAGGACCTTACCGACGGCAATTTACACACAAACAAGTGTTCCTGCGTCTCTGTGGTCCGCCGGCGCTCCTCGAGCGCCATCCAGAGAGCCGCCACGAGGCTGCCAAACGGAAAGAGAGAGATTTTTACATTTGCTCCACAATTCACGCCAAGATAATTAAAAATGCTTTCGTGTAAAGGAAAATGTTTGAATATCACCAAACAGGTTCTACCACAACCAGCTAACATCTGCCAGATCTACAGTCTAACACTACTAGCTAACGTCTGCTACGGCTAAAAAGTAGAAAGAAACGTGTTGTCATTTTCCTGGCACATACGGTAGGTGACAGTTAGACCGAGGATGTGATCTGAATGAGCTAAACTGACTCTTTTCATTTCAGGTGGACTTTAAAAACACCAGTTGTCCTGAAGTAGCGGGAGGGTCTGAAACACGTCACGTCCGCTCAGCTGTGCTGTGACGTCACAACATCAGGATTCAGAGACACCAAACACTCAATTAACTGACAGTAAATCCAATTAGGTTTGTCAGCTCCGATCGGGCGTTTGGCGTCCCGACAGCGATGTTTGCCAGGGGGATTATTGTCCGGCTCCTATCAAAGCCCCGTGGGCTGTTAATCCCTTATTTATGCTGCACATTAAGAAGACCACGAATCCGGCGGGTGGAGTGTGAGCGTGCCGGCCGGTTGGTTGGTTTTGGTGTCTTCCTGTTTCCTCTCTCTCCTCCCTCACTCGCCCGTCCACGTATTTCCGCAGACTGAAATTGCAACATCACGGAAGTCGGCAGCGACGAGGACGAAGCGAAATGGAAAATAAATACTCGCACACAAAATATACAACTTCTGCTTTTGAGACAAATTAAAATTTTGTGACTGGTCCCATAATACTTTGGAAGAAGTAAAGAGAAATTGCTGGAGCTGAGATCCAGTTTCTGGACATCCTGTTTTCTTCAATCAATCAAGTTTCATTTTTATAGCCCAAAATCACAAATAACAATTTGCCTCTGAGGGTTTTACAATCTGTACATAACAACACCATCTGCCCTCAGACCCTCGAACCGGGTGAGGAAACGCTCCAAAAACCCTGGACAGGGAAAAAGAAGGAACCTCAAGGAGAACCAAAGAGGAGGATCCGTCACCCTGGGACGGGTAGATGTTCAATAGATGTCACAAGTACAGAGCACAACAATATGACATCATTACAGTCTGTGGATATGAAAACATGAGAACTGAGTCCAGAAGCTTGTTATTAAAGAGCAGAGTCACACGTACCCCCACTGAAGCCCCGCCTCTTCCAGGTACCGGTTGATGTCTGCGTCTCGCTCCTCCACGGCTCTTCTTCCATCGGTCGAGACGAGTCAACAGGGCTGCCATGACTCCCTCCCGCTGTATCCTGATATCGGTGCCGCCATCATGCGCCGGAGACGCAGAGCTCAGCTGTCAATCATGACGCTTCAGCCCGTGTCTACGTCATCAAATCACCAGTTAAAACCAAACTGACGATAAACGTGATCACGTGAACAAATGTTAGCACAAACAACAAAAACCGCGTCTGACGTTGACCTTCAGTTCGGAGGCCCCCCATGTGGACACATGACACGAGGCCTGTGTTGTGTCTGGGACACGTTTTCTAACGTGTGGTGAGCGGTGGCGGGGAGCAGGCCGTTCTCTGTGACACGGGAGGGAATAAAGGGAACATCAGGTACTATTGAGTCATACTCCGTGTGGTTCAAACATGTTGCTGAATGAGTCCAGTGTTAGAACCTGCCACCGTGCAGCATACAGTAGACTATATGACATCATTACAGTCTGTGGATATGAAAACATGAGAACTGAGTCCAGAAGCTTGTTATTAAAGAGCAGAGTCACACGTACCCCCACTGAAGCCCCGCCTCTTCCAGGTACCGGTTGATGTCTGCGTCTCGCTCCTCCACGGCTCTTCTTCCATCGGTCGAGACGAGTCAACAGGGCTGCCATGACTCCCTCCCGCTGTATCCTGATATCGGTGCCGCCATCATGCGCCGGAGACGCAGAGCTCAGCTGTCAATCATGACGCTTCAGCCCGTGTCTACGTCATCAAATCACCAGTTAAAACCAAACTGACGATAAACGTGATCACGTGAACAAATGTTAGCACAAACAACAAAAACCGCGTCTGACGTTGACCTTCAGTTCGGAGG
This sequence comes from Mola mola, assembly GCA_001698575.1. Taxonomy (NCBI): domain Eukaryota; kingdom Metazoa; phylum Chordata; class Actinopteri; order Tetraodontiformes; family Molidae; genus Mola; species Mola mola. The sequence continues at coordinate 445,440 of KV751410.1, forward strand.
CCCCCCATGTGGACACATGACACGAGGCCTGTGTTGTGTCTGGGACACGTTTTCTAACGTGTGGTGAGCGGTGGCGGGGAGCAGGCCGTTCTCTGTGACACGGGAGGGAATAAAGGGAACATCAGGTACTATTGAGTCATACTCCGTGTGGTTCAAACATGTTGCTGAATGAGTCCAGTGTTAGAACCTGCCACCGTGCAGCATACAGTAGACTAGTTTAACAGTCGGAAGCCGATCGGGCAGGTGAGCTCCGGCCGTGTCACTACAGCAAACAGACACCGTGTTGAAAAACTGTGTTCGCTGTGTAGGGCCAGATTAGAGCAAATAAAACTGATGTACTGACATCACTTCCTGTCCGTCTCAAATGTTGTTAGCTGTGGCAGACACTAGCTAGCCGTGGTGGACATTAGCTAGCTTTGACAGACATTAGCTAACTGTGGTAGATGTTAGCTAGCTGTGGCAGAACACATCTGTTGACGTTCGAACTGATGACTAAAACATATCGTAATCATCACTGCGGTTTTAGTGGGGCAGCAGTCTGAGGACACAGAGCCTCGCCCTCTTCAACCCAGTCTCAGACTGCATGTGTCAGGCTCAGTGTGGGTGGAGCTCTGCCAGGTTCTGCTGCCTGCCAAGTCAAGCGGAGCGTTTGGACTCTGCAGCCTGTAGGACAGAAAAAAACTGCCTCTGTTGTGGGGATTCTCCAAAAAACCATCGAGCTTTTGCCAGCTCAGTTTGAGGCGTCGCCTTTTACATCCAACAGGAAGTTTAACTTCAGATTCTTGATCGTGTGAACGGGGCAGAAACCAGACATGAAACGATGATCACAGGATCATTTAACAATAAAATTAATCTCAGAGGAGTCACATAACGACAAAAAATGTCTACAGTAAAAATGTTTGTGTTGTAAAGGAATGACAGGAAGCAAAACGTGAACAGAAATCTGACAAAATCCAAAAGAAATGCACTCATGGACAATTTTCACCATCCGCTCAGCATCTTCGTGTACCTGCTGCTGCAAATCCAAATTTACTGTGGTGGGCTCTTATTCACCGGGTCATTCACCTTTTATTTTCATAAAACATTTCGTGTCATAGCTCTGTCAGATGCTACCTAATACCGACAGACTTTAATTTGAAGTAGCAAATGTTAGCTAGTAACGTATCCGTTGACAATCAAACTGGCCATTGAAAGCTACATCAGGACGCTACGAGGCCGACGGCAGCTGCTGATGAACGATGCTAACGGGTGATAATGAACTCAGGGCTGACTGTCACTACACACGGCCAACTGTTGTCTCTTACAGAAACAAGAAAAGAACAGATGACATGACAAAATTTCAGTTGAACTTACCTTTTTTTTTTCCACCTCTGGTGAAAATTGGAAAATTTCCATCCAGGGAATCTTGAGGTTTTTAACCTTTGTGTAGGGTTACACGTGTGTGTGTGTGTGTGTAAGTTACAAGCTAATTGTTGTCATCCGATGTTAGCGCATGGGAACAGTTGAAAATTTCCCTGACCTTTGACCTTTAAAGCCCAAAATATAATTGATTCAGGATGATTTGTTCGAAGCTGCTGACACGACTACAGAGGACCAGCCGGTGCTGTGCTGCCCTCTGCTGGACAGACGGAGGATGACAGGAAGCTCATCACAACACGCCACTGACAGTGTCCGGTTCCACCGTCGTTCGCTGGTTCATCTGTGGAGCTGAAGTATGTTGAAAACAAACATCATCACGTGAAACGTTACACAAGCCAATCTATAGTCCCCGCCCCCTGGCCTTCAGCTGGAGTGAGGCGGAGCTTACCTGTTCCGACATCTTCTGCTTGTTAAACTAGTCTACTATACGCTGCGCAGCAGCAAGTTCTACCATTGGACTAATTCATACATGCATGTTTGAAGCTGACACGGGTTTCCAGGAAGAAGATGAGGAGCTACAGGTACAGGGTCGATGCTTAGTTCCTTCTACAACGTTAAGCCCCGCCTCTCTGACAACAGAATATTTTACAGATGAACAGACAACAGCAGTGCAGTGAAACGGCAACATTCATTCTAAATAAAAGCAAACATCGTTCTTTAGAACCACCTATCGATCAAATATTTGATATTAATCTGTGGCAGGTTTGATGAAAACACCACATGGACACGTCGGACGACTTTAAACCCCCAACTGACCGACTAAACATCCTGTCTGACCGGTTACCGTGTGGTCATCACTGCAGCTGATTGGATGTCGAGCGTTGAAGGTCAGAAATCCTGAATTGGGACACGTGTGCGGAGAGGTCCAACTGGTGTCATTTTATAACAGCCTGAACCAGCTTCAACCGCCCAGGTTCAGGTGTCGCCAACACGTGACCAGTGGGACGACCAAACGCTTCCAGCTGCGACGGTGGAGGTTGTTTGTGTAAACAAATGTTCACAAAATGGGTTGAGTGGTTCGGTAAACGAACCACAGCAACACGTGCAGGTTGTTACTGAAGGACAGAAAACGTGTGAGCGGTTAAAAAACAGGTTTTTAATGTGGGAAACCCAGCGGAGACAAGCGCTACAAACTGAGCGCGAAGGCAACACGTCGAGATCTGTCACCATGGAGACAAAACTGTGCGTCAACACAGTACATGAAGAAACTCCTTCAAAGGTCACGTGTGTACGAACACATGTACATGTTTTCAGAGTTTAACAACACGGACGGGTTCCGGCCTTCCAGAGTCAAAAGCTGATCAGACACGGAGAAAAGGTTTGACGGCTGAGCTCAGGCACAGCTTTTATCCACGCGGCTTCAGTTTTACACTCCGCACTGACTCGTGAACAACCTGCCATCAGTCAATACTTGCGTGAAGATGACGGTTCAACGGTTGACCAATAAGATTAATGTGTTGGTGAAAACGGTCCGTGACTAACAAATCATCAGCTGCTCTTTAATTGATGGAAACTGAGCGGCTGTGAAAGCAAAAGACTAGAAACTGTGCGCGTCCTCTCCCACGTGGTGTCAAAGACAAACCTGATCGGATGGATCAGACTCATCAGACCGACAGCAGATCAGAGAACCTGCACTGAGGGGAAACCTCAGGAACGACGTTATAATCTTCCCTGACTGGTTTTTCGGTGTTTCTGAGTCTCTACATGTTACACTACGGTTCCACTGGATTCATTTGTCACTTTATTCCCGAGATTAAAGGTGTTTGAGGAGCAGTCAGTCAACAATGACGACATCATGCGCACAGATCTGTAGGACCTGAGACGAGCTGAATGTTCAGCATATTGAAACATCCTTCAGCTCCTTACAGGCTTCAGTGCAGCAGAAACACATAAGAACACTAAACAAACTGCGAACGAGGCTGAACGCCGCCGTGTCCTGGTTCTGAAGGACACATTCAGGGACAGTGTGTAAAACTGACTCTGACAGCGCGATGGCGGTTTCTCGTATCCAGTTAGATTGTACAGCGGGAGGAGGAAATCAGGAAACCTCTCTCTCTATCCAGCCTCACAAACTTTCCATTCACAGAACGTGAGGTTCGAGACAGAAACGTGAAGACCTGACAAATGCTTCCCAACCTGACGTCCGGTTGGCTGACTGGGGCCGTTTCAGCAGGGTTCCCCGCTGCGTTATAATAACATACATGCCTTTAATAAACGTAAAAGAATATGTCTGAGACAATGAGATGAGTCAGTCCAAGTGTTTTCCGTTGGCGAGGCTCGGCGCTACGGCGACCTCGTACCTGAAGTGGTTTCATTAAAAGCTCTGCTGAGCGTCTCCTGCGAGTTCACCTCCGGAGATTTATTCCTGTTTCCCCTCTGTGATCCGACAGTCACAGGGACGTCACGGTGCGTTCAGGTGCTCCTCTTAAAGCCAGCAGAGGAGGTCGAACAAAGTTAACCCAGACAGCTCCGCTGTTCTTTAACTACAGTTTGAATTATAAGACATATAGACAATAAGTCCGCCTCCCACCACACTGACGCAGTGATTCCAACCAGTCACGGCCGAGAACAAATCCTCCAACACGGGAGGAAAAAACAAAACTCTCTCAACCGCTGTCAGAATTTCATCCAATGTATCAGTTTGTTTGAGGTGCACAGTGGAGCCGAGGTGCTACTCAGACAGCGTAGTTTTCCTCCGTCCCTCCTCTGGAAACTCTGGTTAGCAACCCCACTGGCTACTTGGGCGAGATGTCCTGCAGATCCACGATCCCTCGCCGCGTCCGAACCCGGGGCCATGAGAGGAGGAGTACAAACGTGTCCGGTCCTCTGTGACCACAGAAAGCGGACGCCGTCCTCTGCAGAGTCCTTGTTAGTCGTTACTCCATGTTGGCGCCGAACAGCTCCTTATAGAGGGGAGGGAACCGAGAGCCAATGACGTCGGAGTACACGGCTCGGAATGCTGACAGCTTCTCTGCGTGACGAGTGCACAGCGAACGCAACGTAGCCACCTTACACGAGGGCTGAGGGGGCGGGGTCAGGAGAGGAGAGGAGAGGACGGGGGGGAATTACTACACATTGAGCAGTCAGAAAATCTTTAATTACATCCGATCCGATTGATTAGATTAATGTTACTGAGTGTTTTCAAGTCTGGGAAACACTATTAACTGTGATTAATATGAATGTTGGTGAAGGACAGAGATGGCGTAGTTCTCTATGTGACCAGCAGAGGGCAGTGTGAAGTCACCTGCTCGTTGTCATGAAGATCAGCGTTTCATCCTCATCTTCATCATTACTCTGATATAACCTGTGGATTTCAGAACTTAATGATCGTCAGTTGATATCAGGCGATTCATTTGCATCGGTTGAAATATCCCACACTGACACGCTCCTGTGTGTGTGTGTGTGTGTGTGAACACAAATAAAATTATTTAACCTAAGTGAAGACATTTTGGACCACAGTTCAGACGGTTCAGACTTGCTTTATCTAAAAACAATAAAAAGTCCTTCATAAGAAATCAAGTTACTGTAAACCACATTAAGGACTAAAATGGACTAAAATATTTATGACATATATCTTATTAGGTAATTTTAATATAATTAATAAATTGGCACTTTAACATAACAGAATTGTATATTTCCCGTGCGGAAGAAAAATAAAGGAATCAAGTACTTAACAAATATGTATTTAAATGATAAAAAGTGCAATAAGTTAAACTAAAAGATTGTTATTAGTTATGTCAGTAAGTGTCCCCACAAAGATAGAAGAACAAGGATGAGCGTACCTTGCTCAAGAGGCCGTCTCGTCTCTGGTTCTTGTGCAGGAGGTGTTGCAGAGCCAGCTGAGTCCTCTGCTGCAGCTTCTCCACCTGCAGCTTCTCCTGAAGCCACAAGGGATCTGTCTCTCACACACACACACACACACACACATACACACACATAGCGTCAGTCAGAAGGCCCAGGATCAGGGTCCTGCACAGTTGTGGGGAGGAGACGTACCTGCAGAAAGCAGAACGAACGCTGAGAAGAGAGCGAGCTCGTCCTCCGACAGATGCAGCGAACACATGCTTTTAGCAAAGTCGAACACGGACACAATGAGGTCGTCGCAGCCTGGTCACAAACACACACATAAACACTGATGAAACACCTCCAAGTCAAGTACCCCGAGTGTTGTTCACAGGTTCTCAGACGTTTGTGTTAATGTTGTAGCTTGCTGTTTCGCTCTGAGGTCAGAGCTCAGGAACAGGAAGAGAAGCTGAAGCTGGGACGGTCCGGGGTGGGGGATGGGTGTCGTGTTTTTGTTCTTCTCTTCACTCGCTCCTCTTCTTCACCTGTTGAACCATAAGAGTTTCAAACTTCCTGTCGAAGAAAACTGAATTGTTCTGTGAGTCAAACAGCCGGCACATCCGGATGAAGACGACCTCCAGAGAACCTGACATAGACCACACAGAGACGCTGGTGACTCACGTCCCATCAGTGAAGAAGATGTTACAAAATCATTTCACACTTAAAGAGAATATTTTATTAATCTGTGAGTTAACGCAAGCACTCCTTCCTCTGGACCAGAGTGTCCAAGTTCGCATACAGGTCTTTTTCTCTCACCTGTGCTAATGCTTATGCCACAGCTAACGTCTGCTATCACAGCTAATGTTGGCTAACGTCCGTCAACAGAGCTAATGTTGGCTAACGTCTGCCAACAGAGCTAATGTTAGCTAACGTCTGCCTTCACAGCTAACGTTGGCTAACGTCTGCCTTCACAGCTAATGTTGGCTAACGTCTGCCTTCACAGCTAACGTTGGCTAACGTCTGCCATCACAGCTAATGTTGGCTAACGTCTGCCTTCACAGCTAACGTTGGGTAATGTCTGCCAACAGAGCTAATGTTGGCTAACGTCTGCCTTCACAGCTAACGTTGGCTAACGTCTGCCTTCACAGCTAACGTTGGCTAACGTCTGCCTTCACAGCTAACGTTGGCTAACGTCTGCCATCACAGCTAACGTTGGCTAACGTCTGCCATCACAGCTAACGTTGGCTAACGTCTGCCTTCACAGCTAACGTTGGATAACATCTGCCAACAGAGCTAATGTTGGCTAATGTCTGCCAACAGAGCTAATGTTTTAACTGGAGGCTCTAAATTGGCACTGGGACATGTGCACATTGAGCTAACTTGAGCTAATGTCGACTAGATCACAGCTAATGGTGTCCAATGACAGCTTGAATATCATAGCTAAAATGAGAGCGGGAACATTGATAAAATGATAACAGACGGACATTAAGAACAAAAATCTTAGGAGTGGTAGTGAAATACAAAAAAATATTTGACATATTGACCTTTTTCAGTGTTTCCATTTTTTAAATGTTATTTTCACCGTCACTGTAGCAGCACCATAATAACGGAGGATGCAGACCAACCTTGGAGACTAGCACACCGCTGACATGAAATTGTGAAAAGAGTTACAGTGCGTTGAGGCAGGTGATGATCTACATTGACAGGAGGAAACAGATCATTTGTTGGGACTGTTTTTCTTGTCATGCTCTTTAAAGAACCCCGGCGGTTCCTCTCACCAGCTTTCAGCACCACAATCTGGTCGTTCTGACAGAGATCCATGAAGCCGTCGATGCGTTTGGCGAACGCCACCACGTACCGGACGGCCTCGGTGATCTTCGGCGCACACAGCTGCCACATCACCTCCTGCGGCTGCAGAGCACACAAGATTGGACGGTGACAACATTCTAGAGTCTGTTGCTTGGATACCGTTCCGTCTCAAGGCTCTGGACGTCAACTGACGTCACAGGTGACACAATGGAGATGGAGATGTTACCACTCCATTAACACAGTTTTGTTCTTCTAATACACCAATGTGAATATTGAAAATCTATTGATTTTGTTTCCTGATGGACTAATAAAGATAACGGTCGTTGCCACAGGAGAACACGTCGTAGAATCTCACCTCACCATCACTGGAAACATTCAGTTTATTACGAGTTATAATGCTGTGCTAATGATTAAAAAAACATGTGCAGGGAACATGACTGACGATGAATAAAAGCTGGGAATAACGTCACATCCGAGCCAGAAGAAATCCAGTTTGAGCATGTTTCACATCTTCAAAACCAAATTCCAAATGCCTTCAGCTAAAGCACTAAGAATTCCTCAACCTGGATGACTGAGGACTTGCACAAACAAACAAACTGAGTTGGTAACAAGCAGCTACTGTTAGTTAATAACCGGCAGCATTAACAGGTCCACAGTTAGAAGTTGCGAAGTTGCACTGTCAGTACGACTGATTTAAGGACATAAAAAAGGAGACAAAGTTAAACTTAGGAAGAACTGAAGAAGCCTTTCGGATGAGAGGTGAAACGTCTTCCAAAACCAAAAAGAGGTCCAGATGCCTTCAACTGAAGCACTTAAGATCACATCAACCCGAATGACCGAGAACCTACACAAACACTAAGTTAAACACGAGAATTGTACAGCTTTTACCTGTATTGACACAAGAAGCAGCCACCTTGAGCTCAAGGTAAGTAAAGTTTCTCTGAAGAGTTTTGAATTCAGGAGGAGAGTCCTGATAATTACGTAGCATCTTGGAATTTTCGACTTTCGAGCTCAAAAAGAACACACCATAAGTACCAAACTATCTCCTGACCAATTTCTCTTCCACTCGTGTAGATTTTGGATTCTTTACTTCGGCAAAAATCTCCTTCCATAACCTTGTTTGTGTTCCGCAGAGCCACACCTTCCTCTGGTAGCTCTCCACCTCAGCCTGCAGGAACGTCTGCTGCAGCTCCTCCCTCAGGTACTGACACGTCTCCAGGTGAGACTCGGAGATGATCCGAGCCAGGTGATCTGTAACACAACGCCAGAGGCAGCCATTGGCCAAAAGTAGAGCAGAACAACTGAGAGTAATGATGCTAACACGATGAGGAGCTACAAAAGGAACATGTGTGGGAGACGTTCATAAAGAAGGACCTAATAGAGCGTTACACCCTACCAGAGGTCAAATACTGTGGATTCCCCAGCAATGCTTAAAACTAAAGAAGCCTTTCAGGTAAAACGTCTTCAAAAAGCCAAAAAGTCCAGACTTAAGATGTGAATGTAGTTACATTTTGTCACCTCTTGCATCAAAATTGATGAAATACAAGAGACAGAAGTGTTGCTGCTGGTGTGCAGGGTTGAAACCTGTGTTGTGTTCTGCATGTCTCTGATGGTTCCAGCACAATTTAAAAGGCACAAACATACTTCAGTATTGAGTTCAGTTTCAAAGACTGATCAGCTCTACGTGGTCGTAAAAACGTAACACCACGGGAGAGTTCCTGATGTAAATTTATATTCAGCAGATAACCTCATCATTTAATAAATAATTGGAATAAAGCTTCAAAAATTTGTTTGCCTTTCATAAGCATTGGAGGCAGAAAGTGACGAGACGTGTGTGGGCGGCACCGTCGGGGACAGGAAGTAGAGAAAAAAGAGGACGCAGCACAATCTTACAAACATTGTTAAACACTGACCCAAGATTACAATAAAATCTTTTTACCACCACCTCAGCTGCTTCCACGCTTTCAATCACAACCTTCTACATCCAACAGCAAACCTCAAGAAACCCCCCAACGCCGGATGATTCTGAGGTTTGCATCCACAACTTCGTATAATGCAAAATGAAAATTCACTATCGTGATGACTTCTCAGCCACGTCATCCGACTCTGGAACTGTGTTTTTGTGTAAAACCAAGCAGTTTTTTGACAACAGAATAGTAAATATAAAGGTTTTGACGCATCCAATTTAATTGTCAGCACATCCAAGGTTTGCAGGTGGGTATAGTCCCAGCAGTTACAGATGTCAAACCCGCCTCCATCCAGTTAAACTTGCTGATTTTAACAGGGTGAGGAGATGTGCGCTCCCTATCCTTTACTTCTCCTCTCCACCTTTGTTTCTCACCGAGTTCGGCCACGGTGAGGTTGGCCGACGTGTCTCCGTTGCTGAAGGAGCAGTGTGGGAAGAAGTCGGTACTGGAGGTGTAATCACACAGTGGTTCGGGTTTGATGCCATTAATATCAAGCCCTGACTGGTCCGGGGAGGGCTGGAAGTCCAGGTAGAACCCACCACAACCTCCCTCTCCTCCTCGTGAGTCTGCCTGTTTGTGTACGAGGACTGGTTACTTACTAATTCAGCCCGTTTTAGGGTGGAAGTTTCGCCTCGGATATGGAGGAAATGACGAACCTTGGACAACACTGAACCTCCTTCGGGCGAGTTTTGTTCCATGTAGCCTCTCAGATCATCGGGCGGCTCTGTGAGGCCCCCGGACGAGAGGCAGTAGTGAGGAGACCGCGGCTCGGACTTGCCAGGGCTCAGGCTGCAGAGGCTGAGGGGAGACAGGGGGACGGGACTCGACTCCTGGAGGCGGTGCTTCTGCACCTCAGCGTACAAACTGTCTCGCTGCTTCTTGGACATCCGACCAAACTCCACAGCTGTGTGGGAGGAGTGACGAGAGCAGAGGAGACATTAGCAAGAGAGGTCCCGTATGGTGAGTGAAGATACACAGGATTGCGGAGTTAGGATGACTGAAGTCATCACTTGCCCCCTCAATAAAAACCTGGTTACTCTCCCATAAAGTAATAACGCTTGTGACTATAATGTCCTCTGTATGTATGTGTGTGTGTCTCACCGTCTCGCGACATGCCCACGGCCAGACATTTCTGCAAACGGCAGTGTTGGCTGCGGTTGCGGCTCATTCGGTCGATCGCGCAGTTTTTCTGGCGAGTAACAACTCAGTACTCTGCTGACTCCGCCTGAAGAAGCCCTGATGGTGGAAACGGTCCCATCAGCGGTCATTCAGCTTGTTCAACACATTAGGATTTTTTGATTCATTTTCCTAATTCCTTCTCCCATCGCTGGTCTGTTCACAGTCGTCTCCCATCATTCTTTCTGTCGTTCTCATTTTAGTAAGTAAATCTGCAGCTGCTGCTCACAGGACAGAAGCGTTCCGATGAACCAGACGGACACGTTCATGAGATCATCACAGGTAAACTCTGATTCATTCCTGACGTCAAAGACAAACAGTGGAACCAGGAACATTTTTACTGGAAAAACTGCAATACTTTCCATAACAGTAAATCATTTTTTCTTTTTCTTCCTTACAACATCATTCCACAAGTAGAGTCAGCCTCCAGTCCAAACTGTGTTCTCCTCTTGGTCAGTGTTTGATCTCTTTTGATATTTGATCTGTGGAGAAAGATGTTCATTCCGTGGATGGTGTGATACTTCTGCCTGGCTCTGAGCTACGGCTAGCGCTAATGCTAGCTTTAGCTCCCGGGTTTTCAGCTCTGATGCTGTTTTACCGTACAAGAAATGTCATTAATCCCCTGGGGGGAAACCGAATGTCACCACGGACGAAAAGGACAGATTACAGACCACTCTCAGATCAAGTTTGACGTTCTGAATGTTTTTGTGGTGGTTTCCCCGCAGAGTATTTTGGCTTTAAATGTCTTATAAATTGCAAACTTTGCGTCCTCTTCATTTACACTGATGTAGGAAGGGCAGTCAAGGGGATCACACAGAGGGCAAACGAGTTGAACCAGTTTTTCAACGGGTTAAACTCCCCCTCTGACCTCCGTCACCCTCCCGCAACCCCCACAGCCCCATCGCAGCCAGCCCCCACCTCCACCCCCATGGATGGACTACACATCACAGTGCGACAGGTGAGCCTGCACCTCCAGAGAGTCCCAGTGTTGTGGAAGACGTCCCGCCTGGTCCCAGTGCCCAAGACGAGTCGTTCAACGGCGCTGAACGACTACAGGCCCATAGTGCTGACCTCCCACATTATGAAGGTCATAGAGAGGCTGCTCCTGGCACATCTCAGACCACTGGACAACTGGATTCTCCTCTGATCGCATTGATCACAGACTACCTGACGGGCAGACCTCAGTTTATAAGATTACAGCACTGTGTGTCTGAACGTCTGATCTGCAGCATCGGGGCCTCCCAGGGAACTGTGCTGTCCCACTTCCTCTTCACCACCCACACTTCTGACTTTCAGTCCAGCACTGAGTCGTGTCACCTGCAGAAATTCTCAGATGACACGGCCATAGTCGGGTGTGTGGAGAATGGACGGGAAGATGAGTACAGGAACCTGGTCGACCGATTCGTGCGTTGGTGAGGCGAGAACCGCCTGCAGCTGAACGTGAAGAAGACGAAGGAGATGGTGGTGGACTTCAGGAGGAACAAGGCCCCACCCTCTCCTGTCTGCATTAATGGGACTGATGTGGAAATTGTCCAGACCTACAGGTACCCGGGAGTCCACCAGGACAACAAGCTGGAGTGGATCCACCAACACAGAGGTCGTGTATAAGAAAGGCCTGAGCCGGCTCTACTTCCTCAGGAGGCTCAGGTCCTTCGATGCAGCTGGATGCTCCTGATGTATTATCAGTCTGTTGTGGCGAGCGCCATCTTCTTTGCTGTGGTGTGATGGGGCACAGGCATCGAGGCAAAGGACGCCAACGGACCGAATATACTGATCAGGAAAGCAGGTTCTGTTGCCGGCTCTCGGTCGGCCACCTCGGAGGAGGTGGTGGAGCAGAGGATGCCATCGTGGACAACACCTCCCACCCCCTCCATGAAACTGAAAACATTCTGAGGAGCAGCTTCAGCAACAGATAAGATAGGCTCCAGCCCCTGTGACCCCTAACAGGATAAGCGGTAGAAAATGGATGGATGGATGGATGGATGGGTCAGATGGTAAAGCGGTCGTCCAGTGATTGGAAGGTTCCTGGTTAGATCCCAGACCCTGCAGTTAATATGTCAAAGTGTCCTTGAGCAAGACACTGAAACCCAAATTGCTGCAGGTGCTGTGCCGTCATTGTAGTGTGAGTGTGAATGGTTAACGCTCCCGATGAGCAGGTTGCACCATGTAAGGTCGTCACTGACACCGGTGAATGAATGTCTGTGTGAATGGGTGAATGCAAAACCTGTAGTGTAAAAGTGCTATATAAATACACGACATTTACATTTACCCTTTTACTTTTATACTGTTATATGTCCTATTGGTCCCGTACCTGAACATCCTTGCTGCTGTGACATATTAATTTCCCAACGGGGATTAATAAAGTCTTCTCTATCTCTAACTTTCACACTACGGACATGTTTACGTTAGAGCGTTGCTGTAAGAATGGCCACGGCTGAGAGGTTTTGGCGGGTCCGCTGTGCGTAGGACTTCTTCTTTCAATAGGCAGGCGAGACGCTGTGCTGGCGTGTTGCTGCCTTCTTCTGTTTTAGCTCCCTCATTGCACCTGCTCTGTATCAGCTGTAGGAATTGGATGTTTAGAACTGATCGGCTCGTATTTAGACAATTTCTGCTTATGGACGGTCAACTGATGCCTCTTTAAATCTAACACTTTGATCAGCAATTGAAGGGAAAAACAATTAAAATTGTGTAAAGAGGGCAGATGGGGACGATCTGAGGGTGAAGGTAAAGACAAATCCGTGGTAAAATTTATGTGAATAAATAAACACGTGAAACTCAGTCAGGAAGCCCTTTCTGTCAGAAAGCAGCTACTGTGGGCGAGAAGGAGAAAACAGAGGTCTGATTCCTGTTTTAATTTAGCTTTATAACTCTTCAGTCAGCTCAGTTGTTCTCTTTTATATGGAAAAGGTTTAGGGTCACAGGGGAAAAGTTGTTTTTTTCCTTCCCCTCAGAAACAAAGTCTCAGCTCAAAACTTCCTCGTGTAGTGTAAGTCTCATCCAAGAAAATCAATCAAAGTCAAGAATAAGCCCAGGATCCTTTTCAGCACTGTAGCCAGGCTGACTGAGAGCCATCATTCTATTGAACCATGCATTCCTAGAGCCCTCACCTGTAATGATTTTATGAACTTCTTCAATAATAAAATTAGACTTATCAGAGAAAATATCCTACACTCCACAGATTCCAGTTCAGCAACAGGAATTATAGAGGCTGTTATTAGTCCTGATGTGTGTTTGGAAAGCTTCCATCCAATTGACCTTAAGGAACTAACGACAACATTATATTCATCTAAATCATCAACGTGTATACTACACCCCATACCTACTAGGTTGCTCAAAGAGGTTTTACCCCTAATTAGAAATCCACTACTAAACATTATCAATCTATCCCTTGTAACAGGTTATGTGCCCCAGTCATTTAAAGTAACTGTAATTAAACCGCTCCTAAAAAAACCTACCCTGGACCCAGAAGTTTTAGCCAACTATAGACCAATATCCAACCTCCCCTTTCTTTCAAAGATTCTAGAGAAAGCAGTAGCGAAACAACTATGTGGCTTTCTTCAGTATAATAGTCTATTTGAAGAGTTTCAGTCAGGTTTTAGAAAGCATCACAGCACAGAAACGGCATTGGTAAAAGTTACAAATGACCTCCTCACTGCATCTGATGCGGGACTTATCTCTATACTAGTCTTATTAGATCTTAGTGCAGCTTTTGACACTATCGATCATCACATCTTACTACAGAGGATGGAACACCAAATTGGCATTAAAGGATCTGCTCTAAGATGGTTTAAGTCCTACCTATCTGATAGATATAATTTTGTTCATGTTAATGATGAATCATCAAGATATGACAAGGTTAGTCATGGAGTCCCACAAGGTTCTGTGCTTGGACCATTACTATTTACTCTATATATGCTTCCTGTAGGTAAAATTATTAGAAAGCACGCCATACATTTTCACTGTTATGCAGATGACACACAACTATACTTATCAATGAAGCCAGATGAAACCCATCAGTTAGCTAATCTACAGTCATGTCTTAAGGACATTAAAAACTGGATGTTTCATAACTTTTTAATGTTAAACTCTGACAAAACTGAAGTCATTGTGCTGGGCCCCAAACACATTAGAGACTCATTATCCAGCAACATAGTTAATCTGGATGGCATTGCCTTGGCCTCCAGCACCACTGTCAGAAACCTGGGTGTTATCTTTGACCAGGAGCTGTCTTTTAAATCACATGTTAAACAGATTTCAAGGACCGCCTTCTTTCACCTCCGTAACATTGCTAAAATCCGGCACATCCTGTCTCAACAAGATGCAGAAAAACTAGTTCATGCGTTTGTTACTTCCAGGCTGGACTACTGTAATTCTTTATTTTCAGGTTGCCCTAACAAAATTTTAAAAACTCTTCAGTTAATCCAAAATGCAGCAGCGCGTGTACTGACTAGAACTAATATCAGAGACCATATTTCCCCCATACTGGCTTCTCTGCACTGGCTCCCAGTTAAATTCAGAATAGAATTTAAAATCCTTGTTCTCACCTACAAAGCTATTCATGGTCAGTCACCATCTTATCTTGAACAGCTCATAGTACCCTATCGCCCATCCAGAACCTTACGCTCCCAGGATGCAGGGTTATTGGTGATCCCAAGAATTTCCAAAAGTAGAATGGGAGGCAGAGCTTTCAGCTATCAAGCTCCTCTCCTGTGGAACTATCTTCCAGTCTTGGTACGGGAGGCAGACACACTCTCTGATTTTAAGAGTAGGCTTAAAACCTTCCTTTTTGATAAAGCTTATAGTTAAGGCTGGCCTATCTAGCCCTTAGTTATGCTGCTATAGGCTTAGGTTGCTGGGGGAACACTCCATGATTCACTGAGCTTTCTTCTCTCCCCCCTCTGACTCCGACTCCTTCTCTGCTCCTGTAAATGTCCATATCCTTACACTAACTTTACTTCTTCCCCGGAGTCGTTGTGCTTTACCATCCTGCAGGTTTTTCTAGGTCGCGGTGGGAGGTGCTGCTGTGGTCCTGCCTGATGCCTCCTGGCCACATTAGGAAAGGAGATCCTGTGACTTGGATCCTGTGACTTGGATCCTAGGCTGGATTTCCAAGTGCAAATCGGGACCCACAGATCACAATGGCTTCTGGATCAATAGACTACACCTGCTTCTGGACCACTACACTTCACATATCCCTGGATTTACAGATTCTACATACTCTTGGACTCAGCAACACTCAGATCTTCCTACATGGAGTACAATGACTCCTGGACCAACAGAGTCCACCTGCGTCTGGATCACTAGACTTTCCATACATCCGGACTCATAGAATCCACAGACTCTGGGACTCATGGATGTTTTATACATTCTAAATGAACTGTTGTTATCATGTTTTTGTGTTCTGTACAAGTGACATTTATTGCACGTCTGTCCGTCCTAGGAAGAAGGATCCTCCTCTGTGGTTCTTCCTGAGGTTTCTTATTTTCCCTGTTTAGGGTTTTTTAAGTTTTTCCTCACCCGGTTCGAGGGTCTGAGGGCAGAGGATGTCACATCTGTACAGTTTGTCAAAGCCCAGTGAGATAATGTGTAAATTGTGATTTCGGGCTGTACAAATAAAATTTGATTTGATTTTTATTTTGTATTATATTGCTCCTTTTCCTCTAAATGTGTCTCGTAAGGTGCTGCTGTGACCTGTGAATTTCTCTTATGATGGTTCCGTCTTTCATGTAACATTAAAGACACTGAGGACACGATTTAATGACAAAGGTGAAGGATTGTATAAATATCCACAACGGACGAAGAAGACAACTTGAGCACTCGCACAGGACAAGGTAAGAACATTAAGCTTTATTTTGGATAGACTGAGTTTATTTTGTCCCCCAGACTGTTTCCCACATTCCGTTTCTCCTGGAAGTTAAAACGTGACCACATGATACGAACCAGAACAAAAACACATCCCTGGGCTTTGACAGCTAAGTCTATAAAGTCGACTCAGCTACGATTTGTACAGATGGACTAAAAAGAGGCAACAATACTCAGTTTTTATTATATTTTAAATTTTACAGATAAGGAAGACTAACATGTCGTGAGAAATCATGTGAGCGCTGCACTGTACACAGAACACGGTGAAGAATAAAGAATATATATATTTTATCAGAATAAAAAAACAAAATTAAACAAGACTGACAAATTTAAAAAGTAAACGTTAAGAGAAAAATTCTGTACCATTAAATAGAATTCAAAAAACGATAACAAAAAAAGGGAGCAACCTGGTTATTTGGTAACAAAAAATGTTCAGGCAGTGAGGTGCTACAGTGCAATAACGCTTGATTAGCGCTCACGTGTTTTTACAGGTCTCAGTTCACGTAGAGTAAGTCTGTACAATTTGTGTTCCCAAATCCTGCAGAACATTGAAGGCTTGTCCTTCTGTCACAGAGAAACGATGCCTTGTCTGTCGGATATCCACTCGAGATATTTTGCATTTTAACCTGACATATATATATATGAAGTCTCGATCATAAAACTTACTAGTAAATTATAGAAACACATAAATTAATTATGTGGCAGTAGCTCCACCTGAGACCCAGCAGCTGCCGCAGGACGTC
>KV751410.1:494016-514850 GCA_001698575.1 Mola mola
GTGTAACTGTCGCTAACTGACAAAGCTAACATTAGCATCAGCGAGTAGGGTTAACTTCTGGCCTGAAACTTGAAATAATGCGGTTTTAATAAAGACTCAAACTAATGGTTCATTAAAGGGTAAAACATAGCTCAGTGGTAACAGCTAACGAATTCTGTTCTAATTCAGATAATTCCTGCGCTGCGATTGATTGTTTGGGTTCCGCCCTTTTCTAATTATTACAAAGTGACAAATGTTCATACGCTGATCAAACCAGTTTCCCTCATGTTACGTGTTCAGAGAAGTAATGTAATGAAAAGTCGGTGAGATCCAGACATGCATTCATTCATCTCTCTAAGCCGTGTAATACGCTCCACACACTAGTTGGGGAAATATGCCTTCAGTGCTGAGTTTGTTGGATCGTCCCTTCAGGCGGTTTGTGCGTGCTGACAGGTGTCGCTGGTATTTTGTCCGCTGCGTTTGCATGAATGAAGGAAGAAGAAGTCCCACAGCTGTGAATGAGGCGCGTTTGACTGCACATTTCTCCGATGCATCCGTCAGTCAACTGATCAGTTTGCTCCCACTCGTGTCTGAGCTGTGAATGGCTTCACATTCTCCGCCCGCCGACCATCTGCCGACGCGTTCTGTCGCCCCCACGCTCGCTGAAATGCGGCTGCTGAGTCAGTTTCCACACACTCAAAGAGCAAACATCACCTACTTGTACCTTATGTAAGTGTTTAGTTTCAGGTTACCGTGTTCTCTGTGTTTTTGTGGTTTATCCAACGTCTTCAACTCTTCACACAAACCGTAGCAGTGGGTTTCCTGTCGTCACTGAGGAGCCTCCAGACGTGTGACGGATCCTGGAGAGCATTTAGAGTTAATAACTTGTGAGGAATTGCTGTTTGGAGTACATGATGGTGGTGCGCTCAGACTGTAACCTCCTCCCAGGATGGAGCTTTGGACTGTATGTGAAGACGGCTGACATGAAGCCAGAACATTGGTTTCCCCTGCTGACCGCTTCCAGCACCGCTCATAAATCAGTACACACATCCAAAAAATGGTTTCTCATCACACTGATGTATTTCCAAGTGTTCATTTTTATCATCACTTTGGTTTTCATTGAGGACATAAAAAAGGGGCCTAAACGTCCTGATTAAGAGCAGCGTTCATGCTGTGATTGTCGAGGAACAGCACATGGGCGCCATCTTGGCCCCATTTGGACTCAAATAGAAGTTTAGGTGGGGTTGTCTATGAGGCGTGGCTTCGTTGTGATTGACAAGTCGTGACCTCTCAAGTGAGGAGGGGTCACAGAGGTTGACAGTGACTGACAGGCGGTCGGAGAAGCATCGCTGGAAATCAGCTGACGGCTTTCAGAGTCAAGTTCACAGTCGTCGTTAGCGATCTCATTCAGGCAACAGCGCTGATGCTCTGCATGTCCGCGGTGTCTCGGTCAGCTCCGCCCCTCGTAAAGTCAGTGCACATCAGTCCTTCATCACTTCACTGGCTCTGTTCATCTATTGATTATTGGTTCCAATGAGCAAAACTGTGTCTGTGGGGAGCTTCTGGAAGTATTACAAGCTACCACAAGTAGCTGTGGGTCACCCCCACTGACACTTTCACTCTTTCTCTCTCTCTGTCTGTCTGTCTCACTCTGGTTCTCCTCCTCAGCGGGCGATGGAGTGAGAGTGATGGAGCGGAGGAGTGGAGGCGGTCATGACTGTTGGTTCACTCGTTGACTCGGTGAGATTCGTCATCAGCTGAGCAGTCGTGTGGCTCCGTGACTGAATGTGGGCTTTAATCAGGAACATTTGGCTCCTCCTCCTCCATCAGACAGGTGCGGTTCGAGTCGCCCACTTTACGGACGTTTCAGAACCTCAGCAGCAGCGTCTCTTCGTCACTCACGGGGACCCGCAGCTTGTTGTTTCGATGTCCCACACGCTCTGATGACATCACACTGACTACACGTGGCTTTCGTACCTGGTCAGAAATGAGGAAATTTGGTAATTTCATCTTTAGGGGAAATATGTGAAGAATCAGCAAAATTCTTTCTCTTTCTTTTTATTTGGTTCCCTCTGGTGGCGTCTGACATCATCGTCTGCACTCAGAGGTGATGTCATTGCTTCCAGTCAGGCTGCTGCTGCTGGAGCCCCGCCTCCCGCTGACATCATGCCCCTGTTCTGCTCCTGCACGTTCTCCTCTGCAGATGTGTTGCTGACATGACCTCACACACACACACACACACACACAGCCTGACAGCTCTCAGCTGATTGGCTGCAGGTGACATCATCAGTTGGGACATGGAGGTTTCTCTCTCTCCCTGTTTCTGCATCCTCTTCCTCACCTTGTCATCCTCTGCGCGGGCACACACACACACACACACACACACACGTGTCCCTACTCTGCGACTGTGCTCCCGGTGTTGGACCCCACAAAGGAGAAAAACGAGCACACTAAAACGCTGCAGTAACACCTAAAACACAACACGTTGCTCCGACAACGGTCCTCACAAAGATAGGTCTACAAGAGAACACACACACGCTGCGTCCGCATGACATCATCCAGTTTCACGTGAAGAGGAACGCCGTGTTTTGCTATGGTGCATGATGGGAACCGTAGTCTTTTCCTCGTGTCTTTGAATTTATGTCTTTAATGTAGGAAACGTTTCCGAGCAGCAGACAGACTGTCGACGGCTGCATTCATCGTGATATTTTTTAAAATGTTCCTTCATTGGGAAAAATGCCACATATGAATCAAAGTTAAAAACGCCCAAGTCGATTTTAGGGGAACAACAGGCCAATAAGAGATGCTGTTGAGATCTGATCCTTCCACCCTGATGTTTGCATCTGGACTCGGAGACGTCCACACCGTCGGCTGATCCGCGCTGTGACTCACTGAGGACGCCCCCCGACTGCAGCTGCACGAGATGAAAACGGAAGTAGCTGATCCGGATCCTGATCCTGGATCTGTACAATGAGTCCCAATAACCGGCGTGCTGTCGGCCATGTTGGCGGAACCTGTCCGGCTGCTAAGCCTTTTGGACTCCTTAACTTGTCTTTACACCTGACAAACGTCCTGTGTTTCCCCTGAACACCTCCACAATAAAAGCGCGTCACCAAAGGCCGTAAGTTCACCGGGTCTCCGCCAAACGAGGCCGGTGCTGTTTGCGGTTTTATCTCATTCTGATGGCGGTTCGCCTCATGCTGTTACATTTTTGGGGATTCTTGTGTGTTGGCATGAAACGGGAGCGCTGACGTTTCCTCTCCTCCTGCTCAGCAGAGATTCCAGATGTTCTTTCGGGTGCAGGAGGACGAGCTGTGGGTTCGACGACGTCACGTCTAAACGCCATGCGGACAGAGTTCCGGCTGGATTTCAGTCAGCTGGTTAGCCCGGTGGCTAAAGTAACTGGGTCGTGCTAACAGCTCCATTTGTGGCCTCAACAACGTTTCTGCGACCATGTTGCCGAACGTAAAGACCATCGTTGATCACCGCTTCCTTCTCTCCTCTCCGCCGGAGCGACTGAGAGAGGCGGAGCCAATCACAGAGCTCTCTGCGGTGACGTCATCAACGACGCCGCCGGTCCGTGTCTGCGGTGCATGACCTCATCAGTCAGACCAATCAGCTGAGCAGTGACTGATGACATCATCGGTGTCGAGGAGCTCAGATGGAACCAGTGGAACCAAATCCTGATCAGGGATCTGTGAGCTCTCTAACCCCCCTCCCCCCTCTCGGCCCAGCTGGACCAATCACAGCCTAGTATCCGTGTCAGCCAATCAGAGGGCTGGAGGGTGATGTCATGCAGCAGTCTGCTGTTTGGTGTCGAAGCTGCCGAGCTGCAGATCTTCAGTGAGAACAGAGCGAGCAGCACTGCAGGGTGAGTCCGAGCACACACACACACACACACACACACTTCACTCACTCACACACACTCACACACACACACACACACACTTCACTCACTCACACACACACACACACACACACACACACACTACACTTCACTCACACACACACACACACTCTCTCTCACTCACTCTCACACACACACACACACACGCACACACACACACACACACACACACACACACACACTGGTTTTTGTGTTTGTTCTGATTCTGAGTCGGTTGCATCTTGTGAAATGTGAGCAGATGAGAGTTTGTTTCACTCCTCAGCTTCATCTTCTTCACTTCATCCTCTTCTTCATTCTTCTCCCTCCCTCTCTCTCTCTTTCTATGAGTGTGTGTTGAGAGAACAACAAGAGGAGGAGGAGGAGGTGTTTCTTCAGTCTCCTCTCATGTCTGAAACAGACACAAACTGAAGATGAAACATGTCGTCGATGCTTCACCAGCCCACCATTTCCAGAGCGTCAAGCTTCACTTTACGCTCCTCCTGTTTGTCTGAATCCTCCTACTCCTCCTCCTCCTCCTTTTCTTCACCTTTTGAAACTTCCTCCTCCTCATTGTCTTCAGGAAGTGACTTCAGCTCGCCGCGGTGTCTTCAGGAAGTGGCTCCAGCAGCAGGATGACTCTGGCAGGTAAACACTCACCATCGTGGTCTCAGTTTCTGCCTGAATCCCTGTGTTCACATCCTAAATACTCCTCCTCTGCTCTGCTCCTCCGAATCGGCCAGCGTACAGAGACAAGGTGAGAGAGCTCCCCCTGGTGTCTCTCTTCTGCTCCTGCATCCTCCCCCATCCCAGAGCGTCGGCGGCCGAGCAGGAGGAAGGTCAGAAACGCTCGTGACCTCGTCACTGTTTGGTCTCTTATCGTCCGCTGGCGCGGCGGGAAGAAGAGCTGAACACGAAACTGTTTAATCAGCTAAACTTCACAAACCATTAGCCCCCTTTAAGCTAACTGATAATACATCCCAGCATGCACTGGGGTCCCGCTGGTCTCAGGCGCCCTCTGCTCCTCTTGCAGCCGGCGTGGTGGACCTGAACCTGTGCGACATCCGCCACATGGAGGTGATCGAACTGAGCAAGCGTGCCAGCGGCCAGGCCTTCGAGGTCATCCTGAAGCCGCCCACCTTCGACGGCGGCCCCGAGCTGAAGGCGACCACGCCCCCACGCGTGAAGCCCTCGCTGGAGGAGATCCAGAAGAAGCTGGACGCCGCCCAGGAGAGGAGGAAGGTGGGCGGAGTTATATAGTGTCATTATTTTGATCGGCGTTTAAATCGGAAACACAACGTCCTGTTGAGCTAATGTTTTCCCTCACTGTCGCCCTCTAGTGTCAGGAGGCGGAGCTGCTGAAGCACCTGGCCGAGCGCAGAGCTCAGACCAAAGAGCGCCGGATGCACCTGCAGGCCTCGCGGGAGCGTCTGCAGGAGGAGGAGGAAGAGGAGGAGGTGAGGACGTCCTCCATGGTTCTGTGAGACGGTTCAGAGCCGCTAACGCACGTCTGCCATGTTTGTGTGTTTCAGGACAAGCACAGTGTGGAGGTGAGGAGGAGGAGGAAGAAGCGTCCAATCGAACACCTGCGTCGTGTTTGTGTGATAACACAGTCAAACGTTATATTCCTGATTCAACTTTAATTACTTTAACAACAGTTTTAATGTAAAAAGTACCAAAAAATGGTTTATACAACCTTTTTCCACAAATCCAATCAGTCTTATGTCTTTTGAAACAAGTCATGCTGAGTCGTGACCCTCAGGATACTTGATCAGGTGACTGACGACACATGAAGCAAATCTCCAGATCTGCCGTTTTCTCACCTTCGGAATAATGCAGAAATCTGACGTCCCTCATTCAGAAAGGTGCAGAAAAATGAGTCCAGGCAGTCGTGGCCGTGATTCTCTCCCATCGGGCTGCTTATCGGGTCTCTAAAGACTCTCCAGCTGGTCCAGAACGCTGCTGCTGGTTCGCCCACTGGAACAAGGACAGAGATCCTTTTGGTCCAGTTTGAGCGTCTCTGCTGGCTTCCTGTGAAATGTAGAACCCAGTTTAAAGTCCGTCCCCTCGGCGCTAACTCGCCCGTCTCTCTGCTCGTTGCAGGTGTCCTGATGGCCTGATCACAACACGAGCTGAACTTTACCTGGAGGCCATTTTGATGAGCTGAGGGCCCACGTGATGGCAGCGCGGCGCCACCGACAGGAAGACGCTCTGAAAGGAGCCAGAGAGGAAGAGGAGGAGGGCACCAGGCCTCTTCTTACCGACATGAAAACTGAACGACTCACGGGAGGTTTACTCTGCTTTGTTGCCATGCCAACGGTGCCCACACGTTCGCGTGTGTGGCTATCAGCATTACACCCGACTCAACCAATCAACACAGAACCCAAAGAAACGTCTTCCTCTACTCCTCAGAGAGAAATACAGCTGGAGCTCCTTCACAGCGCCCTCTGCTGGACGATTCACATCATTAAACCCAACAAGAAGAGTCGACTCTGACATCTGGTGGCGGCAGCGGGAAATGCAGCAGAAGTTCACTACCTGTGTCTGACAGGGTGCGTTCAAGAGCATTTCTCTGTCCTGATGCGGGGTGAGACGGAGCGGTGAAGCGGATTTGGTCGTTTCAGGCAAGTTCGGGGCCTGAGAGTCGAACTAAGACAACAAAACGATTGTGAGTCGAGACACTTTGACGAACAAGACGAGTAAAAACATAGAGAGGTCGATGAAATGAGTCACAACGGTTCCTGAAACCTGCTTTCACAACCTGCAGAGCTTCTTTCGTCTCATATCTCTGAACGTCAAATTAGCATGGTAGCACTTCAGCCGTTCCGAGCTAATCTGCTCGGAGACACGACAAGAGTCCTGCTGGCTAACGCTAGCTACATCCCAGATAACGTTAGCTATGTAGCAGAATATAAACCCTCCCAACACTCGTTAGACTGCTGAGCGAAGGAGCTGATAATCGATCGGGTACATTGTTTACAGCTTCAGCCATGTGTTTGTGTGCATCAGTCTGTTTCCCTGGCAACGCTGCTGTAAAGTCGGCAGGGTGAGATGATGATGATGACAATGTACAGAAATCACATTATTTTTTAAGTTCAAGAATAAAACAGTGACAGTTTATTTCTTTGATCTGTTTCTTTATTAAGTCACCACGTTCAGATTCTGAGCCATAAATAATATCAACAATAAATACCTACTGAAGATCAACAATACTTAAATAAAATGTAATTTAAATATATCCATAAATAGAACAAATAAACACATCCATCGATCGTCTGTGAGATGTTTCACTCCAGTTTGCAGTTCAGAGACAAATTAAAAATGTCTGAATTTAGATTAAAACTGACATCCAGGTAAATAAGTTCTCATGCTCACACGAATGTCATATTAAAACTAATTGGTGGGAAATCGTGATTTATCTGGTGATCCAAAACAAACATTTCCAATAATTTGCTGCATTTTTCAAGAATTTTGAAACAATAATCACAAGATTGATGAATTAATTCCTTAATCTTTTTCATCTATACATCTTATATTATCTTAAATGTTTCATTAATAATAAAGAAACGTACTTTTTTCTGGTTATTGTGAGGTTGTTTGTAGATGACAAACTGTTTTATATTCACACTGCTGGAATAATCGATGCTTCTGAGCGGCTGTAAAACCTCAAACGTGCATCATTTTTGGGGGGAGTTATACGGGCCTTCCGTAGCGAACCGTGTGTTTGCGCCAGGCTGACCCGGGATCTGGTCTGGTCCGCTCTCTGCTGGTCTTCACTGTTGGCGCTGGACGTTGACACGCACGCAGGTGCAGCCCACAGCGATGAGGCGGGACTCCAGGCGGAAGTGGTAGCTCTGCTCCGCTCCTGACTCCGCCCCCGCTGACCTGACCCGGCGCAGTAGCAGCACCTGGCGCATGATGGGTTTGGACTCCAGGTTCAGGTCCTCCTGGCCCTTCTTGTCCAGGCAGCCGTGCAGTAGACAGCGAGCCTCCGACAGCGGCGGGAACAGAGACTCATCGCTGGAGAAGCTGCGTACGGAGAGACAGGAGGGACAAAAAAACTGAGTATCACCTTGAATTCTTCACAGTGACTTTCCTTGAAAGGTTAGCGCCGGTGGGCGAGGTTTCCTACGCGTGGGCCTTCCCTTACTTGTACGTCCACGGGGAGATGGAGGCGTTCTCCAGCGCCCTGAAGTTCCCAGATGGAACCAAAGCGTTCGGGTCGAGCTGCAGGGGCACCATTTCGAGCGCCAAGGACGACTTCTTGTGCAACTTCAACGAGTGTTTCAATTGGCCGCCTGTTTTCAGCACGGCCGCTGCCTCCGTCGTCATCATCATCATCATCATTGCCACCACACACACAACCTGAGGAAGAGGAGAACAAATTTTGGTTCGAACGTGTTTATGTCCGATTTATCGTGCCATAGCTTGATTATTATAAAGTGAGTTGCAGATACGAAAAATACAAAATGATATAAAAATGCGTACACAAGGCGGAATGTAAAGAAAATGGACGTCGATCTCACCGTGGCCACGCTGGAGGAGTTTGAACACATGCTGACAGTTGGGAGGCTCTCAGGGTCCCGGTTCTCGAAGGTCCAGGTCCGGATTCTTTCACACGTCAGGGTCCTCAGGCTCTGCTGGAGGTTCAGGTCGGACCTGCTGGCAGATTTCTTCTTCACTGGTGCTCTGCTGGATGTCAGGCTGAGCGCTGAAATTTATCCTGGACGAGGCTGATGTGGCACTTCCACCGATGTCACCGCCTCTGTCGGTGTTTCTTTGATCGTCCTCCCTCGACCGCAGACACACACACACACACACACCAGGCTCGCATGACAGGCTGCCGGTCGACCCATTTTCGAGGTTTAAAAATTCTGCACACAGAAATTGCAGCAGGTTTTCTAGGTCATCTTCTGCATGGTGTGCAGCGTCACCAGTCTGAGCCTGAATGGGACAGCTGACAACCTCTCGTCGTCACAATGTCGGTTCACCCAGTTCGGAACCAACACGTTTCGCATGAAGCTCCACTGGCAATTAAAAAATCACAAACAGAAACTTCACGGGCAACTGCTTTGATTTTCAACAAATCATTCTGTCATATAAACACTTAGGAATCTTTTCCGTGTCGTGAACTGATGACAAACTTCGGACAGAACTTCGATTCACCAGGCCAACGCCAGAACACGCTGCAAACACGGCAGCAGACCTCCAAACCAGAGGGGGGCGGTAGTCGGCTACTTCAGTCAGTAAGAGAAACAGGAAAACTCTCTGCGTGTCGCTCTCGCTCGCTCCACGTGGCTGGAGAAGCCGCACTAACTGGGGAAATGTGGGATCGGGCGGCGACGGGCTCACGTAGCTTTGCCTTTATGTGAAGGGCGGGGGAACAGACGTTCCCGGCGTAGCGACGTCCCGACCTTTTCCACAACTTTTAATCGATTCAGTCTTCTTCTCCACAACACGGCGACGTCCAGACTGTTGAGGCGTTCACCCGTTTGTGGACTTTACAGGCAGAGATAATTGTATAAAACACAGGAATCAAGAGGACGTTTCGATGATGTCATCTTCACGTTAGAGGCACAAATCGAGGTTTCGACACTTTATGTTTCTCAGGAACATAAAAGCACATTAAAGTCGGTTTCAACAGATAATCCAAACCGTTTCTGATGCACCGAATATATCAAAGAATCCTGAGATTGTACAACGTGCTCATCATTTGTTACATCTCCTCTTTTTGGAGCCATCTCTCCCACTGTGGGCGTAGCTGCTGATGGCACATGTCGTCTGAAGGGGAATTTCACTTCGCTGATTAGAAACCTTTCCAAGCACATATCAACCTGCTGGGGTGTCTGGACCTGGAAAACATCAAAACCCGACACTCGTTTTTTCATCACCTTGGCTTTTATTACTTCCTGATGCTATTAAATGGGGGTGGAGCATCATGACTGACAGCTGAGCTCCATTTTTGTGCAGTGGGATGAGAGGTGACGTGGGAGCCATCTTTATTTAGGTCAACAGGTGTCACGGTCAACATGTTTGGCTGTCTGAATAGTTTTGGCTACAGCTAACAGGTCTCATATCATGCTAACAGTCTGAGGCTAAAGCTAATATGACCTGATGGTCAGAAAAATTTAACACACATTGTGGTTTGACACCTACATTACCACGAATGCAGCTTGTCCACCAATTGATTTAAATCATTTTGACATCAATCAATCGCAGGCCCGTTCAGAATGTTTCTGTTGCTCTGAGAAGCAGCTGAAGTGGATCCGTAAAGTGAGATCACATCCAGGAACTCAGAAGTTCAGACCTGAGCCAGTCACTCGTGGTTGCATGTGAGATTAAATCGCAGTGACTCAGCTCTGACCTGCTTTCTGGTCCTGTTGTGACTCAGGTCGGCCCAGATCGCTGCGTCATCGCCACCTTTACATTTCAGCCCACGCTGCCGGCGCCGCTCTGACCTCATTTGATTGACGGCTCGATGTTATCAGCGTGTGACTTCCTGCTTCCTATTGCTGCGGCTTTTGTTTGTTTGTAACTCAAAACTTTCTCAGCATTTATTCTCTTCGCTCTGCCGATCATTTACCGCATCGATCGACCGCCGACTGATTGATTGGAAACATCGCCGAGCGGCGGTCCAACGTTCGCCGTTCTAATCGAGGTGGACGGGTCAGAACCGCCTTGGCCTTTGTCACTGTCACGCTGACCGACTGAGGCTGAAGCTAAAATGACTCAAAGTGGAACTTTGGGCTCTTTGTCATCGATCATTTCCGTGACCCGTTCGGACTCAGTGTCGTGTCATCAGTGCTGAAATGAACATGTATGTTTACACGTCTGCACAAACACAGGCTCATTGGATCTTTTGTCCACATTTGGTCATTTTGGTGTTGAGCATCAGTTGAAGCTGCTGATGAAAAGACGCGTGAAGAGGTGGGAGGAGTCCATCAGGATGGTGTTTGTGGGGGGGCAGAAGGGAGCAGGCTGAAGGGCTCCGTCACCGAGAAAACACACAGTGTAGAAGACATTTTATTCTGAAAAGTTGCACATGATCTTTGTCTTCCTGGAATAAAGTCGGAAACGTACGAGAGTAAAGTCGTGATTTGAAAAAACTCATTCATTCATTTCCAGCAAAAGAGGAGGCGAATGCCCCCCCAAGCTAACACCATCGTTAGCAGGTCTGAGAAGCTATTGTTGAAATTAGTCCCCTAGAGAAGCTACGGCTAAGGTTAGTGTGGAGGAAGAAGCTAATATTTATGCTAGCCCGGAGGAGAACCTAGTATCGATGTAACATTAGCTAGCCTGTTAGCATTAAGTTTCTCTGACCGTATATTAATGGGGATACATCCTGTCATGCAGCGACCGCCTCTGACTCATCAAGGCTAAAACTGAGCGTAGGGCCGCCGTTGTCGTGGAAACCGTGTGAACAAAAATGAACGCAGGACTCAGGTCAGGACTTGTTGTCTGAGAGGACGCAGGTTGTGGACAGGACGTTCCTCTCTGCTGTGTAGTGATGTCTTCAGCCAGCTGGATTTCACCGCTAAGCGTGCCCAGAGCGACCGGCGGCTGAAGGCCTGGTGGTGAGGAAAAGCGCTGACAGCTTTGATGGTAACAGTGGCAGCTCAAACTCAACTTCCTGTCATTCAGTCAAACCAGGTCAGAGCCACAGGATACGTGGAAACGCCTCAGAGGCGACCACATCACACACCCCACCCCCGCGGGCTCCATATATGGCCACAGGAAGCTGAATGCAGGTTACTGATGAGTTATTCAGGGAAATCAAATCAAATTTTATTTGTACAGCCCGAAATCACAATTTATACATTATCTCACTGGGCTTTGACAAACTGTACAGATGTGACATCCTCTAGAACCTCGAACCAGGTGAGGAAAGACTTAAACTTGGGAACTAAACCCTGAACAGGGAACAATAAGAAAACTGAGGAAGAACCACAGAGGAGGATCCTTCTTCCTGGGACGGACAGACGTGACATAGACGTCACATATATAGAACACAACAACATGATCATAAGAGTTTACTTAGAAATGTTTTTGACTTTAACTTTTTGACTGTTTTTGACTTTTGAAATGGCACTTTCACCTTTTTTCTTCTTTGTTTTTGGAGAATAAAAACAATTCTGGACAGTTTCCATCTATGCAGACATCTGTGGAGTTCTACTAACTAACATCTGCCACAGCTAGCTAACATTTTCTTGGATGCTGTGGCAGAAATTAGTCTGTAAACTGATTTAAATTGATAGTCTTCTTCTTCCTCCTCTTTCGGCTTTACAGAGCTTTTTCTAGGAGTCACCACAGTGAATCATCCTCCATCTCTCCCTGTCCTCTGCTTCTTCTTCTCTCACCACATCCATCAATCTCCTCTCTGCCTCCTGCCTGGTAGCTCCATCTTCAGCATCCTTCTACCAACATATCCTCTGTCCCTCCTCTGAACATGTCCAAACCATCTCAATCTGGCCTTAAACTCATGGACCTTCTCCACCTCTCCTCCCTGTAACCTCACTGTTCCACTTGTCTCCATTTCATTCATTCTGACTTACATTCCTCTTCTTTCCAGTTCAGACCTCCACCTCTCCAGGTTTTCCTCCACCTGTTCCCTGCTCTCACTACAGATCACAGTGTCATCAGCAAACATCATCGTCCACGGAGATTCCTGCCTGACCTCATCTGTCAGTCTGTCCACCACCACAGCAAACAAGAAGGGGCTCAGGGCCGATCCTCAATGCACCTCCGTCACTCCTGCAGCGACCTCCCCACTGTCGTACTGCTCTCATACATCTCCTGCACCAGTCTAACATGCTTCTCTGCCTCATACAGAACCACACTTCCTCCCTCGGCACCCTGACGTAATCTTTCTCTCCATCCACAAAGACACGTTGCGGCTCTTTCTGACCTTCTCTGTACTTCTCCATCAGTGTTCTCAAAACAAACATGGCATCTGTAGTGATCTTTGTTGGCATGAAACCGTCCTGCTGCTCACAAATCATCACTTCTTCTCTCAGCCTCACTTCCACAACTCTTTCCTACATCTTCAACATATGGCTCATCAGCTTTATCCCTCTGTAGCTGCTACAACTCTGCACATCACCCCTTGTTCTTAAACATCGACACCAGTACATTTTTCCTCTGTTCCTCAGGCATCTTCTCACCATCCAACATCATGTTGAACAGTTTCTCCACTGTCCTCTCTCCTGGACACTTCCACACCTCTACCAGTGTGTCATCAGGACCAACTTTCTGTTCTTCATCCTCTACAAAGCTTCTCTCACTTCATCTTTACTAATCTCTCTGACTTCCTGTTCCACAGTTCCCAACTTCCTCTATCTTTCTTTCCTTCTCATTTTCTTCATTCATCAGCTCCTCAAAGTTCTCCTTCCATCTTCTCAGCACGTTCGCCTCACTTGTTAGTACATTTCCATCTCTGTCCTTAATCACCCGAACCTGCTGCACATCCTTCCCAGTTCGATCTGTCTGCCTCTCCAGATGATACAGATCCTGTTCTCCTTCCTTAGTGTCCAACCTCTCATACAGCTCATCAGACGCCTTCTGTTTAGTCTTTGCCACCTCCCTCTTCTCCTTACGTTGCATCACCTTGTATTCCTGTCGACTCTCTTCTGTTCTCTCACTATCCCATTTCTTCCTCACCAACCTCTTCCTCTCAATACTCTCCTGTACTTCATCGTTCCACCGCCAAGTCTGATCATCTGTCCTCTGTCCAGATGACACCAAACTCCTCCCTACCTGTCTCCCTGGTCACTGTTGCTATGGTTACCCAGTCACCTGGCAGTTCTTCACAACAACCCAGAACCTGTCCCAACCTCTCCCTGAAGTCCTCACAGCAGTCTTCCTTCTTCAGCTTCCACCATTTGATCCTCTGCTCCACCTTTACTCTCTTCCTCTTCCTCACCACCAGAGTCATCCCTCACATGACCATCCGATGCTGTCTGGCTACACTCTCTCCTGTCACCACCTTGAAGTCTCCAATCTCTCTCAGATTGCATGGTCTCCACAGAATGTGGTCCACCTGTGAGCTCCTCTCCCTCACCACCAGAGTCATCCCTCACATGACCATCCGATGCTGTCTGGCTACACTCTCTCCTGTCACCACCTTGAAGTCTCCAATCTCTCTCAGATTGCATGGTCTCCACAGAATGTGGTCCACCTGTGAGCTACTGCCTCTGCTCTTATATGTCACCCTGTGTTCTTCCTTCTTCTGGAAGTTGGTCTTCATCACAGACATTTCCATTCTTACTGCAGAATCTACCACCATCTGTCCTTCCAGGTTCCTTTCCTTGACACCAAACCTGGCCATCACATCATCATCACCTGTGTTCCCTTCACGAACATGTCCACTGAAGTCTGCTCCAATCACCTCTCTCTCCTCCCTGGGAAAACTCTCCACCACTTCATCTAACTCACTCCACAATTTCTCTTTCTCTTCCATCTCACAGTCAACTTGTGGGTCAGAACCACTGACAACATTCATCATCACACCTTCAGTCTCCAGCTTCACACTCATGATCCTGTCTGACACTCTTTTCACCTCTACAACATTCTCTGCCTGCTCCTCCTTCAGGATCCACCTGCTCCATTTCTCTTCTGCTGCAGTGTTTCTCACCTCGCTGCCCTTCCACCTGCTCCCTTCCACACACAGAACATCTCCCTTTCTTCTCTGCATCACCTCAGCCGGCTCCTCCACTCTTTCTTCTTCTCTCTCTGTCTCCTGACACCTTTCCCTCCTCTTGTTTTTCCGCTAACAGCAGCCCAGTTTCCGCCGGTTCCTTGTTTGTCAACAGCACCGGTGGCGGTCGCTGTCAACCCGGACCCAACCCATCCGCAAACAGATTCGTTTCTGAGATCTGCATGTTTGATTTGGCCAGTTGTTACGCCGGATGCCCTTCCTGACGCAACCTTCACCATTGATCCGGCACCAGAAATACACTGGTGTTGACCCCTGGTGGCTGTTATTTTTAAGTTGATAATAACGACGTTAATTAATACCATCGATGCGTTTCACATCACGTCATCGATAACTGATGTTCAATGGGTGAATAAAAGGCTTCTTACCATTAACCAAACTTTTGCCACCATGTTCATGCGCTGGTGACGACGAGTCGACGGCTTGTGTTTTTAACTGAGCGTCAGAGGCTGATCGGGTGAAAAGTTGTTATTCCGTTTATTCCAACATCACATGAATGTAGTCAACAGTCGTATCAGGATATTTTGGCTTCATTTTTGGACAGTGGGAGGGACTTTGGAAGGAAACAGATTCGTCAGTAGCTTTTTGTGTACTTTGACAAGATTTTATTGTTTGAATTTTTCCAAACAGCAGCTGTACTTTTCAAAGGCTCAGTCAAACAGAAAACGTTCCTACATGAGAGAGTAGAGAACCGTCAGTGGTTTGTGTCTGTCTCAGATCTTATCTCAGAAATGTGTCAGACCGCTCCATGGCCTTCCCCCTTCCTTCCGCCCACGTGCTTTTCAGCTCTCAGCTGGATGTAAATGCGGCCGGTGCCGAGCGGCGGCTCACTGAGGCCGGAAGGGACCACGGCGAGGACATGGAGCTGAGACCCGGCCGTGTCGGCGCTCTGCTGGTGAGCTGACAGAGAACCTTTCTCATATCTTTGTAACCGTGACGCTTTAAACCCTCAAACGAGAGTCTGGCGATGAACAGAAACTTTTACGTGAAACTCGTGTCATAACATTAGATGAAGGCTTGAAGACATAATTGTGTAATAACGTGATGAAATAATAGTCACGATGAATCAATAATTGTTAATTAATCGTCCCTGGGCAGGTATGCTGCAGTGCATTGTGGGTGGTGTCCTCCTCCACCAGGGTTAAACCCGCTCCTCCTCCTCCTGCTTGCGACTCCATGTTGGCGTTCTCCTCAGAGCTGCCCTCCTCCTCTGAGGAACACGGGAACATCCACAGCCAATCTCTGTCTCCATGGCGATGGAGGTCAGTCTGACAACAACAGCAACAACGTGAATGTCTGTGTTTCTTTATAATGATGTCCGGTTATTTACGAGCCTCGAGTCTCCAGTTTCTGTCCCGCTGAATTGGAAAACTATTGACAGCAGCAGTTTTCCAGCCTGTTATTGCTGATTTATATTGAAATGAGGATAATCAACAGGCGATCAGTCATCAGGGAGCCACGAGCTCATCGACAGAACGAAACGTCTTTCAGCGCTCGCTCGGACACCAAACGACTCATGAAGTGGTTCACCCTGAACAAGCACAATTATGACCGGTTACATCCATATGAAAATGCAGAGAATGAAAGCGATCCAAGATTTGACATTATCACAGGTTTCATGTCACAGCTCTGACAAACCTGCTGTTCATTCAGGTCGTCCACGGTGAAGAACCGGATCCCCTCCACCCTCTGGGAGGCCGAGTGCACCAGCAGTTCGTGTTCCAGTCCCTACCCCGACCTGAACTCGGTCCCCGTCTACCAGAACGTCCTGGTCCTGAACAGGCGGGACGCCAGTCGCTGCTTCGCCGCCTCCTTCCAGACGGTTGCTGTGGGCTGCACCTGCGTACGGCCTGTGACCAACCCCGCCTCAACCGGACCCTGAGCGCAGACCTGGACCAGAACCAGAACCAGAACCAGGCTGGCAACGAATGACAGAAAATTCAATATGTAATCAATAATATCTGCTGATTTGATTGTCCGTGTTGTTGTGTTGTTTTGGATCTCTGGAGATTAAAACAGGGAATTTGGTAGCTGTGGTAGTTGTGTGGAAATGTACAGTATAATCAACATTTTGGGGATATATAAGTTAAAAAACTTATATATATATGAAAACCTAACAATCAAATTTAAATTAGCATTTTCCCATACTTGAATGGGGATTTTGGAACCACATTAGAATGACAACAACATTTAAACACCCAAACTGGTGGCCAGCGTACACAACTCAAATTTAACATCGGAAACATCTGTTGCATTTACATTTACACGTCACGAGGCTCACGGTGCATAAATGAAAATTAAACTGGCATTTGACATTTAATTTAAAAAAGACTTAAACTACTTATTATTTAAATGGAATAACTGCTAAAGCTGCCACAACTGGCTAACATCTGCCACAGCAACCTAACGTCCACCACTGCTACCTAATATCTGCCACAGCTAGCTAATATGCCACTACTAATTAACATGTGCCACAGCTATCCAACAGCTGCCACTACCAGCTAACATATGCCTCAGCAAGCCAACATCTGCCACAGTTAGCCAACAGCTGCCGCTACTAGCTAACATGTGCCACAGCTATCCAACAACTGCCATAAGTAGCCAACGTCTGCCACAAATAGCCAACATCTACCACTACTAGCTAATATCTGCCACAGCTAGTTTATATTTGCCACAGCTATCCAACATCTGCTACTACTAGCTAACATGTGCCACAGCTAGTCAGCAGCTGCCACATGTAGCTAACATCTGCCACAGCAACCTAACATCCACCACAGCTAGCTAATATCTGCCACAGGTATCCAACAGCTGTCACTACTAGCTTTCATGTGCCACAGCTATCCAACATCTGCTACTACTAGCTAACATGTGCCACAGCTAGTCAGCAGCTGCCACATGTAGCTAACATCTGCCACAGCAACCTAACATCCACCACTACTGGCTAATATCTGCCAGAGCTATCCAACAGCTGCCACTACTAGCTTTCATGTGCCACAGCTATCCAAGAGCTGCCACTACGAGCTATCATGTCCCACAGCTATCCAACATCTACCACTACTGGCTAATATCTGCCACTACTAGCTAACATCTGCCACAGCTATCCAAGAGCTGCCACTACTAGCTATCATGTGCCACAGCTATCCAACATCTACCACTACTGGCTAATATCTGCCACTACTAGCTAACATCTGCTACAGCTATCCAACAACTGCCACTACTAGCTAACAGCTAACGGTTTCTTGGAGGCTGTGACACCCGTGCTCGGGGCTGAAGGCTGCTGTTGCCCTGCTGCCGGCGTGTGTGGATGTCACGGCTCCTCATGCTGTGACCTGATGTTTCCAGCCTGGTGAAATCCTGCCTCAGTTCTTATTTTTCCTGTTCTTTACGTCACTTTCAGGACTCTTAATGTTGTCGTTGTTGTTGTTGTCGTTGACCATGTTGGCGACGCCCAGGAGCCTCATTCCGCTGGCGTCAGCTGGAATCGGCTGAAAACAAGAACCCATTGTGCAGATTAGCAGCGTGCGTGTGACTCGGGTCCGTCTGCAGATCAGTTAGTTCTCGTCTTCCTGCCGCTCTGCCTCCACTCTTCAGGCTTCAGATTCCACAGGTTTGCTTTCAGATTTATTCTTATCTTAATTCCTGTCACGGTGACCTTTGACCTCTTAAACCCCAACATTTAATCCAGATTGCTGAACTTTCCTAACCTCACGTGTGACGCCCATCTCTTGATAAAGGCACAGCTCTATCAGATCCACTCAAAAGGCAGGAAATGGCTCCAGTGTTAGCATGTAGCTCTCCATGCCGAGAAGAGACGGCATATAAAGATGTCTGGATGCCCCTGGTGGCTGGATGCGGTACGGCTCACAGGCCCCCCCCATGTTAGCAGATGGGCCAAACTAAAATCTGACATAAAATTTTTAGCGGATGTATTTTCCTGTTCATTTTTCTCATCTCTGTGGTTTTAATCTAATATTTGATGCTATTAAAAAAACAAAAACAAAACCAAACTTCTCGATTGACAGCTGAGTGGGCGGGTGTATAGGCCCCACCCCCTGATCACTACCGCACGGACCAGCACAAGACGGCGGCGCTGGTGATCAACATGCTTTGGCGTCATTTTTCCACAGTGGGACGAGGCGGATCACGTCCTCGGGGTGTTCTGCTCCGCCGGCGCTCTAACGCCTGTTCGTTTGGATGAAATGTTCCTTTAATGGTTCCAGGTGCTGAACTCTCCTCCCATCATGCCTCGGGTTACGTTCGCCCTTCCCTGGCCGTGCCTCGGCATCCTCCCCTCCCTGCCGCCCACCGTGCGAGACCTGGAGGTGGCCCCTCTGTTCCGGGAGCGCTTCGTCCTGTCTGGGTACCGACCCGCGGGCCAGCCGTGGCGCTGCTACGCGCTCAGCCTGTTTCACATCCACAACCAGACGCTCAACGCGTGGAGCCACCTGCTGGCCGCCGCCTGCGTGGTGGCCAGGTTCACGCTGTTTGCCGTCCTGCAGGGAGGGGTACTGACCCGGACCGGTCCCGTTTGCTGCCCTGTGACTGTAAGCGTTGTGTTTGACCTTTGACCTCTGCCCTCTCAGGGGATCCTGGGTTTTCGGCCGCAGGGTCCCGAGGGTCAGGGGATATCGCTGGACGCGTCCTCGCTACCTCTGGTCCTGTACGCCGTGTCAGCCGTCACCTACCTGAGCTGCAGGTGAGCCACCACACGACCCAAACTGCTCCACTGACAACATCTCAGAACCGGGAAACACTCACAAGAACCTTCCGTCGCCTGTCGGGCTCCTTGTTTACATTCAAACGGAAACGCTATTTAAACGAGCATTATTGGTATTTCAGGACCACAATCATTCTCTTTGAAACCAAAATATTTGTAAAGACACAGTTCGGATCCAACGTCAGAACCTCTGCTGCTGACAAAACCAAAATTAAATCCAAACATTTGACATTGGATTTCCGAAGACTCGTCCTGCTCACCGGCGGACGATAATTCCGTGTAACCGGTGACAATTAAAAAATATCATTTAAAATGCTTCTATCTGCGCCACACTCAGCTCAACTGCGCCCCCTGTCTACATGTCATTGTGCTCCTCCGAGGACAGAATGAAACTGAAAACGCTCATCAAGGCGGGTCTTCGGTTATGATGTCACTTCCCTTTGCAGCCGCGCAGCAACCAGCTGTAAGAAGAGCAAGAGGCTGTTTGAGGCCCAATCCAGAAGTTACCACGTTGACGTTGTGGTGTAACTGCAACTTTACAGTCTAATATCGATGGTTTCAACAGCGTGAATAGTTTTATGAACCAGTCAGTGAAGACAAGTTTGATCTCCGAACGGTTACTAACTCCGGGTCGGCTTGGTAATCCCACACTAGGACCCGCCTTGATGAGCGACTGACAGGCGCCTGATTAGTTTCATTCTGTCCTCTAAGGAGCCAAATGACGTGTAAGTGGACTGCAGCAGACAGGGGGCGCCGTTGAGCCGAGTGTGGAGCAGATCGACGCAGGTTAAGTGTCTGAAAATGTCAAATGCTGTTTTGTTTTTGTTTTTAATGTGGTCCTAAAATACCCACAAGAATGGGAAAATGTTCTTTTAAATTTTCATTTTACGTTTAACTGAAATATGCTGAAAATTGTAATGACATTAGATTCTGTTTGATGTTGTTTCCACCTGCAGGCTTCCATAAGAAACACTAATAAATCCTGACCGCCCTGCTTCCATTGGTTTGATTTCCCGTAGCTCGTTTTGCACTTTGTGGAGTTTAGCTCCTCCCGACCTGACAGTGAGGAGGGAGGAGCTAAACGAGCCGTAAACGCCCGTTGTTCTGCTTAGTTTTCATATGAAACCATAACAACGTGCACGTTGCAGCGCCGCCGCTCACCTGCTGCAGTCGCACTCGGAGGCGGCGCATTACTCGCTCTTCCTGCTGGGCTATGTGGGCGTGGCCATCTACCAGTACGGCTGCGCTCTGACTCACTACCTGTACAGCGCCGACGCCGCCTGGACACAAAGCATGCTGGGACAGGTCCGTTAACGTGCGTCGTCTTTCCTCAGCAGCGACGATGCGCTCAGCGCTACTGATGACGTCATTTCCCGCAGGTCTTCCTCCCGGCCGCTGCCGTCCTCGCCTGGCTGTCTTGCGCCACCTGCTGTTTTGCGAAGCTCCATTTCCGGCGGCCGTACCCGCCATACAGGAACCTGTGCCAGGTGCTGCCGATGGGCGTGGCCTACCTGCTGGACATCAGCCCCGTCGCCCACCGTCTC
>KV751410.1:516624-530312 GCA_001698575.1 Mola mola
CTGCTGGCCTGCGCCTCCTTCCCCTGCCTGACCCTCTGCTGCGCGGGGACGGCGCTCGCCATGAGGAGGTGGGCTCGAGCTCAGCGATAGAAGAAGAAGAAGAAGAAGAAGAAGAAGAAGACGGGAAAAACAAAGAAACAAGCAAACCTGAGCAGTTTTCTTCTCACGAGGGATTTCTGCAAACAAACATTCACTGTGTGTATGTGTACATATATTTATATATGAGTGCGTGTGCATGTGGGTGTGTGAGCCGCTCGGGACGTATGATCCAGCACTTTCTGGTTTCTGCTGTTTCCGTTCTCAGCTGCAGGCTGACAGAAGCTGAATCTTACTGAAACGTTAAACATGAGAATAAACCAAAGTGGAAATTCTGTCACCGTCTGGAGTTTTCGTGTGTCCGCTCAATTCTGGCTCTTTTCTTGGCTGCACACGTTCGCTGTTCAGTAACCAGGAAGTGAATCTTCCTGGTTACTCTGACAACCCACAGGTGTTCATTTACACCTGTGGGTTTCAGACAGCCTGTGAAACATCACATGACATTCCAACAGCTATAACGTCTGATGTTATGTGTTTTTGTTTCTATTTTTGACCGACTGTACATAAACGCTGTTTCCCACAAACATGGCTTCTAGCAAAAGTTCCTGTCTTACGCACACGAGTGGTCACCGACAGACAGGACTAAACGCTGTAAAGGATGACCTAAACAAAGATGGCCGCCGCGGCTTCACTTCCTTCCACGGCTCTGACATGAAGCTTATGCATACGAGTGCTGCCATCTGGTGGAGGTGACGTCATTTGGAGTCGTGGACAGGGGGTGGAGCTGAAATATCGAGATCCCGCCCAGCTGTCGATCATGGTTTTACAGCCCCTTTTCATAGCATCACAATTACTTTATACAGCCACTGGAGTCAAGCATTACACATTAAAAAAAACACAACAACCAAATTCAGAGAATTCTGTTATTGTTAAAACTAATCTGAATAGTTAGAGTCTGTAAATATGAAGCACATTGAACAGAACCTGTTTCCGTGAGGGAAAACTCACTAAATGTAAATTAATGTGACTTTTTAAGCTGCTGTCCTTCTCTCCCAGTTCTCCACAGGCCTCGCTCGGCCAGCGGTGGAGCTGCTGAGACCTGGTCCCGTCTCCTTTAGATCTATTAGCTTATCGTGCAGGTGGACTAGACGTGTAGTGTTCACAGGAAGTGAGTCACTGGCTGTATTCGGATCACAGCAGGGTGAATGTGTCAGTGTTGGTGCTAGCGCCCCCTGCATTTTCTCGGTGTTTCTCCTCGTTATCTTGCTTCAGCTCAACTGTGCTTGTCTTCAGAAAACCCGTTGACGGATGTTGTCTTCGTTCGCGATCATATCCGTGGTGCTTCTGCTGTATTGTTAACATATTCGCTGATGATGTGCTGTTGTTGCTGTTTGTCATTTGACCTCTGACCGACCGGTTTGGTGCTTTGCATTGTGGGAAATAGTACTGGAACTTCTCTGAATCAGTACATCATAAAGGTATTTTTTTGCATTTGCTGATTTTTTTTTCTGCAAAAATGGTACATTTTAGCCAAATTAGTAAACACTTAAACTTCATCAGAACTTTTCCTAAACTGAGCAATTAACTTTCTGTGTGTGTGTGTGTGTGTGTGTGTGTGTGTGTGTACACAGTGTGTGCGTGTCTGTACATGGTGTGTGTATGTGTGCGTAAGGGTGCGTGTACACGTTGTGTGTCTGTGTGTGTACATGTGTGTACACGGTGCACATGCGTGCGCGCGTCTCTGGGCAGCTCAAACAGTGGCTCGTTGCACTGTTTGTTCATCCTGTCAATGAGTAAACCTGCAGCAGGAAGAGTTCGTCACACACACCGTCTGAGCTCGCAGCTGCTTCATGATCTCGGGTAAGTTCCACACACACGTCCATCACTAATCAATAATCCCTGAACGCTGATCGATCGCGCTCAGTGACAGCTCTGTGTGTGTGTGTGTGTGTGTGTGTGTGTGTGTGTGTGTGTGTGTGTGTGTGCGTGTGTGTGTGGACGCTCAGACTTCCTGCTTCTGTTGCACATAATGAACAAACATTGATTCAGCCGCGTCCTCACCGAGCTGCTGCCCAGTTATTTATTCTTTATTTATTCTGTATGAAACGTGCACTTTGGTCATGTGACAAACAGACAGACTTCCTCACTGTTTGGGCTGGTCCTGACCTTTGACCTTCGTCAGTGTGGTCCAGTCTGAGGCTGTGAGCGTGACGTGATGGCCTCCTCCTCCTCGTCTTGTCCAGACATGACAGACATGTTTCCCGTCACTGCTCCTCAACCGCAAAGCGAAGGACGTCCCACCTAACAGGAAGCTGGTGACCGTGGTTATTCAGACAAGCAGCCTCAGACATCAAATTCAGGGGCAGGAGCTTCGCTTGTGAGCTGGACGGACGTGTTTTCACAGAGCGTTGATCATTCGTGGATGCACATCGACATTGATAAACTCCTCCTTCTGCTTTGACTCTTTTTAAAAGATATCGATCACTGATCGGTTCAGATGTGCTGTGTCCATCGCCGCAGAAACGTAGTTTAAACAGAGAGTGCGGAAGGGCGACTGGCAGGTGTGACGCCGTGTGTGCACATAAGTAAAGATGGCCGCCATGTTGCATTTATTTGACTTTAAATTTTTTTGTTTTTTTTGTCCCACCTGCCAACACGGAGAGGGAGGGGCTTACGAGCTGCCACCAGGGGGCCATCCAGACACACACACACACACACACACACACACACACACACACCAAGGAAGAGCCGCCAATCAGCCTCTGATTGGATAGGAATCCGAGGCTTGTGTACCTGTGTGTACAAGACGTATTAAGAAGTCAGTTAGTAACCTGCGGAATCCGTTTCCCATGATCCTGTGAGGGTGTGTCAAGCCGCTCGCCGCCCCATCAGCAAATCACCTCCCATTCCCCCCACAGGTCACACAGAGGTCACACCACTCACTTCCTGTCTCTCCCTGTCTGTCGCAGCGAGCATGGTTGCCGTCGGAGCGGAGGTCAGCGGGTCGTGGCTCTCGTCGTCAGGACCCGTCGTCGCTTTCTTCGTCGTGCTCCTCCTCCTCTCCATCTTCCTCACGGCTCTGTGCGGCGACTGCAGGAGGTCAGCTGCTTCTTCGGCCCTCAGCTAGTTCCAACTCACGACGAGGCAGACATGAAACACGTGACTTTCTGTCTGTAGCGCAGTGAAAGCGGCTTTAGGGCAGAAGGGACGAGTTGGTAAAACTTGGTTTGTCGTCGTGCAGGTACTCGTTCGAGCTGCGGGACTCGGAGGCGGACAGCAGCCCGTCGAGCCTCGTCAGGGTGGTAAGACACGGAAACGCATGTGTTCTGGTGGGGCCGCGAGCCCGGATGACACCTGTGATTTGTCGACAGGTGAAGCTGGAGGAGGCGGTGGGGGCGAGAGTGAACCCGGCCATCGGCGAGATCCGGAGCGACGAAGGTCAGTCCGCAGCGCCGCCTTTCATTTATGACAGCGTCAAACTATGAACTCACAAATGAGAAAAGTCACTTCCTGCGCTACGTTTCTTTCATGTTTGGTTGTAAATGTAGCTGAAAAGACTCTGGTCACAGGTAACCACAGAAATATTACTTTTTTGCTGTTTTTCACTTGTACATCAAACATAAACACACAACCAAACAAATGTTCTCCTGTTTCATCGTTCATGTGCTGAAGAAAACCCGGCCTCCTTCACGCCATGGAGGAGCCACTTGGGGGCGCCACAGCGCCGGCGAGGTGAGTCTGCCTCCACACACACACACACACACACACAGTCTGTCTGACTGTAGCCACGTCAACAAACACACGTGAAACTACATTTTCACACATGAACACAGATAAAAGTTGTATTTTGGGAGTAAATTGAGAGTTGATGAGATAATTTTGGTGTCAGGTGCCTTGATTTGTCCATCTCCACACACGCGTGTGTCTGGACACAGCGGGTCTGATGAGCTGTTATTTGTTTGTTTGTTTGTGTCCTCAGACCTGCAGACCAATGGCGGCGGCGCGGTGAACACGACCATTGAATCTAACGCTGCTGCCGGTATTTTTGTGTTTCCTCCTGTTGATCACAAAATTCTTCTTGTTTATTTATGACCATCATAAGTGACACAGAAAACCAGTTACCACATTTCCCATGATGCTCTGCTTATGTTTCTATCCCAAAGAGAACTCCGTCCCGTTCACTCCCTGGAGGAGCCACTTCAGGGCGCCACAGAGCCAAGGTCTGTATATGTGACATGTGATTGGCTGCTTCTCTTCTTCTTTTGTGGTGATGGCAGTTAGTGGACCTTAACATGTTTTTAAAAGAGGAGGAGTGCAGGAACCAACAAAGAAGAATATTTAATGAACCGTCTCTGATTTCAGACCCGAACAGCTCCACCCCTCCAGACTCCGCCCACATATACCAAGAAGTTGGGGAAGGGCGGAGCATTGATAATTCCTTTCCACTGTCGACCAATCAGGAGCCAGGGTCGGAGTCTGGTGCTCAGGACAAGAATTCATTGTACGCACAGGTCAGCAAGAGGGCGGGGCCAACAATGCCCCCCCCACTGCCACAGGTGGAGGGATGAGGATGATGATGGTGTACAGACGGATGACGGACAGACGGAGGAGGACGCCAACGTTAACGAATCCGTCTATCAACTTCATTCTGACTGATTTCCTGCCTTCCCATCAGCCCACAGTGTTAAAGACATCATCATCATCATCATCATCATCATCATCATCAGTTTGACCAAGCAGTTGAGTTAGCGTAGCGCTAACCTGGAAGCTAGCATCTGTTTAAATTCAGATTTTACCGTCAGATTTCCGCTCAGAATTCTTTTAGTTTAAATTTACCTAAGCAAAGATTGCCATCGCATCTGAACTTCCAACCCCGGTACAAAAACAAAATCAAAATATGGAAAAAAATGGACTGGTGATGTCATTTGGGGTCCTGCCCATCCAATCATGAGTAGAGCTCAGCTGTCAATCATGATGTTTCAGCCCATTTTTTCTAGCATCAAATGACTAATTTAACCTGAACTGATGAAACCATTTTGTTTATTTTAAGGGTGTGTGCTGAAAATTAACAAACGATCCAGCTACAAAACAGCTTCTTTTATGAAAAATTAGCACATCCCGTTTTCTCCGGTTGCCCACACTCTTATTAGGACAGCGCCCTGGTGGACAGACAGAGAAGTGCACCATTATTATGAAATAAAAACTTTTTTTAAAATATTCACACGTTTCAAACTCATCCAAAGGGCCTGACTGGATCCTCCTGGGGCGCCGCGTGTTGGACTCTGTTCTGTAAACATCAACGCGTGGGGCGCCTGTTGTTGTTTATGCAGTGTATACTTGAGTCTCTGTTGAAAAGTGAGTGGAAATGTGAACTCTTCAGCTGTGACACATCAGATGATGATTCCTCCGCTTGGTTCATGTTGACACTGCAATTGTTCATTTGTTGGTCTCTCATTCGTCAGACGTGCCAGAGAGAGGAAGTGTGTCATCAGGTCATGTGAGTGTGTGACTCAAGTCTGGAAACAGCAGTTTGGTGCTGGAATTTGCACGTTTACATTTGAGCAGAGCTGACAGTCAAAGATGTCATTTATGCATGTAGATTGTTTTGCTGTAAGTGTAACATTTACTAAAAAAAATGTATATAACTTATATAACTTCACTTGTGCTTCCCAAATAAACACAATTGACACGATTTTCCAGAAATCCTGTGATGGTGTCCTCAAATCTCGTGCCCTTTGCCCTTTGACCTTTAAGTTAATTAAGTTGCGGTAGCTGACATTAGCTGATGTTAGCTGACATTAGTTGACATTAGTTGACTTTCGCTGACATTCGCTGATGCTGGCTGAAGTTAGCTGACATTAGCTGTGGAAGCTAACGTCAGCAGTAGAAACGTGAAATGATGAGGTTCCAGTGTTGAGTCATACCTCAGAAAATACTTGTGTACAGGAAGTACAGTGTAGGAATAATACTGACGGAGCTGCTCTAAAGTGTTTCTTAGTAAATGTGCTTCAGCATGAGCGACAGGAAAACACACAGTCGTGTCCAAACTGTCTCCACTCAAAGATGTGAAACACACAATCGCTGATTGTTTTTGTTG
This sequence comes from Mola mola, assembly GCA_001698575.1. Taxonomy (NCBI): domain Eukaryota; kingdom Metazoa; phylum Chordata; class Actinopteri; order Tetraodontiformes; family Molidae; genus Mola; species Mola mola. The sequence continues at coordinate 522,758 of KV751410.1, forward strand.
TTGTCGTTAGCAGTATTACAAGTACACTGAATTCATGTGGTTTGAAAGTGGGTCAAACTGGAACATGAAGTCGCGAAGCAGCGTCGCACGTAGCGCACGCGCACGACACCTTGGTACGTGCCACTCAGCACACACACACGCAGGCTCAGCGGTTACGTAACTGCTGATCTCCGCCTGTCAGCTGCTCAGTGGTGTTACAGTACTGCAGTACTTCCGTGTTCCTGTGATACTCTACTGATGTTTTTGACAGTGTTTATTGTTTACAAACCACACCAATCAGCTTCCCCCTCCTCCCCACGTGCTCGTCTTGTTTACTACGAGGCTGGGGGGGCGGGGCGGGGGCTGCCCAGGGAGCCGAATCGTCAATAAAAGAGCTGATCAGGTTATTTGTTCCAGTGTTTGTGCAGTGATGACGTGTGTAATAAACACAAACAGAAACAATGATAACAACAACACAAGTGCGACGCCAGAAAAAGGACAAACGAGACAAACAGAAGAGGTTGTCACGTGTTCGGTGAGGGTGTGACGTCAGCGGACTTCTAATCCAGTACGAAGCAAAACGAAACTCCCGTCCGGGTGTCCGGAGTGATCCAGTCCGGGTGCTGGGGGCGTGTTCAGGCGCGCGCTCTCACGCACACGCAGCCCCGCGGATCGTGCCTGGTCTTCATCAGCTCCGAACCCGAACCTACCCCGGAACAGTTCACACGTGAGTCCCGACCTCTCTCTTTGTTTGTTTGTTTCTTCGGGATAAACAAGGGTGTAAAGTGAACCCGGAGGCGTTTCCGGCTCCGCGGAGGACTCTTATTGTGGAAGGGGCGAAGGAATGTGATTGGTTCAGAGCTGCAGGCGGACGGAGAGATGTGTGTGCTTGTGTGTTTGTTTGTTTGTTTGTTGTGTTTAAGCTGTAAACAGTCCTGAAGTAGCAGGACACCACATGGTTCCTGTAGTCTGACACCTGCTGCATGACCTGAACCGATCAATCGATTATTGATCGATCCTCATCAGCTGCAGCGGCTCCTGAAACACCCACAAAACGACACACCTGCAAGTTCAATCTGAGTCAAAGTCTGCAGGAACTGATCGATTCCATCGATCGGCTCCTCTCACCTGCTGCCCCCTGCTGGTGCAGCTTGATTCCACTTTAAGGAGCACGTTTGACGTGTGTGTGTGTGTGTGTGTGTGTGTGTGTGTGTGTGTGCGTGCGTGTGAGACGTTCCTGTAGAGTCTCAGTGGAGGACAGTGTTACCTGAACACATTACACTGACAGAGCTGAGGAGTTTGGAGACACGTGGAAAACAATAAACGTTTGTGTCTTTGGACAGTTGAAAACATCAAACTTTCAGCTTTGGGAAACATTTCCCACATTTTAGAGGCAATATTACTTTTTTACCTCTTATTGTCTCATCACATGCAAAAATTATTTCAATTTACATGCAAACAATACAAAAAATGTGAAAGTTTCACTGTTTGGTTTGAATGATGAGAAAAGAACTTTTTCACAATATAAATATGAGCAGTATAAACAATAATAATCTGGTACGTGGTACAGCGTGTGTGTGTGTGTGTGTGTGTGTGTGTGTGTGTGTGTGTGTTGACACTGTACAGTGTTTTTTTTTTAGTCATCAATTACCAAGAAACCATGAATGGGAGTGGGGGCATCATGGTGGGGGCATTCCATGGTGACGCTGCTGAGTGATGTCACAATGGTTGGCGTCAGCTGACGTAACGTGATGAAGGTTTACAGCCACTCACTCACACACACACACACACACACACACACACACACACACAACTGACGCTGCCGTCGTGACTCACTCATATGTGTGAAATGACAGTTGATCTACATTTTTCCCAGCAGCCACTGCTGCGGTTGCAGCTGCTCAAACTGTGTCGTTATGGCGAGAGTCAAGCTGCCTGCAGGGGGCGCCGAGCCGCCGGTAGCGTCACGTAAAGGTAGAGCAGCCGGACGTCCCAGCCCCTCCCATTCGTAGCCGTCAGGACGAGAACCCACAGCTGTGCTCGGAACGTCCGGTCAGGAGGGGGAGGAAGCAGAAACGCCACAGCTGAGTGTCTCTCTGACTTTCAGACTCGGACGCAGACATGAACTGTCGTCTTGGGAAGCGTTCTCCTCTGGGGGCGCTGCTGAGCCCGGCAGCAGGAACACACACGGGCCAGGAGGCGGCTGACCCCACCGTCACCATGGCAACCACGGGACTGCAGACCGTCAGCAGAAGAGGTCATCTTGCGCTGAAGGTGAGAGGCCTGCTGGCTTTTCTGTGCAGCAGCTTCCTGTCTGCTGTGACTGACAGGTGCGGTCTCCCTCAGGTGTGTCCTTCAGGTGAGCTCGATCAGCTCGACCTCGTGCACGGCACTGTGTCCGCTTGGCCGCCGTCTCCTCGCTCCTCCTGCATCGACGTGCCCAGAAGATCGCACGACGCGAATAAACTCTGCAGGTCCTCTGACACCGAAACTGTCTCGTCCAGCAGCCGGCGGAGTCGACACGAGGTTCACGTGGACGAGATGATGGCGGCCATGATCCTCAGCAGCCTGTCCTGCAGCCCCCTGCTGCCCGGCGCCGCCCCGCCGCACGCCACAGGTCCGCCAGACGACTGCTGGCCGTAAACAACCACACTGACAAACAACTACTGCAACAACAAAATATGACCGTAAACAACGACACAAACAAACAACTACTACAGCAACAAAAAATAACAATAAAAGAATTACAACTACTAAATCAAAAACTGTCCTTAAGTGAAAACTGCAACAAAAAGTCACAATGGCCATAAACAACAACATAAACAAAGAAGTTAGGTAGTGATATAGTAATGATTTAGCAGTGAGTTAATAGTAATGAAGTAGTGAGTTAGTAACGAGGTAGTAGGGAAGTAGTGGTGAGACAGTAATGAGGTAGTAATGGTGTTGTGACGAGGTACTAATAAGGTACTAGTGAGGTTGTGATGAGTCAATGTGTGGTTGTTGATGTTTCAGCCCCTCTGAAGGACTGTGGCGGCGGCGGAGAGCTCTCGGACAGCGGGGGCGGTGGCTACTGGAGCGTCGGTCACAGCGACCGAAGTCCAGGTCCTTCGCCGCCATTGGCAGAGGCCACGCCCCCTGACGAAGGGCTGGATATGGAGATGGATCAGGTGCTGTTCGATGAGCCGGCGGCGCGGAAACGCAGGGTGAGCGCGTGTTTTGTGGCGATGACCAGTCGAGCGGCAGCTCAGCAAAGCGTCGACGCTGACGGCGTGTTTCCTCCAGCAGAACTCGGCGAAGGCGGCCTACGGGTGTCTGTGGCCGAGCTGCGGGAAGGTGCTCACGTCACTGGTGGGAATCAAACGTCACATCCGGACGACGCACCTGTGGTGAGACTCAGCTGGCGGCCGCAGAACGACTTCTTCTGCTGCTTCAGCAAAATCTGCAAATGTGAACTAATCAATAATAGGCTGGGATCAGACTGTCTCTCCTGTCGCAGGCACGGCGGCGAGCACGAGCGCTGTTCCCGCAGCGAGGAGGACTTTTACTACACCGAGATTAACCAACGGGAGCGGCCGCAGCAGACTCCTGTCTCCCCTTACTCCTCCTGCCCTCCCTCGCCCTCCCCTCCGTCTCCCCCGTCTCCCCCGTCTCCAGCCCGCAGCGCTCTGAGTCGCTCCGCCCCCTCCTCCACTGGCAGCCCCTGGCAGGTCCAATCAGAGCACTCCTACCAGGTAGGGCGGAGCTTATTAACAAAGTATTTGTGTTTCTGAACTATGGACGGATAATTACGCACCAAAACAACATTATGTGTGATTGTACCAGGAAAGTCAGTAAATTCAGGATAAACCAGCCACATTTAGATTTGTAATATTTTCCAGTATTTGAGTGACCATCAAAGCTTTTAGCTTTGTCTGTTTGATAAAATAGTTGAAATAAGAATTGTTTTTGTTCAAAAATTAGAATATTGTGATTTTCCAGGATTCAAAAATAAAGAAAAAAGGTCTGAAATATTTGACTCTTGTATTGAAAAAACTGAATTTTTTTTCAGACATTTCCTTAACTGTTATTTCTATTTTTAGTGATTTTCTAAAAGACCTTTTCACATTAATGGGTGCTTGCAATATTTCATATTGTTTCATAGGCTCCACCCGCAGCTTTGGATCACCATTTGACAGCCCCGCCCACCGGCTGCCACAGACAGGTAGGTGGATCTGTGTTTCTATCAACACGTGCGTGACCGCTGCAGGAAGTTCACCAGTACTGTTCTTGTACTTGTACTGCATGAAGCTGACGGCGCCCCCTGTGGCGGTGGAGGTGCTCCTTTAAGCGACGAGGCTGAGAAATCGTGTGGCTCCTCGTTTCGGTGTGACGAACAGGACGTGGATTTTGCTGCTGCTCGAGTCCGACACCTGCTTCCACTCAGTCTGGGTCCCGCGCAGCCGTCTCTTGTTTAGTTCCTCCTCCGGCCGGCCGGCCAGAGAAACCTGTTTAAACTGGTTTCATGGAGGGAGGGGAGGGAGGTGCATGTGCGCTCCTCCCTCTCGTTCTTTCAGCCGGAAAAATGTCCTGTTGGATGTTTTGCGGTCATTGAGCCCCGGTGCAGCGCTGCCCCCTGCTGGCAGAGTTTTTCCTGCCCACACACTCCAGCTTTCTTCATCACTTTCTCCTCCTCCTCCCCCTCCCCAGGGTTTGGTGGTTCGAGTGCGCTCTGTTAGTGTGGGGGAGCAGTGGCTGCAGCAGCAGAGCGCCCCCTGCAGGTCAGTAACGTGCTGTTTTATCAGAAACGGGCAAATCACACTGCTGTTGTGCCTTAAAGTTACTTATTGCCTATTGACTAATGTCCGTTTAGTTTTGCTCTAAGCTCATCGTTATGTACTGAAAGTACTGAAAAGTGTTCTTACTGTTGGACAAAAATATCCACAGCCACAGACGCCTTAAAGACCTGCAGCTCGTCACTGATGATGTGTGTTAAAACGGTTTTAGTGGAGAAACTTGAAACGGTGAATCCTAAATCATCTTAAATTAATAGGTGAAATTTTGGTTTCCAGGATGTTTGTTGCTCAAACATTTACTCTTGAATTATGAAGGATGATGACTGTAAACAGTAACAATACAGGCTGCTTCTCCCCCAGCCCCCTTATAAAAATGACTCCATCTTATGTATTGTTGCGTCAGAAGGAACATTAGAAACTTTGTGAAACTCTATGTGACACATTCTTAGTTATTTGGACCTTCTGGTAAATTCGGCAAATATGATTTTTCTTTCTTTTGTGTTTGTTTGTTCTCGGATTTGCCCACTTCTAATCACATCAACAACAGAAAGCAACAGAAATGGAAGTTTAAAATTCATGAAAAATGTATTTCTCACCTGCATGAGATTTAACCGTTTACTCTCATTGATCAATAACCCCATCGATTTTAAATCAGTATACAAAGTTTTGAGGCTGTTGTTCATTTTGTCCACAAGATGGCAGCATTTGAAGTCACGTCTGTTTGGCAGGAGGATTCGTGGCGAAGCCAAGAAATGCCGCAAGGTTTACGGCATCGAGCACAAAGACCGGTGGTGCACGGCCTGCCGCTGGAAGAAAGCCTGCCAGCGCTTCCTGGACTGAGCTGAGGAAGAGGAGGAGAAACGAGGGCCGAAGCAGCTGCTCCAACTTCTACACTGTCTGACAGCAGAAATATGGTCTTTTTTTACTCTTTCTACGTGTTGCCAGAAGCGTCGTTTTGAGTGTTTGCTGGAACTGTTCTGACCTTTGTGTCGAGGCAGCTATGACGTGACTTTGGACCTTGAAGCAGTCGAGCGTTTGCGACCGAAACTTTATGGGGCTCAGCTGGATCATTTGGTCGACAGGTTCAACCTCAACCTCATTCATCGCTCATCCGGTTTCATGGGTGACAGTGCAGGCGACTGCTTTTCAGTTCAGCCCAAACTGAAATGTAGGAAGTCATTATCTCCTCGCCTCCTGCTGGAGAAAAGTCAGATGAAGTTTCTTCTTCTGGGGGGTTGCAGCATTCTACTAAACAACTTGTGAAGCTGCAGTTTGTCGAAAGCCCAAAGATGTCAAACGGATGTGAAAAGATCCTGTTTACACCTTTTAGCTTTTAAACTAAAAGTGCTAGCACACGCATGACACTAACTTCCAGGTAGCCTCTCAAGGCACGTCTACGAACTCGTGCACTCACGTCAGATGCTGACTGTGCTAACGCTTTTAGCGAGCAGCGACACGGATTGTTAAAGGACATAAACAGCAGCACTTTGGATAACGCTGGACAATAACGGAGCAGGTTTCCATTGTTGTTCCCGGGGTCAGTCGACAGGCACTCAAAGAACTCAATATAACATTTTTGTGCCACCTCTAAAGTGTTGTCCAAACTTGACCTAAATAAAGATGGCCGCCGCTCTTGACATTCTCCCACCGTACAAAAGTGAAGCCAAAATATCTGCCATCTTGTGACGTCACCCAGGGTCTGTGCAGCAGGGATTGTGGGGGTGGATCAAGTGTCAATCATGATGTTTAAGCCCCTTCTAATATCGTCAATAAGTACGTAAAACGAAACTGCTGAAAAAATTAACACTTGAACGAAAATCCGTGTGATAAGAACGAACTCACATGACAGAAACTTTGACGTTTGAGTTTGTCCCATCTGCTAACATGGAGGGGGACGGGCTTATGAGCTGTGCTGCAGCCAGCCACCAGGGGACTGAGTTTTGGCTTCACTTTTAGAGAGCTCTGTCGTCGGCCACCTTTGTTGATGGTAATGAGTCGGTTTGTGAGCTCCGAGCTAATGCTAACGCCACCGTGTTCCCTCCGTGTTTGTGAGCTCCGCGCTCTCGTGGTGATGAAGGTTGTTCAGATAAATCGGACTCAGGATCAGCTTTAATGGATTGTTTGGCTGCGTTTATCTGGATTTGTCAGGGTTTCGTCTCCGTCCTGAGGAAGAGTTGATAACGGCCGTCGCTGCTTCCGTCTGCTTACAGCCACATCGGGCTCCACTTGGTCTTTTATAGGAACATTCATTCATTCATTTTCTACCGCTTATCCCGTTAGGGGTCGCGATTCATCCAAAAATCATGTAATAAGTGCCGAACCAGTCAGAATGCCACCGCCGCGCCTGTCTTCTTCTCCTCCTTTGATTTCCCATCAGCCCTTTTCGTGTGCGAAACAGAAGCCGTGTCCAATCATCTCCATGGAAACCACATGCAGTATTGGTGTGCAGCTAAGTGTAATTACACACACACAATATATTTTGTGATATTTGCTTCTTCCTGGCGTGCACATGTATTCACGTATGCAGTATAAATACACAGTTATGTACCTGAAGCCTTTCGGACGTAAACTGGAGCAGAAGAACACGATGGCTGTTCTGTCAAACTCTTGAAAAGCTTGTCTGGTTCGATCAGTTTGCACCACTCGGAGTCGTTTTTCAAACCCATTTTTTTTATTCATGAATCTGCTGATTGTTTCAGAAAGCACAGTGTTTAAATAAAGTTTTTATTAAAGACAACTCGCTTCAACAAACTGAACACAAACCTGTAAACGGATAATAGTAAAAAAAAACTGCTGCAGGTACA
>KV751410.1:537089-547218 GCA_001698575.1 Mola mola
GGTGTTCTTCAGAGTTTTGGGTCGAGTGTTGTGTCTCGTTTGGTCACTGGCCTATTTCAAACCATCTCATGTGGAACCTGTTCCGGTCTTGTAGGTTCTTGTAAACAGTCTAATCCTCCCGCCGTCATTTTCACCAGGAAACGGCCTGTTTTGGGTTATTTATTTTTCAAACCCATGTGTTGTTTTGTTTGCTTATTTTTCTTATTATATCAACTGAAATAACTGTTTGTATAATAATTATTATGAAACTTTAACAAACATGTATGTATGTAAAAAAAACAACCCATTTTGATCATCATTTTATTATCAATCTCTATTCAATGTGCAGCTAATGAGACGGCAGCAGTGATGTTTGTCATAATCATCTCCACTAGATGGCAGCAAAACATTAAATACTAAAACTAAATCTTCCTCATCTTCATCACCGCTGCCTCGTTTGGCCTCAATTTTCTGATCTTACTGGTCACCTTCGAGGCTCTTTTGTTTGGGTTCAGCTACGGGGAATGTTTGAAAAAAAGAATATAACTCGTGTTACATTTATATCAATTGTTAATATATTAACTTTCAATTTAAATTAAATTAAATTGGATTAAATCTAATTTTATTTTACGTGCGTTTTCTGTTGCAGTGGTTCACCGTCTCATTTCACCATTAACGCTCAGATAAAATCTGCACCTGAAAAAGTTTTTCACAATCAAAACGACGTATTTCCACAGAATGTGGTTACTGTGCTTCCTGTATTCTACGATACACCTTGAGGACACCTCGTCGGTGACGGACCGGGTGTCATCCAGTGTTCTGGGTCCGATCTTTAGGCACCCGCACCCTGCGCCACCCTTCACCCCTCTTTATCCAGAGCCAGCGGGAAGCTTCCAAGATGTCCTTGATATCTCTTCTTCTCTGCCGTCCGGCATACAGACTTTCGAACGCCTCGCAGCGGTGCCAGAGAACTCTAAACTCAAGCCAGGCCGCTTGCCTGGTTGCCGTGGACATAGAGACCGTGTCTGGCCGGAGTTCTGTGGGTGATGAAGTCCGGGAACCTCAGTTGTCTCTCTCGGTCAGTCAAGCGCCGCCGGTCCTTTGCTGTGGACAGAAGTGTCGGACGTTCGGTTGGGGCTGAGGCTTAGGATTTGCTCCAGCGATGCCCTCTTCTGGCAGGGCAGACAAGCAGGTGGGTCCAGGACTCGGTAGGACGTCATTCACTGACTGGATCCAGAACCTAAAGTGATGCGGTTCTGCCCAGGTGAACTTATGGCCAACTTGGTCCAGTTATGTTACTGTGAAAGAAAAGCACCTGCGCTGTATTCGATGGATAATTCTGAGTCTTTAGAGCAGGGCGGGCAAACGTGTGGCCCACCAGGGGGATCCGGTTGGGCCCTGTGGATGGGTTCCACTCGTCTTCCGTCCGAACGTCATCGTGCCGGGACTGTTGCCGGCGGCCTCAGACAGCGTTTCTCTGTGATGGATGTTGTCGCTGAGCGTTCGTGAGCGGCTGTTTGCTAATGAACAGATCTATTTAGCCAGCCGCTGAGCCGACCTCTGACCCCGCGTCAGCGGCGGTCCAGGACACAAAACGCAATCACGGCGAGGGAGCGTCGGCTCGCCGTGAAGCGAAATGATTAAGAATGATGCGGGAACCGGCCGAGTGGTTCAGATCAGCAGCGGGACGGGGCCACGCCGAGTCACCAAACAGGAAGTGCTTCCAAATCGGTGTGGACCAACAGCGCTGCGGTTCAGGCTGTGGTGTACATGTATACAGCATCAGATCCAAAGCATAGCGCTTCTCTGACCGGGTAGGGAAACAACACGGGACCACAGGCAGCAGGTCTGCAGTACATCGTATGGCCAAAGGTGGCTCCCAATCACGTTTATAAAACAAGACCGCTTTATTTTGGCGAAAATCACACATATCAGTAGACGACATTTTTAACTCTGTTACATATACTCCTCCTCTTCCTGTCCATCATCGGACAGTTCTGGCCCGAGTCAGCCAGTCTCAGACACGATGAACCACACGACACAAAACGAGTGCGTCTGCTCACGCGCTCGGTGTTTACGGCACCTTCCTCGGCTCAGCTGTAACGCCACGTTCGCCTTGTTAGTTCAGTCTGCCATCAGTTTACGCCTCAAATGTACAGTGTCAACACTTAATGGCAAAGTTCAAGCTTCGGAGGTCAAAGGTCAGGGTCAAAGAAGTGTATCAAATCTCGGCCGAGGAGTCTTTAACGAAGGTTTGACTAATCAAATTAAATCTAATCTTGTCTAATTTAACTTGTATTTCCCAAAATCCCGAATGACAGTTTGTGTCAGAGGGTTTTGACAAACTGTACAGATGTGACCCCTTCTGCCCTCAGACCCTCCGACCAGGTGAGGAAATACTTAGAAACAACCCTGTACAGGAGGACCCTTCTTCCTGGGACGGACAGACGTGACTCAGAGGTCACATGTACAGAACACAACAACATGACAATAACAGATTATTGACTAACACATGTTAAAATATGTGAAGTCCTTAAGTCCAGAGTTCCAGATCCACAGGTACAATCCACGGATCCAGATGGTGCTGGGCCATCCAGACCGGGATCCCCGATCCTCTGTGGAAAACAGTGCCAGGAGATCCTGATCCACGATGCTGAGCCAACAGGCTGCAGCCAGATGAAACGCGTTCACTTTCGCGGGAACCTGCGGGACGAGGAAGCGCAGAGACTCCGGGGAAGGCGTGAAGTTAGTAACAAGCTTTACTGGGACAGGAACGATTATAGAAAGAGAGAGGTAGAGGAGCTCAGCGCATCATGGGAATTCCCTCGGCGGTCTAAGCCAATAGCACTAAGTAACGGCTCAAAATGTAGATTTTCCTTTCGAACAGGTGACCAACGCTGAGCCAGAAATCAAGACCAACCTGATTCAAGTTCTTGTTTTAGGGTCCGTTTACAGATTACAGAAGACTGAGATGATTACAACATTTTCACAACTTGTTTTTTCTGTATCAGAGTTTGACGTTTTTCAGAATTCAGTCTTTGGACAGACGATCGTCACTTATGTGAGTTGTGACATTTTTTCCTCCGCATTGTAAGAAAAAATTGGAAGTATCTCCAAGTATCGACATGTTCCTCTAACTCATTGTTTTTCCAGAAGTGACTCTGATTGTCTTGTGTATCTCTATCTCTGTCTGTTGGTTACCAGCCTACTGAATTTGGTGCCCAGTTTCAGGAGTTTCAGGTGAGTTGATTGTGGTGATCCGGATCCGGATCTGGATTATGGACCTGGATACATTTTTTGTTTGTAGACAACCCAAAACGATGTGAGAAATGTTTGAAATTGGACATCCAGCTTCATTGTATTCTAGGATTCAAGTTATTTTGTTTTGGTGGCCATGATGAGGATCCAGATCTGGATTATTTATTTTTTGGATGAACACGACTCATCGTCTCAGCAGGTTCTAATTTGCACCATAGTTTAGTGATTCAGTTGTTTTGTCAGCAGTCACCTCGCAGCAGCTGGGAGGCCGATTTTTAGACTCTGACCAATATTTTTCACGCCACAATTTTGATGAGTAAAACAGCCACTGAGGTGAATGTGGCGTGACAACAGGTGGACATCGTGTCACCTGCGTGTTTGGGACGAGGCTTCCTGTCTCCTGGATGAACAGCTGATTAAAAGAGGCTCGGCTCCGGCTCTCGTTATGTTAATGAGCTCATTCAACATGCAGATTCTGTCCTTGGAGGACCGACGCCGTTAATTGTCCCGTTGACTAATTGTTGGTAATTGTTTGTTCTCAGATTCCGTTTAGAGATTTAGAAAGTGTCACATGATAGAATCATCTGTGTGTGAATCACATGATTATCCTGATGCAGAAATAATGTAACAGCTGATCATGTGACACAACGATCATTTACATAACATAACTTCATAGATATTGATTATCTAATGTTGATGTTTGTTTTTAATAAAATGACAATAAAAATGAATAAATGTTAGAATATAGCTTTAATTTCATTTAATTTCCACACCTCACTTTCACTTTAAAGATAAGCTGAAGAGAAAATGAGTTTTTTTAACCATTTTGATCATTAACATCATCTTAATAAAACATGATAAAATAGCTGCTTATTTTTCTCAGAGGAGCAACTGTACTGTTGTTAGTCACTGAAGAAGAAGAAGAAGAAGAAGAAGGCGAGAACACAAAGCACTTCCTGATGTGTTCGTTTGGATCGTCTGCTCGTCTGTTGGCCTTCGGCGTTTCCTCAGGAGACAAACGGTCTGTGTAAATTCTGCAGACTCCTCCTTTAAAGCAGCAGCTCTGTGAACAAACAGCGGTGCTCCAATTACTGCTGTTAGTGTTAATTAGCTGATCGAGCCACACCCCCTCACACACTTTACACAGGAAGTCAGTCAATTAAGATGCAGTTTGATGACGTGATGAAGGAGTGTGGGCTCATGGGAGTTGTCAGGGTTCTGGGTTTTTTGAAGGTTCCCCTTCTCCTCGAGTCTTGTCTGGTTTACTATTCCCTCCTGTGCTTCAGCTCCGTCCTGCTGGTGGCCCAACCCCCATGTGCTGCACCTGTGTGTAGCTCCGCCCTCCTGGTGTCAGATCATCCTGTTCCTTCTTCCTGCTGTGTTTTTGGGTTCTTCCTCTGGACTTCCTCATCATTGATTTCTGGACGGATCCTGATCGGCCTCTGGGGTCTGTCTCCTGAACCTCCTGGAACACCACGCGTCCTCACTCCCCCCACTGAACATAAAATAAGCAAAATACGGTGATGTCACGTGGAGTTGGACCTGCAGAGCTCAGCTGTCATGATGTCATGATGTTTGACACCATTAATATGATCAATAATGAATTAAAATTAATCAGATGATAGAAATGAACACTTAAACCAACATCGGTGTGGTAAGAACCTGAAATGACAGAAACCCTGTAAGAAACAAACATTTAACTGTGAGTTTTTACTTTGTCCCGTCTGATAACATGTAGGGGGAGGGGCTTATGAGTCTTACTGCAGCCCGCCACCAGGGGTCACCCAGATGTTGTGGCCTCACTCTTAGGGGCTCCCATGTGGTCCACGTATGTGGACGAAGATGTTTCACTACAGCACTGATCGTATGAGACGTCACTTTTCTTCTCTCGGTCATCTGGTCACATGACTACACAAAGACGGCATGAGACATGAGACATGAGAATTCCCCAAAAGTGACTCCCGATTACCTGGCTCACCCTGTGGTGGCTGCCTCCAGTGTAAGTCCCAAGCCCCGCCTCCTCCATTACTTTGGATAGGACTCATTTTAGGTCGTTCTTATCTCAAAGTTCCATTTTTATCATCAGGTTGGGTTTAATTAGTTATTGATTATAATACAAAAGGCCGAAACGTCATGATTGACAGCTGAGCTCTGCATGTGATTGAGTGGATGGACGGGAACTGGATGCCACGGCTCCCTTTGTCAGGCGTGACTGTGTAGACTCCGCCCCCCCGAGTGACGTCAGCGGCGCCAGATGGCAGCACACACATCAGGATATCTACCAGCTCTCTTCTACAGGTTGGCTTTAAGCTTGTTTATCCGAAGAAAATCTGAACTACGTTTCTCCAGCAGCTTCAGCTGACTCTCGCTGATTATTGAGCCACTCACAGCGCCCCCTTCGGGAGAAGTTCACTGGCTGGTTCGTTACGACAAATGTATTTTTAATATTTACACTGAAGTTTGCATATTACAGCGGACACAGAGTGTGTGTGTGTGTGTGAAAAATTAATTACAGCAATTCATCTTTTCAAAGGGTGCCAGTTAATAAGAGCTGAGACGTAATCGAATTTGTGGCTGAGCGACCTTGAGGAAGTCACACACACATGTGGATGACTGTGATCGGAGGGAAAGTGTGTGTGGCTGATGGGTTGTCGTCCACAGCCAAGGTCCGAACTCAATACCCCAATTAATAAAAAAGTTTCCCACCGTTATCCAAACACTGACGTCATGTCGGCCAACGCACACGGCCGGCAGGCACGAAGGAGAGCAGGTGGACCTTCCTGTGGAAGATGATCCTGAAGACGATTCAAACATGGAAATTATCACACTGTAATACGTGCAAAAAACTCAATTTGAAATGGAGATAATGCATTTTTTAAAAATCTACAGAATGGGACGAAAAGATTCTTCGTTCGGCACATTTCAACGGCAAAGCATCTCGCAGTGATTTACACACTTTTAAAAACATTTTACACAGAAATCATCACAAAAAGCCATTAAAACGCATTTAGAGATGTGAGAGAGAGTAAAAGCTGCAGGCAGCGTACGACATCAAGCAGCTCAGTGCTGATTTGAAGAAGTGGGAGCCTCAGCGCGCCAGCTGATGCGGTCCACTCTCCGGGTCCGGGTCAGGACTCCAGCCACTGTCCATTTAGCCCATGTAAGTGCAGGACAGGGTGCAGGACTCCTCCTCTTTAACCTGCAACTCGTCTTGGAAACAGATCTGAGTTGTTTTTTGTCGTTCCTGTGAATTTTCCCAGTGGAAAAGCTGGTCGGTCAGGAGATCAGGACTTGCCCGGTTGGGACACCTGAGCTGAAGACACCGTCTCCCTCAGCCACCGCGATGGATGCAAAGTTCCTGTCCGGCTCAAAGGACGGACCCACTGCTCAGCTAACAAACCGCAGCACATTACATATCAACTTTCTTTAAACTGCAGTCGGAGCTCCTGCCGTCACACGTCACTCCTTTCACAGACGAATGTAATGGGACCCATCAATCATGGCGAGGCCTGCGCTGATCCTCCACGCTCGCTCGCAGCTCAGAGTTAAATGGTCCTAAGACGAATGACCAATCCGAGTCCTCCGTCAGCGCTCGACGGACACCATCAGTTTCTACCGAAAATCCATTTCCACGGAAAGTTCTGCCAGTTGGCACACGGACGATCAGACCCAGTTCTGCTACTTCACTTGTGACGCTGAACAAACTTGCCTTTAAGACCGTAACCTCGAAATGTGGCTGCTTAGAAGACGTTTCCTGTGTTGACGCAACGGCAGCAGACAAACGTGTCGTGAAAACTTCCAGTCGATTTCACGTTATGTTTTCATGTGGATGTTTCTCACGCTAAACCTGAGCTAAACTAGCTGTAACCTAAACTGTTGCTTCGACCGGTTGCCACGGTTGCGGCATGGCGGCTGAACTTTGAGCAGAGTTGCACCAGATCAGCATCAGAAGTTTATTCACAACACTTGACAACGTTATGAGATGAGTCTGGATTTTTAGGTTTGAAAGTTCACTGAACATTTTTGAGGACGTTGAATTGTTTATTCCGCGTGTCTAAATGTAAACAACCCAGAAAAGTGCCCCTGTGAAGGGATGAAATACTGCCCCCCGGTGGCTGCCAATTACAAGTTGCCCTTTTAAAAGTTTATTGTGTCTTTTGTTTGAATAAAAACCATAAAAATAACTTTTCATTATAATTGGTCATATATTCTGGGAAAGAGATGACGTTCACGAGCTCCTGAGCATCATTTCTTTTAAAGTAAAACTGAAACATTTGATGCTGAACTTTCAAAATTTCCTTTAGATCGAAAATTAGCATCTAAACGTGGCTGTTTATCAAACATAATTTGGGTTTGTTGTGATCAAACAAGGACAATAATATGCTTTTCTTCCTGAGCTAACTAAGCTAGCTGTATGGCAAACTACAGGTTAAGTTCATGTAATACAGTAGTGTTTTTGACCAGTAACCATCAGTAACCACATGACACAAAGTCTTTCCCGGACGTTTGTGGTTAAATTTCTAACCTAATATTTTGACGAAATTTGCAAATTTTTTGAGCGCCCCAAAGTGCTGTGAAGGAGTGAAAAGCTGTGAGTAACGTGATCGTTGGTTTGTCCACTGGTGAACTTCAGAACTTCAGCCTGACACGTGTTTCTGAGCTCCAGACACACATGGGCCAACATGAACACGCTGGGTTAAGGCGGCAGCGGTCTCAGTCACGCCTGTCATGTTGAGCAAGTGCTCCCTTTAACCTGCGGCCGGCAGCGGACGTGTCGTGGCGCTCAGTCCATCTGTCTTCATCTGGAGCGGACGCATCGACGCCTGGCGAGACGCAGCCAGTCTGAAGAGCAGGAAGCGTGCGATTGGTGAGCCTATCAGGAGGGGAACCACCTGAAGGGGCACCTACAGCGAGAACTCAGAGCAGGAGTCTGCAAAATCCTTCAGACTGCACTGATTTCTGACATTAAAACAATAATTGAATACGTGATGTCAGGTTTGGTTTCTGCTACAGAAGCCATGTTGACTCTCGGCTGTAGTACCACAGTCGACCACTAGGGTGACCTGAGCTGTCACTAAACAACGTGCTCACTAACCGCAGGCGACTCAATAATCTGCTCGTTAGTCGACGTAACTGGAACATCGATACGGCAACGGCTGGAATGTCAGCCGTCATTGACCTGCCATCCGTCTCACACACACACACACACACAGTCGAGGCTCAGCTGTGACGCCGGCTCGAACCACACGGCCAATCAGATGAATTCACCTGGTATTAAAGTGACTCGTCGCTCGTCTGGTGAAATGAAGACGTTCAGGTGTTTCACACCAGGAAACTAGAAGACCAGAACATCAGAACATCAGACGTTCCACTGGTTGGACAACTACCAGCACCAAACTCACATCTGCAGCTGGACCCCAAAGTCAGTCAAACTCTGGATCCGGATCTGGATCACAGTCGGGATCCTTACTTTCTGTGTTGTGTCGACCCCCAAAAACGGATCCAGACCCAGATTTGGATCAGCACCAAAATCAAATCACCTGAACTTTTTAAAAGAAGCTGAAAGTCAAATTTTGGCAAAATCTGCTGTAAATTTTGCGCGTTCAAAAGCTCAAAAGCTTCTTGGCGCAGGTAAGGTTTTCGTCTGCGTTAGTTTGTGTAGAATCGTCTGTTCTCACACACGTGACCTGATATCTGTGAAGGAATGTTTGATCAGACAATGACAACATCAGCTAAAGAGAACGATTGAGAACGTGCAGGACGTGTTTGGTCAGAACAAGAACCTGGTTGGACGAATAAAATGGAGAAATTCATGTTTACAGTTTGTTAACATACACAACAAAGTCGCAAATGCTACCTGAACAAAATATCTATGTGATAGTTACTGTACCTAAAGGTGGCTGACGATGAGCCTCCAAAGAGTGAAACCAGAGCATCTTGACTGCCCACTGCTGGCTGGCCGCAGTACAGCTCAAAAGCTCCTCCCCCTCCATGTTAGCAGATGGGCCAAACTAAAAACTCAAAATGTTTCCCAAAGATGGTTTCTGTCATTTAGGTCCTTCTTATCAGGTCGGTGTTTGTTCAAGTGTTTGTTTCTATCGTCCGTTTTAATTTGTTATTGATGAAAGTGGCTGAAACGTCATGATTGACGGCTGAGGAGGCGGGTGTATGGGTGGGAACCAGGTACAGCGGCTCCACCCCCTGATCGGTACTGCACACTCTCCAGAAGCCGTCACCAGAACCAGATGGCGGCGCTCGTATCAGGATTTTTTGGCATCATTTTGGTACAGTGGAAGGAAGTGGCGACGCGGCGGCCATCTTTCATGAGGTCAACCCTTCTGATGTGTGAAGGTCTTGCTGTTGATTTTGATGACTGAAATTGCCGACTCGTGTTGCTGACTTTCAAATTAGAGAAGAAATTGTGCCCCTCCCCCCTGTGGACTAAGGCGGCCTGGCTCTGAGGTCAGAGGTCAATCTATCTGTGAACGCCTCACAGATTCAGAGTTTTTTCTAACTTTGTGCTCGTGGACAGCAGCAGCACAGCTTCGTCTCCAGGGATCCGTCGCACTTCCTCCCATCCCGTTTAACGGCCACGGGGCCCGCTCGGTCCCGCGGTCCCTGAACGCATCAGAGCAGTAATGTTGGCAGACTGTCTGTAGCAGCTCGGGAGCGTCTGGACGGGTTCTCCCGGCTCCGCACACACCCTGTTACAGCTCTCGTCCTGACAGTTAAAGAAGTGACGAATGGCCATTATTATGGAAAGAAGGTTACTTTTACACACGGCTCATGGCGCTGGGTGGGGGGGAGGGCACGGGGGCCGCTCCATCACTGTCAGGGAAACTAATGATAAGATATCATAAGACACGGGACGGCCATGTTAAGATGGATTGGC
>KV751410.1:562048-564548 GCA_001698575.1 Mola mola
ACACACACACACACACACACACACACACACACACACACACACACACACACACACACACACACACACACTTTACAGACCTCCGCAGACGCAGCGCAGCTCCGTCACAAACTGCCCGGACATCAGGCGTCCTCCCCGGCGTCTCTCGGCTCTTTGTACCGCTGCGGAGCCTCCCTGAGTCTCAGTGGGTCCCCCCCAACCCCTCCCTGCTCCTCCTGCTCCTCCTCCTCCTCCTCCTCCTCCTCCTCCTCCTGTGATCATGTGATGGAGAAGAAGTGGCCCATTAATGAAGCTCCTCTCGGGGGTCTTTTCTGCTCCTGTCAGCGCAGCCCGGGACAGACCCGGACACGGACATGGACGAGGCAGCAGCCGCGTAGCGCAGCTCAGCAGCGGGCAGCAGGAGAACGGACACCGCGCTGCTCCTGCCGGGGCTCCGCCTGCGTCACATAGCGGGCCATGCGCGGCGGCGCGCGGACACTCGACCTTGGTGCGTGACGGCAAGCTGAAGAGTTGCAAGTGTTCGGACAGAGTTCGGGGAAAGTTGAGAGACAGTTGGGAGAGTCATGCCTCGCCCGGGCAGGAACACGTACAGCGAGCAGAAGCCGCCGTACTCGTACATCTCCCTGACGGCCATGGCCATCCAGAGCTGCCCGGAGAAGATGCTGCCCCTCAGTGACATCTACAAGTTCATCATGGAGCGGTTCCCCTACTACCGGGACAACACGCAGCGCTGGCAGAACTCGCTGCGCCACAACCTCTCCTTCAACGACTGCTTCATCAAGATCCCCCGCAGGCCGGAGCAGCCCGGGAAAGGCAGCTTCTGGGCTCTGCACCCGAGCTGCGGGGACATGTTCGAGAACGGCAGCTTCCTGAGGCGCCGCAAGCGCTTCAAAGTGTTGACCTCGTCGGACCACCTGGCCCCGAACAAGCAGTCGGACGCGGCGCATTACCTCCAGCAGCAAGCCAAGCTGAGGCTGAGCGCCCTGGCGGCCACCGGCACGCACCTCCCCCAGATGTCCACCTACAACCTCGGAGTGTCCCAGTCGTCCACGTTCAAGCATCCCTTCGCCATCGAGAACATCATCGCCAGAGAGTACAAGGTCCCGGGGAGCCTGGCGTTCTCCACCATGCAGTCCATGTCCGCCGGGTACCCGCTGCACAACCAGCTGACGACCGCCTGGCCCCACATGTACAGCAGCAGCGTGATTGACACGGCGGCCCCGATCTCCATGGCGAGCGGCGACTACGGCGCCTACGGCATGCCCATTAAGTCCCTGTGTCACGGGGGACAGTCCTTACCGGCCATCCCCGTGCCGATCAAGCCCACCCCGACGTCCATGCCCGCGTTCTCGGCGTTACCCCCGCACATCCCCAGAGCAGCCCGGCGGGGCCCGGGGAGCCGCTGACGGCCTCGGTCTCCGCGGTGACGGTGCACTGAGGGCGGCTGGTTCATCTCCTGCAGGGGAGCTGTTGACCTCCGACCTCCCTCACTTATTATCCCGTCGCCTCCTTTTCTTCTCCTCCCGAACAGAACTCTGATGAATGACTCGGAGACTTCAGGGACGTTTCGGTGCTGCGGCATTTTTTCCTTCCTGAAGTGGAACCGATGAAAGAAACAATGAAGTTCTGTGTTGGAACCAGAAGGAGATGAGATGGAATCAGGTTCGACGCGGAGTTCCGAACCTGACAGACACACAAAGTGTCTCTGATGCACTTTTTAAAGACTCCTGCTAACGGTGGTGCGGTGGTGTTTTCTATGGGAAACTGTGTTTGTGCTGCTGCATGTTCCTCCTGTCTGACAAGTGCAAATAACTCCGTGTTTGTTTGTTTGTTTGTTTTGGGGCTGAAAGCGGGAAGGCATGAAGAGCAACAAGGGGCTTTTTATTCACTGCGTTCTGTCTGCTCGTCCACATCCATTAAAAACCTCCGTGGGAAAACCGCACACGGTCACATGTTCCCGGGATTAACCACGTGACTTCTGCCCGTGAAAATGTCCAAAATGTCAGAATCTAACACATTTTATTTGTGATTATTTGTTATTTGTGTACAACTTTTTTTCTAAACAAATGATACAGAAATCGAAGTTGACAGAATTTAAGAATAAAACATGAAGAAAAAATGAAGCAATGCAACAGGAAAAATGTTCTGAATTATCAATAAAATACGCTTGAACATTTAAGAGTAGAATTTGAATTTATAAAAACACCATTTTTAAGGTAAACATGAGAATAAGATCAGCTAAAAAAGAGGAAACTGCAGAGAATAAACCGTGAAAAATGAGGTTTTTTTTCTGAACACAGGAGACATTTTGCAGTCGGACCAAACGCGTTCCGTCGCCCTGAGTTCTGGTTCCGGTGTGGTTCTTCCGAACATCGTCCTGCTGCTTCAGCTCTCACATCATGTGGTGCAGGAGAACGTGTCCGTCAGACCTCTCGTGTGCAGAATCACGACTTCACGCATCGTTCGACTTTAATCATCCCAACACGTGTTTATTTCATCACTT
>KV751410.1:567048-575621 GCA_001698575.1 Mola mola
TTAAAAACACTTCAAACACTATAAAAACATTGATATGCTAAAAAATGCTATGACGCTGTAAAAAGGTTAACTTAAATGTTAACCTGCTATGATGTTAAAAATGCTACACTGGGCTAAAGATGCTCTGACACTAATATGATCTGACGGGACATCCATATGAGGTTATGAGCTGTAGTGCAGCCAGCCACCAGGGGGCGTCCAGTTGTTTGGCAGCTCACAGTCGTGCACGCTGAAGTTCCATAAAGCCACAAAAACACAAAACAGAAAAACTCCAGAGCTGCAAGAAGGTTTCTTCAAACGCAGCGTTTTACCGGCGTCGTCTGTGATGTCATCTTTTAGTTTCGGTCCAGTGAAACCGGACGGGACGCGATTCCCATCTGAAATATCACAAACACAATTAGAGCGGGAAATCAGCTGTAATTAATCACGAGTTTGCGTTCATTAATTAAAGGCGTGACAGCGAGGTGTCCCGAACGTCTCACTACAACACTAATGAAGAGTATGTGCAACGTGCGGGCGGCCTGCGGAGGCAGATCAGAGAAGAAGAACGCCATCACAGCAGTGATGATGACACACCCCCCCACAGCCAAACCCCAACATGGCTTATTTACATCCATGAATGGATTCATCAGCTGATGAAACGCTCTGAAAAGACGAACATCCTGCCGCAGGAAGAGACACGGGACAGGAAATGATGCGTAGATAAGGATGGGATGTCATCCAGATTACGTCTGATAAACTGCTTTTACCCATCAGGCTACATCTGCACCACACGTTAGCACACTGTCAAGGGCTGCTGGGATACACTAAAAATGCTAGGCTATTTGAAAAAGGCTACAATACACTAACAGTGCTATATGCTAAAAAAGCTACAATATGTTAAAAATCTATCGTATATACTTATGATTTATGATTTATTCATGAATTTATGAACTATGATAATTATGTATAATATATCTAATATACTCGAAGTTGATACAGTTCACTTAAACTGTTATATCCTAAAAATGCTATGATCTGCTAAAAACGCCGAGATACCCAAAAATGCTATAATATGCGACAAATGATATGATACATGGAAAACGATACAACGTTAAGAACCCTTTGATACAAGTGCTAATGTTGTACAAAGCTAGCTCATGAGTGGCGCAGCTGGTCTCCTCTTACAATTCCACAGCTAACTAGCATCTATGAGCGTTAGCTAACGTTTTCTGCATTTGGTGGAGTATCATTTCAAAAACTGAAGCGGGAGTCAAACATGAACCAGCTGACGCTTTTCAGGCTGCCACCACCTAATTAATATTTTATTTTTCATGATTGTAACATAATTTTTTTTCTTTTTCTTGTTCATGTTAAAGTGTTTGTTTCAAAGTTATTGCCGGTGTCGGGATGGTGTTGAGAACCCGTCGCAGATGCATGTTGCGGTTAATGTTGTACGCTGTCCTGAGGTGCTGACTGCCGTGGAAGTTACTTTTCCTGTTCGGTCCCCCCACAGGAACACTGAGTCCTGGTTCTCAAGAATCTGCGACGCCTCGTCAATCAGCTCGTTTCTTTTCGGCGCCTCGGTCTCTCGCGCCGGCTTTGAAGTGTCGTTCTGAGGTGTCAGTTTATGGTCACGCGCTGCAGATAAGATTCCTGGATGGGCCGTAAATTACGGCCGTCACAAACACAGAAGACGCTGCAGGTGAAAACACACAGAGGTCAGCAGAGCCTGTTATCGCCTGACACATTCTCCAAATACAGCGAGAGCCGGAGAGGAGAAAACACATCCACTCTCTTCTACAGATGATCATATTATTTCACTCTGTTTCTGTTTATTCGGGCGATGGAGGCAACTTTTGAAGGATATTCTGCTGTCCAGGTAAATTCTGAGGTAAGATTTCGGGATTTAAAGGCAGGACAGGCAGGTTGGAGAGCTGCGGGGAACATGAACAAAACTGTGTCATCTGCAAACAAATGTCCTCTTCAATATAAACGGCCTGTTATTCTGTCAGCATGTCACCTCTTTGATGAAGCTCGTGGTCATTTCAGAGGTTTCTCTCGTGAGGTTCAGCCTCAGATGACGTTAAGTGAACTAAACTGACAGAAGCCCCTTAAAGTCAAAGCATTTATTGAATTCCACCTCAGTCACAGCTCACCCGGCAGGCATCACGGTTGTCAGGTTTTGATAACTTAATGATAGTCAATGAGTTGAAACTGATCAATCGGATTTCAGTCTGAGAGTTCAGAAGTTCATCCAGTTACGGTGGTGACGCACCTGACGGCTGCAGGGAGCAAACACACACACGCAAACATACAGAGACACACACGCACATACACACAGGTGCATTATGGGAGGGCGGAGCTGCCTGCCACAAACCATTTGGAGTAGGGGGGGCGTGTGAAAAGAAAACGACACTGATTCATTGGCCATAAAACAATAAAACAGCCCCCCCACTAATCATCTGACATGTGTGTGTGTGTGTGTCTGTGTCTGTGTCTGTGTGTGTGTGTGTGTGTGTGTGTGTGTGTGTGTGTGTGTGTGTGTGTGTGTGAGAGTGTGTTTGTGTGTGTGGCAGCAGCTGAGGAGAGTTTCAGTTCCATCAGGCACCATGTTGGTGACCATGTTAGTTACCAAGTTAGTTACCATGTGTTAGTTACCATGTTAGTGACCATGTTAGTTACCAAGTTAGTTACCATGTTAGTTACCATGTTGGTGACCATGTTAGTTACCATGTTAGTTACCATGTTAGTTACCATGTTGGTGACCATGTTAGTTACCAAGTTAGTTACCATGTTAGTTACCATGTTGGTGACCATGTTAGTTACCATGTTAGTTACCATGTTGGTGACCGTGTTAGTTACCATGTTAGTTACCATGTTGGTGACCATGTTAGTTACCATGTTGGTGACCATGTTAGTTACCATGTTGGTGACCGTGTTAGTTACCATGTTAGTTACCATGTTGGTGACCATGTTAGTTCCCATGTTGGTGACCACGTTGGTGACCATGTTAGTGATCATGTTAGTGACCATGTTAGTTACCATGTTGGTGACCATGTTAGTGACCATGTTGGTGACCATGTTAGTGACCATGTTGGTGACCATGTTAGTGACCATGTTGGTGACCATTTTAGTGACCATGTTAGTGACCATGTTAGTTACCATGTTGGTTACCATGTTGGTTATGACCTGTGTCTGTCAAACCGACTGGAACCAATAGAGCAAAAGCAGAACATAACCGGTCCAGTCAAGGCTCACACACATTTGATTCAATCGAGGAGGTGGGAAAAAATTAATTTGAGCTTTGACTTTAAATTCTGAAATGCAGGCAAAAATGTAAACAAAATTAAACTCAAAGAATTAATTCCACAGACTGTTTACAAAAAAGACTTGTTAGGTATTGTTACATTTAGGAATGTGTGAAAACTATTTAGCACAGGCGTATCTGACACCCCCAGGCCCTCAGGACCAGACCCCTGCCCCCCAACGTGGCCTCTGTGGTCCTCATCCTAAACGCCCACTTTCATTCCTGCATGAAACTCGTGGTTTTTTAATTTCTGCATTTAGATGACCGAAGAACTGTGTTTCTTTTGTCATGATTTAACTTTTGTCTTTGTTCATATTTTCTAATACTTCATTCATATTTGCACTTTGTACCAAAGCAAAAAACATGAATAAAATAATAGATAAAGAAGGAAACGGTTGAGTTAGCAGCCAACGTAGCTTCAGGTTAGCTTAGCTCACCTTTTTAGCTGTTTGATGAAAGCACACAGTTTTGCTGGGATCTTCACACACACAGGAAGCCTCGTTATGTAGGTCACGTTCACCTCTAGCTGAGGCGGATGATTTATTCAGATGCTGGCAGCCGGTCGGCACGGCGACAGATTGTGTTCTTGGTGATCTGCCTGACAGCGCCGAAGGGAACCCGTGAGACGTTAGCTTAGCTTCCATCAGAGACTTGAGAATGTTACCTCCTTTCTTTTCTCCGAGCGCTCAAAGCAGGAACTTTGATTCTTGTGTTGCGGCCCTTCCGGACAGAAAAGACGTGAGCGCCGTCTCGCTAACAAGATCGTTAACACTCGCCTTTGTTCTGGAAGAAAACGCTAACAGTTAGCTCAGTCCTAGCAAACATAAATACATTCATTTTTTGACGTAACCCAACCTGTGACAGGTTTAAGACTGTTCTGACTGATTGTCTTCACTTTTAAATTGGGCCGGGCTCATCAATAATCTGTTGATCGGTAATAAGTGTTTAGTCGTGAGTTGGTGCCGTATAAAGAAAAGAGAGACAACAAGAGAAATCCACAAAATGTTGCACAGAAAGAAAGTCATGTGACCAAACAAAAGCTTGATTTAGAGAAGCTAAATATTAGTTTTATATTAATAAAGCTAACCAGCTAAAATTGTTTCGGCTTAGCTAACAGCATAGCTATACAGAGTTTGGTTGATTTTAGTTAATGGGTGATTAAGCAACTATTTTCTTTTGAGCTAGCGGTTCAAATTAGCAGTTAAAATTGTTAACTGCTAAAAGTTAGCTAAGTGTACAGTTTAAGGTCTGAAGTTATTTAGTTTGATTTTGTATTTAGCTAACTGCCCAGCTAGGCAGATAAAATAGCCTGGTGGATTTGGCAGGTACCCATTTAGTTAGCATTTCAGATTAGCAGTTGGAAGTGTTTCATGAAAGCTTCCCAAAGAAATTAAAAATATTTGTTCTTTCTAAGCAGTTTGGTTTGAATGAACTAACAGTTACTTTTCAGCTTTCAAACATTTGTGCACTTCCTGTTAGCTTAAACTGGAGGTGAAGATGAAGGTGCAGCCGAACGAAGTTTAACTTTAGTCCGAGTTTGGGTTTCCTCGGCATCTTAAACAGGTCCAGGTGGTTGTTGGGAGATCGTCCGACTCGTCTTTTCTGTTGGAATCAGTAAAACCAACAGTCCATCTTCCAGCTGTTCAGCCGCCACGAAGTGCGGTTCACTCACTCTTCTCACCTTTTGTTTGGACTAAATAAACTAGCAGAGCCTCTCAGCCTCCTGGCAGCTTTAATTTCACGGCTGCCCCGAATCTCAATGAGGGTGTCAGCGCCGAAGAATGCGGCAGCCCTCCTCCTCCTCCCGCCCCGCTCGCCGTCCGGCCGGCTGACAGCTTCCCCGCCGTATCTCCTGGCGACTGAAGGGACCACACACGCTCCACGTCCTCCGCGCCAGGCTAATTCTTCTTCTTCTCCTTGGCTTTCCTGGAGCCTCAGACTGTTTGCAGCCACAGGTCTTTCCTCTCGGGCACTTTTCACCCTCGACAACTTCCAAACTAATTTCAAGCATGAGCGTAAAAGCTGCCGAGTGTCTGCAGACAAAGGACACACCCCTCTTTCGTGCTGCGGGTCACTCGTGTGTTTCTGAGGAGGCCGCAGCTCGCGGTCGATACAGTTCAGAGCCCTGAAACCCATAGGATGACTTTATATTGTGGCAGACGATAGCTCGCTGTGGCAGAAGTTAGCTTGCTGTGGCAAATGTTAGCTCCCTTTGGAAGATGTTAGCTCGCTGTGGCAGACGTTAGCTCTCTGTGGCAGATGTTAGCTCGCTGTGGCAGACGTTAGCTCACTGTGGCAGGCGTTATCTCGCTGTGGCAGACGTTACCTCGCTGTGGCAGATGTTAGCTCCCTGTGGTAGACATTAGCTCGCTGTGGCAGACATTAGCTTGCTGTGGCAGACATTAGCTCGCTGCTGCAGATGTTAGTTTGCTGTGGCTGACATTAGCTCACTGTGGCACACTTAAGCTTGCTGTGGCACATGTTAGCTCGCTGTGGCAGACGTTAGCTCGCTGTGACAGACATTAGCTCGTTGTGGCAGACATTAGCTTGCTGTGGCAGACGTTAGCTCGCTGTGGCGGACATTAGCTTGCTGTAGCAGACGTTAGCTCGCTGTGGCAGACGTTAGCTTGCTGTGGCAGATGTTAGCTCGCTGTGGCAGACGTTAGCTAGCTGTGGCAGACGTTAGCAAACTGCGGCAGACATTAGCTCGCTGTGGCAGACGTTAGCTCGCTGTGGCAGAAATTAGCTTGCTGTGGCAGACGTTAGCTCGCTGTGGCAGAAATTAGCTTGCTGTGGCAGACGTTAGCTCGCTGTGGCAGATGTTAGCTTGCTGTGGCAGACGTTAGCTCTCCGTGGCAGACGTTAATAATAACTTGTGTTTCCTGTCACTCGGCAGCAGGGTCGGTGTTTCTGTAGATTTTGTCTCGGTTGGACTGAAAACGGAGGAACAGTTTCATTGATAACGAACAGAAACGTCTCTCGACGCTTCGACCACGATTCAGAGAGTAAAGTCGTCTGGTTGATCGTAGAGACAAAAGAGTTCGATTGACAGAATTAAAACATAGTGAGGAAATTCAAACGATGAGATAACAGACATGCAAAATTATTTATATTTATTGTAAACCTAAAATATCTTTTCACGTTTCTGCTGCAGCTCTGATGAAAGAATCCATATTTCCCTGTTTAACAGTGAACAAACAAAGCTTCATGTTGAATTAGCTTTTCTTCTTCTGCGGCTCCTCTCTCGCACACGACGGCCGACGATTCGAGGATAAATGGGCTCGCCCGCCGCCTCACCATCGCTCTTTAAAGTTAAAGAGCCATAAAAGGCTGCAGGAACTCTGACCTTCACAATCTAACCGAGCAGGAAGAGCCAATGATGTGTGCAAGGCCCCCCCCCCTGCCGGATTATGATAAAACATGTCTCGTGTCACAAAAAGATAACGTCTCCGTTAACACGCCCCTCCCCTCTCCACAGTCAGGCAGCCGAGTGTGTTCATGTCACTTCCTGTTGACTTTCGCTAAGTCAATTTGGGCTTTATAGGTCAAAAGTCGTGTCAGGAAAACTTCCCATGTGTTTCTCAGCCCAAACGCAACCAATCAGCTGCTGACTTACGTGTTGACGTTTAATCCCCCGATGATTCTTACCGGGAAAGGTCAAAGGTCAAAGTCAGGATGGGCGATTTCGAATTGTTGTAGCTTGAGTTGGACAATAAATGTCACTGACAGATGGATGTAGAACCAGCTGTTTTCACGGTTCTGGTCTGTTGTCAGAGAACGTCGGGCCCTCGCGGAACAACATGGAGATATTTCCAGTCCTGAAAGATGAACGGATATGAAGGAATCCTGTTCCTGCTCAGAGGTTTTAAGCCACTCCCACACCGACCTGCGTGAACGGTTTCAGAGAGGACTGACGCGTCGGCGTCCGGGTCCCGGGTCCCTGCCACACGGACACCCGGCGGCTCTCTCTTGTCTCTAATATGGACTGCAGTAACCGTCTTGAACACTGGGGGTCGCCGTTATGTATTGCTCCTTTAAGAGAACGGTAGAAAACGCGCATTTGAGTCACAGACCCACGGCTGTTTGGATCTTCTGCGTCGGGCAGTGGAGACAAGCTGGTTTATCTCCCATGTTCGGACAGGTAATGATGCTGGATCTTGGACTCGCGTCCAGCTGGATCTGGATCCGCCGGCAGGCTGTGAATGTCGGGCTGCCGGTCTCGGCGGGGACAGGCCCTGTCTGTGCTCATTAAACATTTAATGGGGAGGTTAAGCGTTTGCTGGATGATCCTCGGTCTCCGGGGAGGCGGGGCTTTGTTTCTGCTGCTGGTTCGCAGTCTGGCTGTAATCCGCCGTTTACACCCACAGCTTCGGTCTGCGCACAGCAGGTGCTCATGGGAGTTAAACCTGACGATGGAGATACGTTAGAATGGGTTCACCGGCTCTTCGACAGGACTGTACAGAACCTTCAGAGCTGGTTCAGTGTGACAGGTTCCTGAACAGGTCCTTCAGCTCTCAGTGGCTGAGAACATTTGTGCAGATGTTTGAGGAGGTTCTCAGAAGAGCCACAGGTGTCGAAGGGGGTTTTCGGTTTCAGGTGTCTCTGGGCAGCTTCGCTAGTCTTGAAGGCTTTGAATGTACTTTTAGGAAGTTCTGTACATGCTTGAGGAACATCTGCCGTCCTGGTTTGGGGCTTCCTTGAAGAGACTATCTGGTGTGTGTGTCTCTGAGGTGGTCCTACACAGGCTCCAGGAGGTTCTAAGGGTCTTAAAGAGGCTCCAGGTGTTTTGGAGGCCTGTGGGTTCTGGTTGTCTGATATGAGGGTTTTGACTGCTTCAGGAGGTCCTGAGTGTCCTCGGAGGGACTGTGTGTCCCCGGTAGGTGGCTGAGGTGGTTGGAATGGCGGTTTGAGGAGGTGTGCATGTATCTTCAGGTGGTCCGGTGTTGTTGGAGGCTTGTAGGGGTGTTTGGTGTCCGTCTGGTGGTAGTTCTACACGACTGAACGCGGTCAAGATGTCCGATCTTTAGGTTTTTGACTGTTTCAGTCAGACTGTTTATCCCACATGGGCAGTTTTACATGTCAGGAGGGTCTGGGTGTCCTTTCAAAGGTTCCAGGTTTCTGTGGGTGGTTGGTTTGGTTGGTTTGGTTGGACCGGGTGTCTGAGGCGGTCTGATCTACTCCCTGAAGGCTGTGGGGGCGTTTAAGGGTTTTTGGTTTTTGGGGTTTCGGGACTGACTGCAGGATTCTGAATGGGTGAAACTGTCTGCGGCGGCGGAAGCGGTGA
>KV751410.1:581664-597305 GCA_001698575.1 Mola mola
CTGCCTTTGACTGCCACCCGATCCACATAGCACCGGAACTCTATGACTCCTCCTGTGGGTGGTGGGCCCACGTGAGGACGGACTCATGTCTCCTTTTTGGGCTGAGCCCGACCGGACCCCATGGACAAAGGCCCGGCCACCAGGCGCTCGCCTACGGACCCTTTCCCAGGCCTGGCTCCAGGGCGGGGCCCCGGTATCCCTCCGGGCAGGGTACACAAGTCCTTGTTCTTTACCATCATAGAAAGAAGTCTTTTGAACCGCGCTTTGCTTGGTCTGGCCCCTCACCTAAGACCATTTTGCCCTGGGTGACCCTACCAGGGGCCCCCCGACAACATAGCTCCTAGCATCATTAGGGCACCCAAACCCCTCCACCGCGGTAAGGTGGCGGTTCCTGGAGGGGTCATTTTCAAACGGTTCTGCTTATTTGTGCACATTTTCTTGTACTTCCTGCATTTCTTTCTTTCTTTTCTCTTTACAGTCCCGTGTTTGCTTCCCTTCTCGACCTTATATTTTCTGGATTTCATATTTGGGTTTTTGAGAACATTTTCCCGCTAACTTTCTCTGCAGTAAAAAGTGAAACCTGTGACTATGACTGAGCGGCAGTGGTGCTAATCTGAACGGACGCCCCTGCCTTCCTCTCCAAAGAAAACAAAGGACAAAAAAGCAATTAAGTCCAGTAATAGAACCATAACATGCTACATTAAATATCTATTGAGCTCCGTGAGTTAATGACGAGCAGCTTCTTTTGTCTCGTCCGGGTCGTTCAGTGGAGGAAAAACCTCGGACTGTTGACTCTTTGAGGTTTTATTGACCAGAAGCGGTGCCAAGTATGGAAGCTCATTTGGCCCAAAGTAAATAAATTTATGAGCGAGTGAGGAAGGGAAAATATTACATTCTTGAACTGATGAGTTACAGTGATGCTTTATGATGACGATGCGGGTTTATTTTCTTAATTATGATGTCAGAATTCAGTCTAATTTTATTCTTGTCAATAAAATTTGAACACTGTTCAGCAATTTTAGAAAGTGCATTTGAAATTATACTCCTTTGTTATGGATATAGGATATATGGATATACTATATTAGTTCAAATAACACAGCAGATGACTTTTTATTGAGGACGAATATTTAGCGATTTTATGTTTGGAGCTAATTTTTTCGAATTGAATGTAATTGTTGAATATTTACATTTTAGTTATACTGCTTAAGTTCTGATATCAATCAGATGTTTTGAGTTGCCATATTTTATTTTGATCACGTGCTATAATTCTGCAAAGATGATGCTGTTGCTTTATTTATTACTGGTGCATGTCCCTCAGAGTTCTCTACCTCAATTAAGTAAATAAAAACACATTCTTTTTTCCTTCACGGCCGTCTGGCAGCTGATTGGTGGTTTCGAGTTAGTTTTGCCTGCTCTCATTCCTCCTGCACAGTAAACAGCCTGAAAACTGTTTGATTTCATTGCTTCCCTCAGCTGGGACTCCCAGGGACGACGGCGCTGTTTACCCTTCATCATGTGACGCTGCCACCAGACACAACAGGTGGCGGCTCAACCTGAAGACGAGCCTGGCAGTCCGAATTCAGGGCAGCAGTGAACGGACTGGTCTGACTTGTCCTCTTCTCCATCACCGTTTCAAGAAGAAAAGCAAAGGGAACGACAAGGAAGTTGCGGGAAGTCATACAAGGAAGAGGACGAAGGAAAGAATGAGACGAGGAAGCAGGGAAGGATAAAGGGAGGAGAGGAACAAATGCCCGGATGTAGACATCAAAAAGAGGACAGAAAACAGAAGAGAGAGAAGGATGGAAGGAGGTGAAGTGTCCTGGGAGACTCCTCCAATCAGGTTCCCTCCCTGGGCGTTAACGAGCCCAGTTTAACGTGGCTTCCACCTGTTTGCTTCAGAGCTGTCACTTCTTCTGGTTTCCTTTATTAAATCCTGCGTACTCAACCTTTAACTGCTCACTCGTCGGACTCTTTTAGCTGCTGCTTCGCCAGCGTAGAGAGGAAACACTGTCGAGGCAATGCTGTGCAATCTGTGCTAATCAAAGGAAGTGGTAGCTTTGATTATCCGTTCAGTCGGGGCTCATTCAACGTGTCTCCATCAATAAGACGTTAATAAACCTGCACAAAAAGCCACAAAAATTCTCTAAATTACCGCAGTTTCACTGTATCGACCCGTAATCCAAACACTCGCTGCTGCGACACGTTAATGAACAATTCATCTGCTTTTAATGAACAAATTAAGGACACTTAATGTGTACGGAAAGCCTGTTTCGGTTCGTTGGGGGCCTGCGAGGGGCCGCGGAGGCTCCCGTCTCAACCGCAGCAGAAACGAAGGCACATTAGAGAGGAAACTGCCAGAGTCGAGAGACTAAACTCCGTTTGTCTCCGCGCTCCAAACCAGCAGCCAGCATGGGGCCAATTAGTAGGGAGCGCGCTAACAGGCGCTAACAGGAACCCTCCTGCAGCTTCTGATTAAAGTGCATATTGACGGTATAAATTGTCTCCCGCTACAACGCGTAACAGGGCATCTGCATGTAAATGTTTAATTAACCCGCCGCTGAATCGCCGCACCGGTCCGCAGTGGAGGTATCGATCTGACGGTCTCTCATGGATTTAAAACATGAAAATTACCTCACAAACTGTGTCCACCGTCCCCCCAGGCTGCCAGAGGTCAGGCTGACGTCCTTCAACGGGCAGAATTATCCTAAAAGTCACGAGCTTCTACTGCCATTCAATCACGGGCTGTCAATCAGCCGATCGCTGGGTGGGCGGGGCCGACATGGACGACTGAAACCTTTAGGAGAGAAACCACCTGGTGCTGCCGGCGTCCACTTAGGAAACACCAGGAGCACCGAGATCCTCACCGGCCGAGTCGGCTGAGGGGCTCCGACACCTCGGGATGACCCGGCCTTTTGTACTGAAAATCCCACTTTGCATTCTTGAGATGTATCTTTATTGATCCTCCTTGGGAGAGATTCAGGTTGACACAGCAGTACAGAAGTGAAAGTAGCAGCGCAAAGGGGATAAATGAAAAAATTCTGGGACAGCCCACCGTCCTTTTCTCGGTGGGCCGCTCGCCTTCACGGCTCCGTTCGTCCTCGGCCGCGAGCTGAAAATACGACTCAGTAGGATGTAGGACCGGTGGCGTGGGCCGATCGGGGCCAACATCTAGGGCCCATAATGACCCAGTAAAAACCCCAAAACCCCGAAAGTGAAGCCGTTGAAGCGTGTCTGTCTGCAGCTCTTCACCGTCTGCTTGTCGTCAGAAGAAGCTAACACCCTGTCGACTGACAGAAGAAGCAACATGAATGTTTAGTGAGCTGTGATCTGGACTTGTTTACAGGCTGCAGACCGGAGACATTGAAGTCCGATCGGTCAGGAGACGCTCCGGCTCTTCATCACGACGCACGCAGAGCCAATCAGCAGGTAGCAAACGGAAGGTCAAACAGCCGCCGAGACGTTTCCCTCACTGAGCTGACAGGCGTCACCAGGGGACACAAACAAACAAACAAACAGTCTGTCCGTTCACACGACACACATTCTGTG
This sequence comes from Mola mola, assembly GCA_001698575.1. Taxonomy (NCBI): domain Eukaryota; kingdom Metazoa; phylum Chordata; class Actinopteri; order Tetraodontiformes; family Molidae; genus Mola; species Mola mola. The sequence continues at coordinate 585,211 of KV751410.1, forward strand.
CTGCTGGTATCAAAATGGACTCAGCATGACAAAGCTGATTATTACTTATTGATTATGATAGTGGAGCTGCGACGCCGCTTTGCTCCAAACGTGAAGGGGAACATTTGTTCAGTGTCCACACAGAGAACAAGAAGAAGAACAGCTCAGACTCATGAGCAGCATTAACGCAGCCCAACATAACTCCGCCCCCTCTTCCGGGTTTGGTTAAAATCATCCAGGAGCCAGAATCCCAACTCATAACCTGCCTGGTGGGCAAAATAATATCGATCATTTCCTAAAAACGTAACTTCCCTTCAGGAAGACGACGAATTCCATGAAGACGTTTCTGAGATAGAGCAACACATTTATCTACAGTGACCTTTGACCTTTCCAGACCGAGGACCACTAGATCCCGACACTTCACGCCCGTTACAGGAGAATCGTGTGCGTGACTTTGGAGAATTTTCGTTGAGTTTTCCTGCTCGGCGTGCGGACGTCTGCCCTGACGGAAGGCGTGTTTCTGCTTCCTGTCTCAGACCTGCCCCGCCCCCCCTGCGGGAAAGTGACAGCCCGTCTAATTGGGATTAATCAGCTGGCAGCTCCAATTGAGTGGCGGCGGCGCGATCTGAGGAGAAATGGCATTGACCCAAAGAGAGCGGTGTCTAGCGCCCCGGGGTCGCCGCGTGTTCCCATTCATCTTCCTCAGCAGAACATTATGATTCCCTGCTCCACCACAGAAGAAGAACAAGGCGCCTCTTTAGGATTCCTGGGTCAAGAACAAAAAGCCGAGGAGGGAGAAAAGAAACTCATCTAATCAGAAAAGAGAGAAAAAGAGCAGCGCTTGACAGTTTTTCCCACCGAAAACGATAAGAGAAAAGAGGGGAAGCCGCTCTGGGAAGAAGAAGCGGCGGCGCTACATTATTCTTTTTTATTCTTCCTCTGGCAGCCTTCGCTTTGAATTACAGAGGGAATGTTTTTGCTGAGAGTCGAGTGTTGAGGAGGGAAAAAATCAAAAATTCATCTGAGAGACTTTGAGGAGCGAGGAGAGAGGAAGGCAGGAGGAGGAGGAGGAGGAGGAGGAGGAGTGTTTTGTGCTGGAACCAACATTTGCAGAAAGTTCCAGCTCCTTAAGCAATTATTAGTGCTGATAGTTTGACATGTTCAAGAGTTGTCAACAACTGGCTTTAAACAAAAGTACAAAGCAGAGATAAACAGCGCCGGCGGCCGAAGGAACTGGAGGGACTCCATGAATGAAACATGCACCGCCGTCGCGCTCTGCATCGACACACTCCGCAAAAACTCCCCGTGGTTCCAGTCAAATCAGCTCCGCCCTCATCTGGGCGGCGTCGCACGCCACCCTGGATCACCTGATCTTCCTAAATGAATGAGTTGAAAACAACTCCTGTTAAAGCTGTCCGTCACATTTACTTAAAATCTGTTGAGCAACTTGATTCGTTTCCATCCTGATCTGGAACAGCGTGACAGTAAGGAGTTCATGCGAAAAAGTGACCCGGATACAGAATCCGGGTCCGGATCCTGGATGGATAATAAAGGATGGAGGATAATGAAACTGCACCACAAAGCTTATCCGAAGGTGGTGATTGTTTTTGGAGTTTTGTCTGCTCAGAAACAGATCCGGAACGTGAGTCTGCAGCCAGGTTTGTTTGTTGAGAGAGGTCATCAATAAATGAGCTTAATGAGTGTTGATTCAGTCTGACTCTGTGACTGATACATAAAAGGTGTTTAATGAACACTGTAGCTGTTTCTGAATGCTGACATTAAGTGATCATCTGTGGAAAGTGTCTTAAACCATCTTCCATGAAGCCAACTATGGAATAGTTAGTAACTACAGGTTCAGTAGACCCTTGACGTAGGTGTTCTTCTCTGCCCCCTTTTGATCAAAGTTTCACTTTCTAACTCGTGGATTGTACCACATTCAATGTTTGTTTGACAAAGTTTATTGATTCCAGATCAGCAACAGGAATTATAGAGGCTGTTATTAATCCTGATGTGTGTTTGGAAAGCTTCCATCCAATTGACCTTAAGGAACTAACGACAACATTATCTTCATCTAAATCATCAACCTGTATACTAGACCCCATACCTACTAGGTTGCTCAAAGAGGTTTTACCCCTAATTAGAAATCCACTACTAAACATTATCAATCTATCCCTTGTAACAGGTTATGTGCCCCAGTCATTTAAAGTAGCTGTAATTAAACCGCTCCTGAAAAAACCTACCCTGGACCCAGAAGTTCTAGCCAACTATAGACCAATATCCAACCTCCCCTTTCTTTCAAAGATTCTAGAGAAAGCAGTAGCGAAACAACTATGTGGCTTTCTTCAGTATAATAGTCTATTTGAAGAGTTTCAGTCAGGTTTTAGAAAGCATCACAGCACAGAAACGGCATTGGTAAAAGTTACAAATGACCTCCTCACTGCATCTGATGCAGGACTTATCTCTATACTAGTCTTATTAGATCTTAGTGCAGCTTTTGACACTATCGATCATCACATCTTACTACAGAGGATGGAACACCAAATTGGCATTAAAGGATCTGCTCTAAGATGGTTTAAGTCCTACCTATCTGATAGATATAATTTTGTTCATGTTAATGATGAATCATCAAGATATGACAAGGTTAGTCATGGAGTCCCACAAGGTTCTGTGCTTGGACCATTACTATTTACTCTATATATGCTTCCTGTAGGTAAAATTATTAGAAAGCACTCCATACATTTTCACTGTTATGCAGATGACACACAACTATACTTATCAATGAAGCCAGATGAAACCCATCAGTTAGCTAATCTACAGTCATGTCTTAAGGACATTAAAAACTGGATGTTTCATAACTTTTTAATGTTAAACTCTGACAAAACTGAAGTCATTGTGCTGGGCCCCAAACACATTAGAGACTCATTATCCAGCAACATAGTTAATCTGGATGGCATTGCCTTGGCCTCCAGCACCACTGTCAGAAACCTGGGTGTTATCTTTGACCAGGAGCTGTCTTTTAAATCACATGTTAAACAGATTTCAAGGACCGCCTTCTTTCACCTCCGTAACATTGCTAAAATCCGGCACATCCTGTCTCAACAAGATGCAGAAAAACTAGTTCATGCGTTTGTTACTTCCAGGCTGGACTACTGTAATTCTTTATTTTCAGGTTGCCCTAACAAAATTTTAAAAACTCTTCAGTTAATCCAAAATGCAGCAGCACGTGTACTGACCAGAACTAATATCAGAGACCATATTTCCCCCATACTGGCTTCTCTGCACTGGCTCCCAGTTAAATTCAGAATAGAATTTAAAATCCTTGTTCTCACCTACAAAGCTATTCATGGTCAGTCACCATCTTATCTTGAACAGCTCATAGTACCCTATCGCCCATCCAGAACCTTACGCTCCCAGGATGCAGGGTTATTGGTGATCCCAAGAATTTCCAAAAGTAGAATGGGAGGCAGAGCTTTCAGCTATCAAGCTCCTCTCCTGTGGAACTATCTTCCAGTCTTGGTACGGGAGGCAGACACACTCTCTGATTTTAAGAGTAGGCTTAAAACCTTCCTTTTTGATAAAGCTTATAGTTAAGGCTGGCCTATCTAGCCCTTAGTTATGCTGCTATAGGCTTAGGTTGCTGGGGGAACACTCCATGATTCACTGAGCTTTCTTCTCTCCCCCCTCTGACTCCGACTCCTTCTCTGCTCCTGTAAATGTCCATATCCTTACACTAACTTTACTTCTTCCCCGGAGTCGTTGTGCTTTACCATCCTGCAGGTTTTTCTAGGTCGCGGTGGGAGGTGCTGCTGTGGTCCTGCCTGATGCCTCCTGGCCACATTAGGAAAGGAGATCCTGTGACTTGGATCCTGTGACTTGGATCCTAGGCTGGATTTCCAAGTGCAAATCGGGACCCACAGATCACAATGGCTTCTGGATCAATAGACTACACCTGCTTCTGGACCACTACACTTCACATATCCCTGGATTTACAGATTCTACATACTCTTGGACTCAGCAACACCCAGATCTTCCTACATGGAGTACAATGACTCCTGGACCAACAGAGTCCACCTGCGTCTGGATCACTAGACTTTCCATACATCCGGACTCATAGAATCCACAGACTCTGGGACTCATGGATGTTTTATGCATTCTGGGTGAACTGTTGTTATCATGTTTTTGTGTTCTGTACAAGTGACGTCTGTCCGTCCTAGGAAGAAGGATCCTCCTCTGTGGCTCTTCCTGAGGTTTCTTATTTTCCCTGTTTAGGGTTTTTTAAGTTTTTCCTCACCCGGTTCGAGGGTCTGAGGGCAGAGGATGTCACATCTGTACAGTTTGTCAAAGCCCAGTGAGATAATATGTAAATTGTGATTTCGGGCTATACAAATAAAATTTGATTTGATTTGATTTGATACACCTTCCCCTTCACTCTCCACACAACACGTTCACCTCCTTCACCTGTTTCTGCTTCATTTGAGACGTTCCGCCAAAAGTTGACAGAAGTGCGAAACATTGGTGTTTCGCTCCACTTCCTGTTAGTTTTATGTTTGTTAAAGATGGTTGGCAGCAGCCAGGTAAACAACCTGGACACAACATGTGACACGTGGACACACCTGGATCGAATAATGTCTATTTTTTGGAATATATTGTTCGGCTGTGGATGTGATTTCAAAGGTTTAAAGATATTTTTCGTTTCAGCTACACTTTAAGAAGGATCATTAAAAAATTCTGAAAAACTCAAAACTCTGATTGGATGTGGTGTCTCTGGCACTTTTCCCTCACGTGTTTCCACCCTGAAGAGGAGAGAGAGGGTAAAGGGTTGGAATGATGTGAATTAATCCTGATCGGAGCGGTTTTACGTATTTTTTACAGTGCAGGGGAGGATAACGCGCAGCCGCTTGCATCATTTGTTCGGCCCTCGGCTCCCCGGGGGGCCTTCTCTCACTCTGTTGTGTTCAGGCCTGTTTTTACTCCGTTTACCAAAAGTATTCAGCGTCTCCCCGCTGCTGCTCGCAAATTAGCAAAGTGCTCAGCACATGAAAGACCAGAGTCTGATCCTCGGAGCCTCACTTCCTCTAATGAAAAACATCACCCGGCTAACGTTTACACCGTTTTCACTTTTATTCCGTCAGAATGAGATTGTAATTTTGAAGAGTTTATGAGGTATCGAACTGAAAAACCTCGTCTGTCCAACTTCACCAAAACACATGAAGGTGTCCCCCCAGGTCTTGACATCGGAGCCCAATAATTCTGCAGCCACACGATATAATGTTGGTAAATATCATCCGTCCCGCAACTTTTCTTTGACTGGATCGAAGAGTCACCAAAACTGAACATCAGTCTCAATGTACAGAAATCTTATAGTTAGCTACTGGTGGCAGTCACCACTGTCAAGCTAACATGCTAGCATCATCCGACACTGAATCTGCTCTGTTAAAGGTTTACCATTAAAGAGTAAATAACAACTTCTGATCAACCGTATTAATCAAGGTAAAAACTTTACGTTGCCTAATTTATCCTCAAGTTTTGGACATGAACAGAGATAATTTAGTGGGTTTAACAAATACGGAGGATACAGACGCTGATAACGATGTCCCTCGTTAGACGGCTGTCCTGATGAAAAGATTCGTCATGAGCGTCGACATAAGATTTTACTCCACTTCACCAGATCGATTGATAGATGGATCCTTTTTTGTTATTGTAATGCACAAGTGCAGAGCAATGGAATCGATAGCTGCCCTTATCTGGGGCAAATAGTGCAAAGTAGCTTAAAAATATACACCACGTGTTTAATGAGGTCTTCCAGTGTCGACCAATCACGGGCCAACACGAGAAGCCCCAGGAAGTGACTGCGACAAAGATAAACTGACTTTTTCCCTGACTTCCCGTTAAATTTTGGGCTTTATAGGTCAAAGGTCAAAGGTCAGGAAAAATTCACAAAGTTCCAAAAGTTCTAATTTGTCCAAGCAGGGTGAACTTCGCTCCATCAGTTCTGAAGCTTCTTGGCGCCGCTCTGTTTCTTTGTGTCTTTTTTACCCAGAGTGCCTCTGAGCTTGGAACCGCTGCGGAACGGGTCCATTTTTCCTGGAAAACCTGAAATCTGGATCTATTTGTCCCTTTTTAGAGTCCAAACATTTCGACAGCGAGTTGCATTTTCCCTGATGGGAGCCACAGTTTACTCTCTCTGAGTGATTTAGCAGATTTAACATCACAGACCCGCACTGAATCTTTGTGCAGAACAACTGCAGATTGATAAAGAAATGATGAACTGAGTGAAAAGAACAGAGAACTGATCCGGAAACGTGCGAGAGCTGAAGCGAGTTAATACTCGGATGCTGCAATTTCCCAAAAATGATAAATACTTTTCTCCTTGGGAGATAAACAATTAAAAACACAACATCTTCACTGGTGTCAGCGGCTAAATGAATATTTGTGGAGGCAGGAAATCGACGGAGGACTCCCGCTAAAGTCTCATCTATCAGCGGAGCTAATTCGCAGCCGCCTGAAAAACAGCCATAATTTAGTCCGTCCTTATGAATTTATCAAGACGAACACCAGCCCCTCCCCCGCTCGCTCAGGCGATCGGCGGCCCACGAGCAAACAGGAAGAAGAGCAGGCCTCGGCACATTGGGAACATTTCAGCACGGCCGCCATTAACTGCTCTTATTTATTTCCTCTGCTTGTTATTAACGCCGGACGTGATATTATTCTAATTATGTGAGCCCAATCAGCAGTCCCGCCCGTCTCCGCTTCATTTCCATCAGCTTCGTCTTTCACACTGCGATGCCGATTCAATGGGACAGCAAACGCTGAGTCGAAACCCAGTCGCAGAGGTCACGCCCTCCTTCTTCTTCTTCAGACCCACTGCTCGCTAACGCTAATCTGTCTTTTCATTGTGGACCCGGATCCGTCCCGCCCTCTGATTTACAGCAGGACGGGAGGAGACCAGGACGAGAACCACGGACCGGTTCTTAAATAAAATAAGAGCACCAGGAGGATGACAGGATGAGAGCACGGTGGACAGCGTGAGACAACAGAGGGGACAGAACACGAGAGCACGGTGAGACACAAGGAGAAGAAAACAGACAAAAACATGAGAGGACATAACATCAGGGACAGGTGACAGGAAAAAACACGAAGAGACAACAGGGATGGACGAGATGAGAGGACAACAGGAGGACAACATGAGAAGATAGAGAGGACAACTTCATGCGAGAGGGGACAATTCAGGAAGACAGGAGGTCATGAAGTACAGGACAAAGACATGAGACAACAGGAAGGAGGAAGAAGGAGGGACAATCAGAAGACCATAAAATGAACAAAGAAAAAGACGACATGAACGTGTGAGATGTCCAGAAACAGTTTGACAGGAAAGAAGGCAAATCGGGCTGATGGATCATCAGGATGAGATTGTAGAGAATCGAAAACCAGAGGACACAAGAGAAAACAGGCAACAATGGAGGTGAGGAGTAAGATTTAAGAGAGACGACAAGATGAGACAATGGTGGCGAGAGGACACAGATAAGACAACGGATGGCGTGATGTCAGGGACATGGACAACAGGCAGGTGGGAGAGATCCAGCTGGTGTCATTTTGTAGCCTACGGATTATTGACTTCTTTTGGGCTCTCTAGGTCAAAGATCAAGGTCACTGAAAGGTCAAACTAATTTTTGGGCACATCTTCAGAATGAACATCCAGAGGTCTAACTGGTGTCATTATGTAAGTAATCCCAGGCTCAATCACAGAGCCAGAACCAGCTGGTACCAGTTGGTAACAACAATATGTGGTCTTTCTGACCTTGAGATGTCAAAGCTCAAAGCACCGCAGATAAATCTATGCAAAAGGCGGCGAGGTTTGAGGGACTTTGACAGCTTGGTGGAGGTTTGCGGTCTCTGAGTGCTGTCAAACGTTTGCTGGTTGCAGCTTCTTCACGGTGACAGTCTGCCTCCGTTTTTTGACATCTCTGATACCAAAGAAAAGTCTGTGAGTTTACGACTGTTGGAGACGACAGCAACAAGCTGAAGACCGTCAGCGTCCATCACTCGTGTCTTTGGTGGGGCCCAAACAGAAAGTGGGTGTGGCTAACTGTAGGTCGTAAATGAAAGTATATATTGATCAGATGTTGCTATTTTAGCTCTTTCTGAAATCTAACTTCCTCGATCAATCTTCAGACCAAATAATTGGCAGCCATATTGTCAGAAATCATTCATAATTAGTTCGTTTGGATTATCGTGTTCCGATCTTCTGATGTGGGAAGTTTTACCACCCTTTAAACTAATTTGTCTTTCTTGAAGTGACTCAAAATGTAACAAACCTCAGTTATCTCTCTGATAAAATCAGCTGCTGTGCTGCCGTTTATCCCGTTAAACAAAACTCAGATTTTAAATCAGTCAGGGAGATAGACGCTATCATCAGATTAAAGAGTAAAAAAACCTTATTTAATTGGCCGAGTTGTGTGTGTGTGTGTGATTTAATGGGCTCCATCCATTATGAGGCCAGGAGATTTTCATTTACTCTCTGAGCTCCGACTATTAACGGGAGCAGCTGAGGAGGTGATGGAGGGAGCGAGACGCCCAGAGGTCGCCTACCACTTCAAGTGATAAATTATCAGGACCCCCCCCACCACAGACCTGCACACACACACACACACACACACACACACACACACCCACAGACACACAGACAGACACACACACACACACAGACACACACACTCACACATACACACACACACACACACAGACACACACACTCACACATACACACACACACACACACAGACACACACACTCACACATACACACACACACACACACAGACACACACACTCACACATACACACACACACACACACAGACACACACACTCACACATACACACACACACACACACAGACACACACACTCACACATACACACACACACACACACAGACACACACACTCACACATACACACACACACACACACAGACACACACACTCACACATACACACACACACACACACAGACACACACACTCACACATACACACACACACACACACAGACACACACACTCACACATACACACACACACACACACAGACACACACACTCACACATACACACACACACACACACAGACACACACACTCACACATACACACACACACACACACAGACACACACACTCACACATACACACACACACACACACAGACACACACACTCACACATACACACACACACACACACAGACACACACACTCACACATACACACACACACACACACAGACACACACACTCACACATACACACACACACACACACAGACACACACACTCACACATACACACACACACACACACAGACACACACACTCACACATACACACACACACACACACAGACACACACACTCACACATACACACACACACACACACAGACACACACACTCACACATACACACACACACACACACAGACACACACACTCACACATACACACACACACACACACAGACACACACACTCACACATACACACACACACACACACAGACACACACACTCACACATACACACACACACACACACAGACACACACACTCACACATACACACACACACACACACAGACACACACACTCACACATACACACACACACACACACAGACACACACACTCACACATACACACACACACACACACAGACACACACACTCACACATACACACACACACACACACAGACACACACACTCACACATACACACACACACACACACAGACACACACACACACACAGACACACACACACACACACACACTCACACAGACACATGCACACACACACACATACACACACACACATGCACACACACACACACACACGCACACACACACACAGACACACACACAGACACACACACTCACACATACACACACGCACACACATACACACACACACACACAGACACACACACACACACACACACACACACACACACACACACACACACACACAGACACACACACTCACACATACACACACAAGGTGTTGAAACTGGATTTGGAGCGGGAGGTGGAGACAGATCTGTGGACGAGCGTCGTCAGGCCGGACGGTAATGAAAAACCTCGGCGTCTCTCCGTGTTAAAGAGTTCATTCCCCCCCGTCATCAATCCTTCCTGTGTTTGAAGCATTACATTCATCAGGAAAATTAAAAAAGCGTCATGTCGGCCGTGATTTGTGTTCTCCCATCGAGCTGCTGTGATTTGCATATTGTCTGGAGAGGAGCCGGAGCATCTCCTGCCTCCTGCCCTCTGTGATGAAGCGCTCGAAGAAACTGCTGAGGACCCATAACTGGACACGGGATGGTGGCTTTACACCTACCTGACTAAAATTCAGGAAGAGAAAGCTGCTAATTATGGGACAGTCAAGGATTATTTCACCGTGTATTTATATAACTGTGACCGGAAAACGTGAGGAACCTGGAGGAGGTTCATCAGGTATAAACTTGTTTGTCCGTTACCTATGAAAAACATATTCGATTCTGTGTCTGGTTAACAGACCAACGACAGAGACGTGGAGTTTAATTTCACTCTGTTTGGTGGACCGGAGGTCAGCGTGTCCAAAAAACGAATCAGAACCACCAGGCTCGGTGAAATCAGCAGAAAAACAGGTGAACCAGAACAAACTGGGCACGGGGAGGAACTGAGGGAGAGGCGCGAGAAAGAGCAGATTGGACAAGGACCAGAAAGGAAACGTGACAAAATAAAAGCATGACTTACCAGACAGTAAAATCTGCTGTTCAGTCATTTCTTTGGGTCAGTTTCCCGGCGCTGCACATTTCAAGCCAGCAGAACCTGAACCTGGGCGCCGAACTGCCCGCGAGCTGACCTACTTCTGCAAAACTTCAAAGGTTTTGGAAGAGAAATCAGAGTGCAAAAGAGTGAATGTTGCGGCGACTTGACGAGCGGTCGGCTGTCAATCGTGACGTTTCAGCCCATTTTTACACCATCGATACCTAACGAAACCCACGGCGACGAGAAAATGAACGCTGGAACCAACACCAGTGTGATAACACTAACCCCGAACATGACCGAGACCATCTTCGGTTGGTTATCTAACTGGGCCAAGTTTTAGTTTGGCCCATCTGCTATCACGGTGGGGGAGGGGCTTATGAGCTGTACTGCAGCCAGCCAGCAGGGGGCGTGCGGCCGTCTTCGTCATAGTGTCTAACCGTCGGCGGTGAACGTGAACATCCCGTGGTTTGATTTCCTCTCTGAACCTTTCTGGCTGCAGACAGCAGGAAAAGGGGACTAGGCTGCGGCGCCGCTGCGACGCCGGCGGCGCGGCAGCTCTAACGTGTCGTTTCCCTCCGCTGACTTTAATGTTAATGAAGCTCTTCCTCGAGCTGCAGTGAAGTCTTCCTTTGAAATCACATGCGAGTGTATATTTAATTTTGCTGCCTGACGGCCGCAGGCACACACAGACGCTGCCATTAATTGGTGGCGGCTCGTGTTCATTATGTGAGACTAAACTTTGCTTAGAAGCCGGCGAGTTTCTGTACTACTTTCCTGAAAGTTTCTCGACTTTTTGCCACTTGTCAGAGTGTCGGCGGCGGCAAGCGATTCCCTCGCTGCACCACCATGTGGCGCCGTTCCATGGAGAACGTAAATAAGCCGGTGTGAAGTGAATAAGTTTATCTGGTAAATGCAGCAGTAATCAAAGCGCCGCCTCTCTGTGGAAATGCGTTCAATAAAAGATGCGTCGCAGGAAACGCTTCTTCGTTGTATGTTAATGTGGAGAAAAGCAGAATTCAAAGCTCCGTCGCTCGACGGCAGCCGGAACCTGCTGCGCAAAAGCATGAAATATTTATGCTAATTGTTGCAAAACTTCCTAGCAAAGATGGCGAGCGGCTGAGAGGAGCGGGAATCAAAGGTCGCAGCCCCTTTAAAGGTGTTCATAACGCCGGGCTGCCATCAGGAGCGCGTCGGGCAGGATTAGCGTCAGGCAGGATTCGGGGCCGCGGGATGACTGCGCTCTCCCGGCATCTGTCGGCGAGGAGCGAGGCCTGACGTGACACGTGCGGCTCGGCAGGAAGCTAACAGGCTGCACACCTGAATCCAAATTG
>KV751410.1:602233-620011 GCA_001698575.1 Mola mola
TAGTACTGTATGTGGTGCTGAGTGTAGTACTGTATGTAGTACTGTGTGTGTGGTACTGTGTGTGTAGTACTGTATGTAGTACTGTATGTAGTACTGTGTGTAGTACTGTGTATGTAGTACTGTATGTGGTGCTGAGTGTAGTACTGTGTGTGTAGTACTGTATGTAGTACTGTGTGTGTGGTACTGTGTGTGTAGTACTGTATGTAGTACTGTATGTAGTACTGCGTGTAGTACTGTGTATGTAGTACTGTATCTAGTACTGTATGTGGTGCTGAGTGTAGTACTGTATGTAGTACTGCGTGTAGTACTGTGTATGTAGTACTGTATGTAGTACTGCGTGTAGTACTGTGTATGTAGTACTGTATGTAGTACTGCGTGTAGTACTGTGTATGTAGTACTGTATGTAGTACTGCGTGTAGTACTGTGTATGTAGTACTGTATGTAGTACTGCGTGTAGTACTGTGTATGTAGTACTGTATGTAGTACTGCGTGTAGTACTGTGTATGTAGTACTGTATGTAGTACTGCGTGTAGTACTGTGTATGTAGTACTGTATGTAGTACTGCGTGTAGTACTGTGTATGTAGTACTGTATGTAGTACTGCGTGTAGTACTGTGTATGTAGTACTGTATGTAGTACTGCGTGTAGTACTGTGTATGTAGTACTGTATGTAGTACTGCGTGTAGTACTGTGTATGTAGTACTGTATGTAGTACTGCGTGTAGTACTGTGTATGTAGTACTGTATGTAGTACTGCGTGTAGTACTGTGTATGTAGTACTGTATGTAGTACTGCGTGTAGTACTGTGTATGTAGTACTGTATGTAGTACTGCGTGTAGTACTGTGTATGTAGTACTGTATGTAGTACTGCGTGTAGTACTGTGTATGTAGTACTGTATGTAGTACTGCGTGTAGTACTGTGTATGTAGTACTGTATGTAGTACTGCGTGTAGTACTGTGTATGTAGTACTGTATGTAGTACTGCGTGTAGTACTGTGTATGTAGTACTGTATGTAGTACTGCGTGTAGTACTGTGTATGTAGTACTGTATGTAGTACTGCGTGTAGTACTGTGTATGTAGTACTGTATGTAGTACTGCGTGTAGTACTGTGTATGTAGTACTGTATGTAGTACTGCGTGTAGTACTGTGTATGTAGTACTGTATGTAGTACTGCGTGTAGTACTGTGTATGTAGTACTGTATGTAGTACTGCGTGTAGTACTGTGTATGTAGTACTGTATGTAGTACTGCGTGTAGTACTGTGTATGTAGTACTGTATGTAGTACTGCGTGTAGTACTGTGTATGTAGTACTGTATGTAGTACTGCGTGTAGTACTGTGTATGTAGTACTGTATGTAGTACTGCGTGTAGTACTGTGTATGTAGTACTGTATGTAGTACTGCGTGTAGTACTGTGTATGTAGTACTGTATGTAGTACTGCGTGTAGTACTGTGTATGTAGTACTGTATGTAGTACTGCGTGTAGTACTGTGTATGTAGTACTGTATGTAGTACTGCGTGTAGTACTGTGTATGTAGTACTGTATGTAGTACTGCGTGTAGTACTGTGTATGTAGTACTGTATGTAGTACTGCGTGTAGTACTGTGTATGTAGTACTGTATGTAGTACTGCGTGTAGTACTGTGTATGTAGTACTGTATGTAGTACTGCGTGTAGTACTGTGTATGTAGTACTGTATGTAGTACTGCGTGTAGTACTGTGTATGTAGTACTGTATGTAGTACTGCGTGTAGTACTGTGTATGTAGTACTGTATGTAGTACTGTGTGTAGTACTGTGTATGTAGTACTGTATGTGGTGCTGAATGTAGTGCTGTATGTAGTACTGTGTGTAGTACTGTGTATGTAGTACTGTATGTAGTACTGTGTGTGTGGTACTGTATGTAGTACTGTATGTAGTACTGTGTGTAGTACTGTGTATATAGTACTGTATGTAGTACTGTGTGTAGTACTGTGTATGTAGTACTGTATGTAGTACTGTGTGTGTAGTACTGTATGTAGTACTGTATGTAGTACTGTGTGTAGTACTGTGTATGTAGTACTGTATGTGGTGCTGAGTGTAGTACTGTATCTAGTACTGTGTGTAGTACTGTGTGTGTAGTACTGTATGTGGTGCTGAGTGTGGTACTGTGTTTGGTACTGTGTGTAGTACTGTGTGTAGTACTGTGTGTGTGGTATTGTGTGTAGTACTGTGTGTGTAGTACTGTATGTGGTGCTGAGTGTAGTACTGTATATAATACTGTGTGTAGTACTGTGTGTAGTACTGTGTGTGTGTGGTATTGTATGTAGTACTGTGTGTAGTACTGTGTGTGTGTGTGTGGTACTGCTGTAAATCTGCCCCATCTGTAACTCTCCATTGCCCTCTTTTGGCCAAACACGGGACAAACACATGAAAACAAAGTGACCTCAATCGTTTATTGTTTCTTGGTTGAACTGATTAAATAGTTAAATATTTTATTTCATATTATTGATTTATATTTTTTGTTGTTTTATTTCTTTGGTCAGACTTGAGCAATAAAAGTTATTGATGTTGTGTTGCTTGAATGAGGTTCAGGTTGGTGTTTTGGTTTGTAACAGTAAATAAAAAAACGTTGCGTGTGTCTGTGTTTGTTGCTGCTGATGAAGGCCTGGATGATGATGCTGGTGGAGGTCTCCACATCAGGCTGTGACCTGTGTCATCATCTCCGCTCTGCTTTCTACAGACATTCATGATGACGTCCAGCAGAGCTATGGAGCCGAACCACCACCAGAACACCAGTCCAGTTCCAGTGGCGGGTGTTTAGTTAGTTAAACGTTTCTGTTTACTCACAGCCTGTGTTCCTTTGGCTGAAGATGTCGGACGCTGGTCTTTTGGCTGTTTTTGTTCAAACAAAGGTCAAATAAAGAGTGAAAATGTGGGCCTGTACCGAGACACCTTGTTTCCACTCTTCAGTGTGCAGAGACTCTGCTGGCTGCTTTAAATGGTCTCAAGTGGCATGAAGATTAGACGTTAACATCAACATTGTGCCATTTAAAGGCGTTGAACTACCACCCAGTCTGCAGCAGCACCTGGACCACAGGTGTCACTATTTTTTTTATTCCAACAGGCTGATCACAGTAAAATGCTAAAGTGTTTTATCATTGATCAAGGGGAAAATAAAACTGCTGATCGCTGAAATACAACTGCTGGAAACATTTGTTGAGTTGCAGTAATGAAGAAGCAGAAACGTCCAGAGCGAAAGGAACAGAACTGAAACATAGTGAAGGAGCTAAAATGTTGAAATCGGTGACAAACAGAAGAGAAGCACAAAGAAGTGATAGACAGAGAGGAGAAATGATGTCTTTAGTGTTACATGAAAGACTCGACAAATCATCAAAGACATTCACAGCAGCGCCTCACAAGACAAACAGGAATATAATAATAGATATTACCAAAAGAAAATCCCAGAGAGAGCTGAATATTTCAACAAATATTAAAGGTAGAATTGAGAAATTGCGATGCCGTAATGTCGCTGAAGATTTCGATAGTGGAATAATTTCAATGGATGGAAATGTAAAAGGAGAGGTGGGACAAAAGATGTGCAGATGTGGAATAAAGATAATAAAAATAGGATTATAATATGCTAATAATTATATTGATAATTACGCGTAAGGGATGAACAGTTTTAACTTTACCATACTGATTAAATGTTTAAATATGAACCACCAGCGGAACAGTTTCCACTGGAACTGTCTACGCGGTTTTATTTTGAAAGGGTTACCGTCTCAGCCTTCGAACGATGCGATTTTGTTTGGAATGAAGTTGTTAATAAAGTTGTTTTAAAAAGTGCGTGTTTAGCGTCAGCGGAAGTCGGTCAATAATTCTCGGTCAGTTGCTAAGCTGCCTGAGAGCCAGCAGACTGTCAACAAGTTGTCAGCGGCAGGAGAGTCGCAGTTTAACAGCCAACTTTGACCTCCGGCGGCGGGCGGACGGAGGTGAGACGGAACCGTGAGATGGAACCGGAGCTGCTGACAGAACAAGGAGCTTTAATTAGCTTCCCGCTGCTAACTCACACAAGTCCCTGTTAGCCAGCGTTAGCTTGTACCGACAGCTGAAAGATTATTGATGAATTATCTCAGGTGAAAAGATGATTAATTTTAGTAAAATGATCTTCTGCTTTTCTCTCCTTTGAGCTTCTGAGTTTTTACCGTGAATTAGTTTTTTATGGAATTTATCGCCATTAGTTGGTATCAGCCATTAAATCCCGGTGATTTACCGGAACTTCCTGTCGCTACATTATTTCTGCGTTTCACCTGGATCACTTCTTTAATTTGCGGCGCAGTGTGGGATTGTGGTGCAAATACACGTCAGAGCCTCAGCAGACACGGGAGATTCACACAGGGTTCTTGTGCATCAGTGAGTGTGTGTAAGATCACCCACTAAGCCTGCTTTGATAATAACAGCGCCTCGTCTGCACAGCACCTTTAAGTGCTTCACAACAAGCCAAGGAGGTCCAGCGTGAGCGGCTGATGGTGGAAACCCTGAGCTGCTGTCTGCGTGAGGCTGAGGCTGCGTGTCCTCGCCGATCCTGACTGAAGCTCAGCAGCAGCCGACCTCCCAGTGTGACCAGTATGGCTGCTGCCAACAGCACCAAGATCTCGTGGCGACTGCGTGAGTTCCCAGCACAGAGTCTGATTTCTGTCCTGGTACCTCATGTTGTGCAGGGCTAAATGTGTCCCTCCTGTGTTGTTGTACAGAGAAGTTCGAGGCTCACTCCAGCAGCGTTTCCTGTTTGGCTCTGGGAAAAAGCTCCGGCCGCCTGCTCGCCACGGGAGGGGAGGACTGCAAGGTCAACCTGTGGGCCGTCAGCAAGCCCAACTGCATCATGGTGAGACCACCGCCCGATCACCTGATCACACACGTCAGGCAGGGACATGTTAATGCAGGAGCTGTGTGTGTGTGTGTGTGTGTGTGTGTGTCAGAGTTTGACCGGTCACAAGAACCCAGTGGAGTGTGTCCAGTTCAACATGTCGGAGGATCAGATCGTCACTGGTTCACAGTCTGGATCCATACGCGTCTGGGACATGGAGGCTGCCAAGAGTAAGTCTGTACACTTGTGTCAGATCCAATAAACTGTTAAAAAGGAAAAAGTGCCAAAACTGGACACACTTCATCAGTCATTGGTCATCAGTTACTAATGGGACTGTAAAGTTTGTACAGTAGAGAAGGAAATGACCAAACGCAGCACATGTACACAAACAGGCACCTCTCATGTATTCACAGACATCCAGTGGGACCGCGGCAAACGTGTGCAAAGAAAAGACCCTGACTTTTATTAAATTTGTCCACTAAACCATATTACACTGGATTTTCTCCATCTTAATAAAGTTACCATTGTCCTGGATTAGGGCTGGGCAATATGGACAAAATCTATCATGATGTGGAACATTTCATATTACCATCTCAAAATGTCTAATTTTTCTTAAATTCTATTAAAAATGTCCAAGCAAAATAACCACATATATCATGAAGGATTTTTTTTAATAATATTGTAAATTAAAGATGAACTAAACCCCCAAATCACAGTTTTTAAGGTGAAAAAATAATGTATTTGGGTGTTTAATAGTGTTGATACTTTAGTGTAAATACTGGAATTCTACTTATTGACTTATGAATGTGCTTATTTACTGCCCTCCGCTGGTTGAAATCGGCTTCTGCAGTCACATTTTTAATGGGCAGAGGAGGGACGAGGAAGCCTCCCTCACTGCTGGGCCTCGACTGTTTGTTGTTACTTGAATACAGTCAACGTAAAATTAGAGCCGACTGCATTGTTTCCGAACGACAGCTTCCTCTCCTGTGGTCACCGCAGCCTCCCTGTTCGGTTCTGACATTCCACTCATCTCATTTTAGAACTTCTAACTCGACCTTTCTTCAACATATATTTCACTAAATGACCATTTGCTAAGTAAATTTGTCCCGCCCCCCCCCCCCCCCCTTGGTTACTGTTGCTATGCCTGTCAAGCTTTCCCATCCGGTGAGTCAAATATGGAGTTTTCAGCTATAGTGGGGAGAGATATTCCCAAGGAAATAACACCAAGTTTGTGTAAAAATTGTTGGGTACTATGAGAGAGAAGCAGACAGAAAGGGTGAAAACTTGCATGTGAGAGCTACATTTTGTGTCTTTTGTGGGTGGAGTCTGTGAATGAAGAGAACAGTAGAATGGAGTGAAAAGCTCGGCGTCAGACAGCCCACGTCCTGATAATCCACATATACAGGAACAGCAATGTTCTCTCACAGCAAGTGAATTTCATTCTGCTAAAACAAACGTTATCTAACTTGGCACACAGAACTAGCGTTAGCTAGCATCTTACCTCGGGACAAACAAAGGTGTTCTTATTTATCTTTGATGGATTCTCGTGGTCGTTGACACTTTTTTGTCCATATCCCACATCTCTCTTGGGTTTTAAGCCTTGGGAAGGAGAAAGATTCAACGGCCCCTTATAAACTTTTTGGGTATCGGCTGTCTGACCTGCAGGTCCTGTTAGCTCACGGCTTCAGCATGTTAGCTTCTGCTGAGAGCTCGACAGGCCTCCCGTGTGTAGTTACGGTTGCTGTCGTAGGATTGGACAGTGGCCGTTTTAGGGAGGGGGTTAGCGAAGGGTCATTTCTCTCTTTATTTATGTCTAAACTTTTGAAGAAGTAAAATGCTTGGTTTCTATTTATGCTGTTGATTTATTACGGTGATGAAGGTATTGCACAGTCCCTGTCGTGGTACACTTCCACACTGGTGATGGCTGTCACACCGGTGTACCGCCCACCCCAGTGAGACCATGGAACAGGAGACTACAGAGTCTGCCTGACATTTAGAAAGCAGGCAAAACCCCAAATAATGCTGTCAGTTCCATTTGAGTCAAGGCTCAATTTCAAGTTGAATTAAATATTGTGACCAATAGGAGAATAACACCGGGCCTGACCCAAACATATGATTATGGGTAGCTTGAGACTGGTGACATTTATCACGTGGGGGTCAACATCAGAACATTAAAGAGGCAAAGTTATCTTAAACGGGTCTTCTGATCTGTCCGTAACCTGAATGCGGAGATCTGTAAAACCAAATGGGACGTTCTTGTGTAGTATTACAGGCTGCGTCATTCAAAGGAAACGACTCGCTCGTCACTCTGACTAGTCAGCTAGTCAGACATTTAGCAGGTCTGGGAGAGACAAACCTGCTGTGAGTTGGTGGTTCACTGCTGATCTCTCAGGGGGTCTGTGAAGCCTGGTGGTTTCAGTGCCGGTTCACATCTGATTCCAGCTCGGTGAGAACAGTCCCAGTCCTCACGTCTGTTCTGTGACTCTGATGCTTCCTGTCCTCTCCAGTTTTAAGGACTCTGATGGGACACAAAGCCAACATCACCTGCCTGGCCTTCCATCCATTTGGAGACTTCCTCGCCTCGGGCTCCATGGACACGAACATCAAGGTGTGTGAACACGTTTGGAAAGAGCTGAGGCACGAGCAGATTCGTCCTGTGAACTCTGCACTCACAAAAGTTTTCTGTTTGTGTTTTCTGACAAAACGTGTGACAGCTGTGGGACGTGAGGAGGAAAGGACACGTGTTCAGATACACGGTAAATATGTGTGAATATATTCTGACAGTGAAAGGAGAACTCTGGCATTTTTCATCTTAAGCTGAATTTGTTGATGTTTGGTTATAAAATTTCATGTCTGTTTTGAAAATGAAGGCAGCATTGGGGTTTGGTTAATGTACGTGCAGCACTTTCACATCCCTTCACTGCCTCCTGTTGCTGACGGTGCAGCCCAGACATCATCAGTCAGTCGCTGAAGTACCGCTGTTTCCTGATGTTTGGGAAGGTTTGTGTAGATCTATTCCAAAGTAATGTTACCACAGCAACATTGAATAAGTTCTTTGGAATAAATCTACATGAATTTGTATCTGACAGAATAATCCTCAGAAATATGTTTTCTTTATTCCTTGAAGTCGTTATATGATATTTCAGTGTGAAAACTAGTTTTCATATCTGCTGTCAACATCCTGTAACAGAAGCATCCACTCTGTGTGTGGCAGGGTCACATCCAGGCCGTGAGAAGCGTGGCGTTCAGTCCAGATGGGAAGTGGTTGGCCTCAGCCAGCGACGACGGCACCGTCAAGGTACGACCCGATGATGAAGATATCGTTTCTCTTGTCATTAAATCAAATCAAATCAAATTTTATTTGTACAGCCCGAAATCACGATTTACACATTATCTCACTGGGCTTTGACAAACTGTACAGATGTGACATCCTCTGCCTTTAGACCCTCGAACCGGGTGAGGAAAAACTTAAAAAAACCCTAAACAGGGAAAATAAGAAACCTCAGGAAGAACCACAGAGGAGGGATCCTTCTTCCTAGGACGGACAGACGTGCAATAAATGTCACTTGTACAGAACACAAAAACATGATAACAACAGTTCATTTAGAATGCATAAAACATCCATGAGTCCCAGAGTCTGTGGATTCTATGAGTCCGGATGTATGGAAAGTCTAGTGATCCAGACGCAGGTGGACTCTGTTGGTCCAGGAGTCATTGTACTCCATGTAGCAAGATCTGGGTGTTGCTGAGCCCAAGAGTATGTAGAGTCTGTAAATCCAGGGATATGTGAAGTGTAGTGGTCCAGAAGCAGGTGTAGTCTATTGATCCAGAAGCCATTGTGATCTGTGGGTCCCGATTTGCACTTGGAAACCCAGCCTAGGATCCAAGTCACAGGATCCAAGTCACAGGATCTCCTTTCCTAATGTGGCCAGGAGGCATCAGGCAGGACCACAGCAGCACCTCCCACCGCGACCTAGAAAAACCTGCAGGATGGTAAAGCACAACGACTCCGGGGAAGAAGTAAAGTTAGTGTAAGGATATGGACATTTACAGGAGCAGAGAAGGAGTCGGAGTCAGAGGGGGGAGAGAAGAAAGCTCAGTGAATCATGGAGTGTTCCCCCACCAACCTAAGCCTATAGCAGCATAACTAAGGGCTAGATAGGCCAGCCTTAACTATAAGCTTTATCAAAAAGGAAGGTTTTAAGCCTACTCTTAAAATCAGAGAGTGTGTCTGCCTCCCGTACCAAGACTGGAAGATAGTTCCACAGGAGAGGAGCTTGATAGCTGAAAGCTCTGCCTCCCATTCTACTTTTGGAAATTCTTGGGATCACCAATAACCCTGCATCCTGGGAGCGTAAGGTTCTGGATGGGCGATAGGGTACTATGAGCTGTTCAAGATAAGATGGTGACTGACCATGAATAGCTTTGTAGGTGAGAACAAGGATTTTAAATTCTATTCTAAATTTAGCGGGGAGCCAGTGCAGAGAAGCCAGTATGGGGGAAATATGGTCTCTGATATTAGTTCTAGTCAGTACACGCGCTGCTGCATTTTGGATTAACTGAAGAGTTTTTAAAATTTTGTTAGGGCAACCTGAAAATAAAGAATTACAGTAGTCCAGCCTGGAAGTAACAAACGCATGAACTAGTTTTTCTGCATCTTGTTGAGACAGGATGTGCCGGATTTTAGCAATGTTACGGAGGTGAAAGAAGGCGGTCCTTGAAATCTGTTTAACATGTGATTTAAAAGACAGCTCCTGGTCAAAGATAACACCCAGGTTTCTGACAGTGGTGCTGGAGGCCAAGGCAATGCCATCCAGATTAACTATGTTGCTGGATAATGAGTCTCTAATGTGTTTGGGGCCCAGCACAATGACTTCAGTTTTGTCAGAGTTTAACATTAAAAAGTTATGAAACATCCAGTTTTTAATGTCCTTAAGACATGACTGTAGATTAGCTAACTGATGGGTTTCATCTGGCTTCATTGATAAGTATAGTTGTGTGTCATCTGCATAACAGTGAAAATGTATGGAGTGCTTTCTAATAATTTTACCTACAGGAAGCATATATAGAGTAAATAGTAATGGTCCAAGCACAGAACCTTGTGGGACTCCATGACTAACCTTGTCATATCTTGATGATTCATCATTAACATGAACAAAATTATATCTATCAGATAGGTAGGACTTAAACCATCTTAGAGCAGATCCTTTAATGCCAATTTGGTGTTCCATCCTCTGTAGTAAGATGTGATGATCGATAGTGTCAAAAGCTGCACTAAGATCTAATAAGACTAGTATAGAGATAAGTCCCGCATCAGATGCAGTGAGGAGGTCATTTGTAACTTTTACCAATGCCGTTTCTGTGCTGTGATGCTTTCTAAAACCTGACTGAAACTCTTCAAATAGACTATTATACTGAAGAAAGCCACATAGTTGTTTCGCTACTGCTTTCTCTAGAATCTTTGAAAGAAAGGGGAGGTTGGATATTGGTCTATAGTTGGCTAAAACTTCTGGGTCTAGGGTAGGTTTTTTTAGGAGCGGTTTAATTACAGCTACTTTAAATGACTGGGGCACATAACCTGTTACAAGGGATAGATTGATAATGTTTAGTAGTGGATTTCTAATTAGGGGTAAAACCTCTTTGAGCAACCTAGTAGGTATGGGGTCTAGTATACAGGTTGATGATTTAGATGAAGATAATGTTGTCGTTAGTTCCTTAAGGTCAATTGGATGGAAGCTTTCCAAACACACATCAGGACTAATAACAGCCTCTATAATTCCTGTTGCTGAACTGGAATCTGTGGAGTGTAGGATATTTTCTCTGATAAGTCTAATTTTATTATTGAAGAAGTTCATAAAATCATTACAGGTGAGGGCTCTAGGAATGCATGGTTCAATAGAATGATGGCTCTCAGTCAGCCTGGCTACAGTGCTGAAAAGGATCCTGGGCTTATTCTTGTTTTCTTCTATCAACGCTGAATAGTAGTCTTTTCTTGCTCGGCGAAGGGCCTTCCTGTATACTTTAAGGCTATCCTGCCAGGCCATGTGTGGCTCTTCCAGTTTAGTGGAACGCCATTTCTTTTCAAGTTTATGAGTTTTCTGTTTTAACTTGCGAGTGTTAAGATTATACCACGGAGCTAGTCTCTTTACTGGTTTTGTTTTCTTTTTAACTGGGGCAATGGAATCGAGTGAAGCACGTAGAGAGCCGGCAGTGAAATCGGCAAGGTGATCAAGCTGGGAGGGGCTAAATTTAAGATATGACTCCTCTGTTATTTTGGGATATGGCACTGAAATTAATGCAGAGGGAATAATTTCTTTAAAATTTTCAACAGTGTCCTCAGATATGCATCTGCTATAATAACTAGTGACTCTTGGTTTATAGTTGATGAGCAGAAATTCAAATGTTAGAAGATAATGATCTGATAAAAGCAGATTTTGCGCAGAGACATTTAAATGCTCAATTTCAATGCCATATGTCAGAACAAGATCAAGGGTGTGATTAAAAGTGTGTGTTGATTCTTGTACACACTGACAGAAGCCGAATGAATCTAATAGTGAGAGAAATGCCGTACCAAGGCTGTCGTTTTCAATGTCTACATGGATATTAAAGTCACCTACAATAATGACTTTATCTGTTTTGAGGACCAAAGCTGAGAGAAACTCTGAAAATTCAGATAAAAATTCAGTGTAGGGTCCAGGTGCTCGATACACTATAACAAACATAATTGGAGTTTTCATGGTTGGATCGGAAATGCTAAGAATGAGATTTTCAAATGAACTAAATTTTTGTTTGGGCTTAGGGTTTATTAATAGGGCAGAATTGAAAATGGCTGCAACTCCACCACCTCTGCCAGTGTCTCTGGGAATGTGTGTGTTAATGTGACTGGGAGGAGTGGATTCATTAAGACTTACATATTCGTCTTGGCACAGCCAAGTTTCAGTAAGGCAGAATAAATCAATATTGTTATCTGATATAAGCTCATTTATTAATACACCTTTAGATGATAGGGATCTGATATTCAAGAGTCCACATTTAAGTCTCTTTACTTTGTAAACTGCCTCATTAGTGGTGTTGATTTTTATTAAGTTCCTATGTGAACTCTTATTTGATTTAGTGAATTTAGTGAATTTATGTGGACGGGGGACAGACACAGTCTCTATGGGGTTGTAGGTGGATGACTCTAAAGGAAGCGCAGAGAAGCGTGTAAGACTGCAACTCTGCTTCCTGGCCTCAACTCTGAATTGTCAATTTGGCTGACTAATAAATCTGGCCATATTTCTAGAAATGAGAGCAGCTCCATCCCAAGTAGGATGGATGCCGTCTCTCCTCATTAGACCAGGTCTTCCCCAGAAAGTTTGCCAATTATCAATGAAACCCACGTCGTTTGCTGGACACCACCTCGACAGCCAGCGGTTGAACGACGACATGCGGCTAAACATATCGTCACTGGTCAGGTTAGGCAGGGGACCAGAGAAAACTACGGAGTCCGACAGTGTTTTGGCAAAAGCACACACCGACTCAACATTAACTTTAGTGACTTCCGACCGGCGTAGCCGAACGTCATTACCGCCGACATGAATTACAATCTTACTGTATTTACGTTTACTTTTTGCCAGCAGCTTTAAATTTGATTCCACGTCGCCCGCTCTGGCCCCAGGAATACATTTGACTATGGCCGCTGGTGTGGAAAATGTCACGTTTCGCAAAATAGAGCTGCCAATTACTAGAGTTGGTTTCTCAGTGGGGAGAAACAGTGGGAAACGTGAACGGGTGGGTGGTGAACCGTGGGCTTCTGCTTAGGACTATGCTTCCTTCGAACAGTCACCCAACTTCCCTGGTTTCCCGACTGCTCGGGAGCTGCTCTCAGTCGACCCGCACCGGCTAATGGGGGCTGGCTAGCTAGCGAAGCTACTGGTTTGGTTTGCAAGGTGCGGATCGTAGCCTCCAAATCACTAAGCCTCGCCTCCAACGCAGCAAATAAACTACACTTAGTACAGGTACCATTATCACTAAATGAGGCAGAGGAATAACTAAACATGTGACACACTGAGCAAGAGAGAAGAGAACGAGAGGGAGAAGCCATTGCTGTGCACCAGGTACAATACCTGAGTTGGTTAGCACGACACAAAACGGTTGGAAGAGTAGCGATAAATTCACTAAAATGAGAGCGGGCTAAAGGGTGCTTAAGTACAGGGTAGCAGTTAAAATTAATGTCGTTAAAAACCTTCTCAGATAGTTAGCAAAGTACAGCAAGATGACCAGACACAAACAACAGGAAGTGACGCAATACGCTTACCGCAGGGTGCATTAAAACTCGCGTCGAGACTCAGAGCAGCCTGAATGAATCTTGTAAATCCTGTGTGTCACACCTGTTAATGCACATCAGCCTGGATTCTTCCGCTGCAGAAAATAGTCCCCAGCAGATGCTCAGGTCCTCGAGTGCAGGCAGGGTGGAGCGGGCGGAGAAAAGGGCCAGGAGTGATCCGTTACAAAGGGGTAGCGGCAAAGTGAAGGGAAGGGAAGGTTTACAGGAGGGTAGTGAGACCAGCAGGGTTGTTTGGTTTGGAGACGGTGGAACTAATCAAAAGACAGGAGGCAGAGTTAAAGATGCTGAGATTCTCTTTGGGTTAGACGAGGATGGACAGGATGAGGAACAAGCAGGTCGGACGTTCGGGGACACAGAGAGGCCAGATTGAGATGGTTTGGACATGTTCAGAGGATATGTTGGTAGAAGGATGCTGAAGATGGAGCCACCAGGCAGGAGGCAAAGAGGAGATGCAGATACTTGATGACAGAGAAGAAGATGTAGAGGACAGGGAGAGATGGAGGAAGAACTCGGTAAACCTGAAGGAGGAAGAATACGATCAGGTCCCCAGTGTTTGATAAAAGCTACTGCAGCTGCAGATGATTGAGAAAATGAATAAACTGAGTTTGTGAGGACTTTGTAAAGTCTCCAGTAGGAACCACTGAGTCACACACAGGATTGTTGGTTTACGAGTAGGAGATGTCATGACATTGAGAGGAAGAAAGATGGTTGGACTGATCTTTAGGCCTTTAGTCCAATATGTGTGTGCGTAATCTTAGTTTTGGTCCTGAAGTGGTCTCCAGAGACCACGACCAAAGACGCTGAGGTAACATGAATGTGCTGTCTTGTCTCCGGCAGCTCTGGGACCTGATGCAGGGGAAGACCATCACAGAGTTTGCATCTCACACCGCTGCCGTCAATATTGTCCAGTTTCACCCCAACGAGTACCTCCTGGCATCAGGCAGCTCGGACAGGTAGCGCACACACCTCACTTAGCGTGGTTCTCTCCCTACCTCTCCGATGGGGTGCCGTGTGCCTGAACTCCTCCTTTCGTAGGTTCTTGTTTTTAAAGGTGTTGTTACTAAGGGTGTCCCTCAGGGATCTATCCCAGGTCCCAGATTATTTTCAGTATGTATCAATGGCTTTGCTAGTTCTGCTAGAGACTTATCTCCAGCCCCTCCCCTGATGCAGTTTGTGCACATCCCACCCATCAGACCACTTGCTTCTCATTAGCGCAGTGATACAGAAACAGATGGTTCCTCCATGAAGCTGTTGTTAGGTCCCCGGTGGCCTGATCGAGCTGATTGATCAGTGTCTGCCGTCAGCTGTTTGAAGGCTCAAAGTGTGACTCTGCAGGACCGTCAAGCTGTGGGACCTGGAGAAGTTTACGATGGTTGGATCAATGGAGGGAAACTCGACGCCCATCACGTAAGTTTTTCGCTTCAGCTTGCGGCAGGTTGATGTCGCGTGACCTCTGACCTCTGACCCCTGTGCGTGTTCAGGTGTATATGTTTCAGCTCGGATGGCGGCTGCCTGTACAGCGGGGCCACAGACTCTCTGCGGGTCCTGGGCTGGGAGCCTGACCGCTGCTTCGACGTGGTGCCGGCCGGCTGGGGGAAAGTCTCCGACCTGGCGATCTGCAACCAACAGCTGGTGTGTAGCTCCGCCTACTGGAGGAAGACGTTCCCGTCATTCCGAAAACAGTCGTGAGGTGAACCTATGCTCGTCCCGTCCCCAGATCGGCGTGTCTCACGAGCTCTCCAGCGTGTCGTCCTACGTGGTGGATCTGAAGAGGGTGAAGAAGAGCGGCGGTTCTGTGATCCAAGGAATCATCCAGGACAACCAGCCGCTCACAGAGCCAAAGGATGCAAAAGGCGCCGCCCTGCGCCGGAGCTACGAGAGACCCACAACCACCTGCAGCTCACAGAGGTCCGTATGTCACTTGTCTGTTGTAACGGTCTGGATCACTGAGATACCGAACAGTTTTGATGATGTCGAAACCTTTTCTTACATCTAACACCTAAACAAGTCATCATCAACTCATCATAGAAATAATCAATAGATGAGTTGATGTTTATTGAGCGGCGGCAGCAGCAGGATCCCTGTGGATCCTTCAAAAGTCTCAAGCATCTCAAATTTTGATTCAAAGTTAAACAGTATCAAATTGTAGAAGTGAGGCATTAAATTAGCAGCAGAATAAATGAGGTTTGTCTTTTATATTCAGTTTTATGGTTTATTTTACAAGCCAGGTCAACATCTACATAAATATGCATCTGTGTCCGTTAAAGAGGCGGGACACAGTGGTGAGCGATTCATTGTGACCTTTGTCTGGGTTTCTCAGAATTATAAGAACCGTCTCCAACTCCTCTTAACACCAAAAACGAATTTCAGCTTTCTCCCTCCTGTCTCGTGATGTCATCAGGGTGAAGCAGAGGTCAGACGCTGATAGGCGGAGCCCTGAAGGCGAGAGGCGGAGCCCCAGTGAGGACGAGGCTGATGAGAAGGTGTCATCTGCCGAAATCTACAATGCTGAAGACTACAAGGAGATCTTCCAGCCCAGGAACGCCATCTGTAGGTGGACTGTCTGCGTCACACCTGTAGTCAAACGATCAACACGGAAAACAAATCCAGAGTTGACATGTTTAGCTGTTCAGTGTGGATCAGCAGCTTTTCTTTCTTTTCACCGTGCACTTGGACAAATAGACAGCATTTGTGCCACCTTAATGTCATATTTTAGCTAACAGGATATCATTCTTGATTTCTCTGAAATCTGGATTTGTTTCACGGGAAGTTTGAGTCGTTACTGACGCAGTTTCCTCTCCGACAGCTCGCACTCCTCCCAGGATATCGGAGCCCTTCCCTGCTCCT
Source organism: Mola mola (assembly GCA_001698575.1). Taxonomy (NCBI): domain Eukaryota; kingdom Metazoa; phylum Chordata; class Actinopteri; order Tetraodontiformes; family Molidae; genus Mola; species Mola mola. Next base: position 618,250 of record KV751410.1, read on the forward strand.
CCAGAGGACGGTGAGTCCATCACTGCTCCCTCACTCTACAGACACCTGAATCCCTGATTGCTGCGTTCACACCAGAATTACACAGTTAAAGTTATTATTCTCATTTTTTCCTCTCAGAGACGATTTTAGCGATCGGCCGTCAGCTGAAGGACATGGTTTCTCCTTTGCCCGACAAGCAGCAGGTCAGTGAACGCAGCAGCGACCTGTCCGTTATTTTGTAACAGTGAAAATGCTCCTTACTTTCTTATTGGAACTTGAAGTGTGTGTGTGTGTGTTAGACTCCTCCGCTGGCCTCCTCCACACCTGTCCAGAGGGTGGAGCCTACCGTGATCTCCTGTGCGAAGCGTCCGGCCCCCTCAGCTGTCGGCCCGCCCCCACCTCAGCCTCCCGTCACCTCGGTGAAGTTGAAACCGCAGCCGAAAATCATCCTGAGCACCAGGAACGAGCCGATCGGACTGAACGTGGCCGACTTCCTGCCTGTGAGTGTGAACGCAGACGAGCGACAGCGTCCAGGTTCCTCGCAGGAAGTGCACATCCACACCTAGCCTGTTTTTATTTACTCTCCTAAAGCGTAAACAAAACCGCAACCACACGTACGTGGTCAGCGGTCATGTGTAATCGCAGTTAACGTTGTCACGGTAACCAGGTCACCAAACTGCGACTCAAACGGAGCGTCAGCGTGACTAAGGATTCAGAATCTGCTGTGTGTGTGTCCGTCAGACCTCCCCCAACAGCAGAGGGCGGGCCCTGAGCGACGCCGAGGCCCTGTCTCAGATCACCAAAGGTCACGACACCATGTGTGTGATGCTGAGCAGCCGACACAAGAACCTGGAGACGGTCCGAGCCGTGTGGGTCCGCGAGGACATGAAGGTGCCGCCACCAACCGCTGCTTCTGTCCAAACAACAGATTCTTAAATCAGAAACGATTGTTTTGATGGACTTCCTCACTTCCTTTTGTCCTTCCTCTCCGCAGAGCGCTCTGGATGCTGCCGTCTCCATGAACGACCTGTCCATCGTGGTGGACATCCTCAACATCATCAACCTTCAACCGTGAGTCTCTCACTCACTGATCAGTAATGAATCACGTGTCTGGATGCCATGATGATGGAGCTCGATGACTGGTTCCAGGTCGCTATGGAAACTGGACCTGTGCACGACGATCCTCCCTCAGATCGACAAACTGCTGCAGAGTAAATACGAGAGGTGAGCGTCTCCTCTCTACTGTGACGCTTGAATCGTCTCCCTGTGTGACCTCCGACCTCGTGTGTGCGCAGCTACATGCAGACCGGTTGCACGTCTCTGAAGCTCATCATGAGACACTTCTGGATGCTGATCTCGGACACGCTGAAGGCGGCGCCGTCCGTGGGCGTCGACATCACGCGGGAGGAGCGGTGAGTCGACACGAACCAAACTCGACCTTGTGATTACCATGATGACGACGCTGCTGTTTGTGTCCCGCAGACACCAGAAGTGCAGAACGTGCTGCAAACATCTGAAGAACCTGAGCAACGTGGTGAAGAACAGGGCGGCGCAGGTCGGTCGCCACGGCAGCACCTTCAGAGAGCTGCAGCTGCTCATGATGCCGCTGGATGACGCGCTCTGACCCGGGCGCCCTCTGAACTGATCACGTGATCGAGCGTCAGCTAACCTGCAGCGGCTCCTTTAAGGATTTGTGCTCTTCAGACTGGCTGAGAGCCGAGTTACGTCTCGGTTCCTCGCCATCACTCAACGGGATTCGGCACAAAGCGCGAGTGTCTGTCGT